>JAVJGI010000003.1:29351018-29376305 GCA_035590275.1 Ibycter americanus | reverse complement strand
TGAAGTCTCGGGCCAGGGATTTGGGAAGATTTCTGTCCCATTTCGGCAAGATTGAGGAATGAAGAAGCGTGTTTGCTTCTAGGCGGTGGCGTCACCGTTGAATAGGCGCGTGTATATATATATAATCCGTGTATAGGCTCCTTGTTGGGTGTTCTCCAGCGCCCACGGCGTCACGGCTCTCCACGCCCCGCTGTAGACGCTGCGCTCGCCCCTCGGCCCGAGCCCTGGGTGCCCCCGCGCAGCGCACCCACCCGGGGCGGCCAGAAGCACAGTGCTCTCATACGAGATTATTTCCCGCCGGCAAATGGGCACATTTTTCTCACGTACGTTATTTTCCCAAGAGTTCTTGCAGTTTGGCTCCGAGGCTTCTTGTCCTTAAACGAGCAATACTTTCCTCCGAGATACCCACACTGGACATTTTTAACACTTCACTAAAGCGGTGTTATTATCGGCGTTCCTTCAGGATGTGCAGCTGTGTGACTCGTTCCTGACTCCAGGCCTTGCACGATTTTCAGTTAAGGCACTATCTGTACTCAGCTCTCATTGAAAAGAAGGTGCCTTATTAGCTGAAGCCTGATTTTTTTTCTCATGTTTGTAAAGTTCCATAAAGCCTTGCAAGATGGTACAGGCCAAGAAATGAGAAAAAAAAATCCTTTTGTATACAGTGCTCCCAACAGTGTGTTTTATAGGTGGTTTTCCTTTGCTGTTTTGAGAAATCGTTTGATAATGCACTGTGCATCTGGGTGTATTGAAAAGGCCTTGCACTTTATCAGGTACAAATTAACAAAATCACATAGGGTGGGCTTTACCAGGAAAGCACAAATGAGAATAAGCACCTGAATTCTTGCTGCATTTTTATAGGAACCAAGCGCTGTGCTGAATGAAGCCTATGACAGCTGTCTTTCCACGAGCCCTAGAAGTCAGGTGGCACTAAGGGAAGATTTGTGAGTTACAGTGAGTAGTTTAAAAAAAAAATAATTTAAAATCCCTGTCAAAGAATGACAGTATTTTGGCATCTTGGAATAAAATTGCGCTTAAAATCTTCACCAATGGCTTACCGAACCGGTTCCAATTAAAACTGCATTCACAACAGGAAGCCAAAGTCTTTAATAACTAACTGCTAGGGAAAAAAAAAAAAGTTTAATAGATTCAGACATGGTATAATTGAAATGTTTGTACCATTTTCTCTTGAAATTGTATGGCCATACAATATATAGACTAAAAAAGGCTACCGAGTTACTAAGATTTTGAGAAATTTCCCTCTTATCTTTTTTATCTATAGGTTATATCAAACCAAAACAGAGAATGTGGTTTGTAAAAGCTGTTGAGAAACTTTGCCGTGGGCATATGCGTGTGTCTTTTGAGATGAGACAATCAAAGTTGATAGGCCCTGAGCTTCTGGTCTCCATCCTGGAGTGCTGAGTTGTTTTCCCCGTGATCCCACGGCCTGAGATGAAAACAAGGCCAGAATAGTCCTGTGGTCTCGGAGAAGACCTCTTAGTTGGTTTGCAGCTTATTTATGTTCTGTGGAATAGGGAAAAATAAGAGCCTTTTCACAAATAGACTGGAACGCTGTGGATGTTTACACAAATCAAATGTGTGGTTTTCTGTGCTTTCAATAATACAGGGTAATTTAAAAATATGTTATTTAAGCTATATATATATATAAAAATATTTTTTTTAAATGTCAGAATGTGGCTGTCCCTCTTTTTTTTTTTCTAGCAGCCTCAAAGACTCCTCTGAAACAAATAATGTACAAAATAGGTTTTAGAAGTTTGGTGTCTGGTTTAAAGATACTCTGAATAGAGTCCATTTCTTCTGCTTGGGATAAATGGGAAAGCACAAGTCAGACTTTGAGCTGGTCAAGAAGTGCCAGAAAGGTATGAGGCTGCCACTGGCTTCCCGGTTACTGATCCTCCGCTGAAGAAGACACTAGTCTCTGGAGATAACTGTAGTCTGGTTCCCTGCAATGCCATGGATTACCATGTCTATGCCATAGGAATAATTGTTTGCAATAAAAAGATGATTTGTAAAACAGTGGTAAATAGAGAAACGAGCTCTGCTCATCCCCTCTGCAGCTTCAGAGCCCATCGCCCATTGGTGACCAGGTCTGTGCGGAAGATGGGCCCCACAGGTTATGGATGTTTCCACCATTTTCTGAAGCTATGCGGCCGGGAAGAGAAGAGCGGTGGGTGGGAGGGAAGCGGCAGTGCCCAGCCGAGACGGACAGATGCTGGCACATCGGTGTGGGAAGGAGCTCACAGCTTCACTACCTGCCGGGAAAGTTAGTGGAAAGTTTGTCTCCGGAGGTGATGTGTGGCCCCAGCAGCCTTTTCATTGCAGCTGATTCCATTTCTCCATTCTTGTGTGACTGCCTTGGAGGTAAAAACCTGCAGCTTGTCCATGAGCTGCCAGAGGCTCTGATACTTGTTTCTTCTTTGAGATCAACTTGTGCCAGGTGCCAAAACATGACATGAATTGCATTCGTGTGTGTCTGGATTTGTTGCTTACATTCCTTGCTAGGTAGCCCCTGATCCTCCCAAATATTCCTGTATTTCAGGGCGTGCCAGCACCCCTGAGTATCTGTGGGATGCGTGGGGTTTTCTGCAAGGTTTATTTGTCTTCTGCAAAGAAATTTCCAGACTAGAAGTGAAAAACTGTAGCTGCTGCCCCTGTCACGAGGACAGAGCTTTCTGAGGTGCCGGAGCTGTGGGGGTTTTTCAGACAAGTTTGACTAATAGCCAGATTGTGTCATCATTGATTCTCATTTTTGAAGCACCCATAAGTGTGATGTGCCCCCTCACAGAAATGAGCAAGGACTTGGTTCTCATTGAGGGAAATCAACAGTTTAAATTTAGTCCTGTGCTGCAAGAAGGTTATAAAAAGACATGAAGACATGGGGGCAGAAGGATGAAAGCCCGAGAGAGGTAGTATGTTACTGCAGTCTGATGCAGCATGGTTTCTCTTCCTTTTTCTGTCTTTAGCAGATGGGTGTTTGCTTCACCCAGTTTTGTGAGCAGGATGGGGAGCAGTGGGGTGTGCCTGAGCAGGGGCCGGGGTGAGAGACGGGGTGTCTGGGGGTGATGGTGCGGCCGAAGGGATGGGGGACCCTGCTCCTGACGCTCTGTTCCCCAGCCTGCACCAGTGGCTGGCCTTGCCAGTGCAGTCACGGCAGGGCGACGTGCTGGCGCAGACTCGGCGGTGCTGGGGCCCCTCTCTGCCGCAGGAGTGAGAACCGGTGCAGGCAGGGCTGGGCATGCTGACCGTCCCCAAGGCTCGTTGGGAACAAGGGGAAGGGCTGGTGCTGCTGCCTCACCTTGGAAAACAGCTCTGGAAGGCTATTCTTCACACCTTTTTATCTCCGTAGTAGCCTGTTTAGCTATTATACAGCATACATAACCTCGCAATATACCGCGTTGTGCTCAGTGACCAAGCTTTGTTAGCATTTACCGCACAGTTTCATTCATTCATTATTAATTCATTATTTGCATAAGCACATGCTGGCATTCCCCACCTAAAATAAGTGCTGTCTTGCAGTGTCTCGTTGCAGGGTCCCTGCCTTGGGGTGGGCTCTTCTCCACCCTTTTGTCCCTGGCTCCGACAGGCAGCCCCTGCGGGCAGCCCCTGCGGGCAGCCCCAGGTGCTGTCAGGTAGGCAGCGTGGCCTCCCCAGTCTGGTAGGAGGTTCTGGTGGGGTGGGTGCCCTGCTGCCTGCAGGCAGGCTGCCTGTCACCCGCCAGCACCCTCCGGCTCTGGCTTGTGCTGGGAGCTCCGTGGCTAGTGCTGGGGGCTGCCCTCTCGCCGGTGCCCCTGGCGTTTTGGGTGCTCCCTGGAGGTATTTAACAGACATGTAGATGTGGCACTTAGGGACGGACATGGTTTAGCGGTGGACTTGGCAGTGCTGGGTTGATGGTTGGACTCTGGTCTGAAAGGTCTTTTCCAACCTAAATGATTCTACAATTCAGTGATTTTACTGACTCTGAACATGGCCACGTTCTGGCACCCTCCAGCAGCCTGGCGAGTGCGGGCAGGGCACATTGCTCCTCGCTCACGTTAATCACTTTCCACTTCTTTTTTATAGACATCACCCAAAAAAGACCTATTAGTCATACCAAAATGTGTGTTGCTAGTGACAACTGTACTGAGAACAATAACCTTTCTGCAAGTGATCCAGAAGTTTGGTTTAAATGGTTTGAATTTTACAAAAATAATAAAAAAGAAGTGGTCATAACCAACCTGAGATTCAGCCCAGCCAGGGTGAGGACCCTGCTGGTTAGCAAGCTAATGTGGGGTCTGCACTTGTCATTGCCCCCCTTCTGGAATTTCTGTTCATTTCAGAGGTCCCCTGGGTGCATGAGGAAAGCAGATTGCCGCCCTCTTTCCTTTTTCTGCCAGCTGCCGTGGGAAGCAGAACTTGCATCCTACCACCTGGGAAGTGTATGCAGTGAGGCAGTGTCGCTAGTGACTGTTCCTCACTGGCACGGGCTTTTGCAGTGGGTGTAATGCTTTGCTGAACAGCGTATCCACTCAGGGCACCAAAGGCTGTTTTATTGGTGAAAGCCTTTTGTCTCCTCCAGACCGCAGTGTTTGGTGGAGTTGGCAGTGAGTGGGAGGTGCCGGCACTCCTCAGAACAAGGGGTCTGTCCCATTTGACTCCTCAAAAGAAGGGGTCTGTCCCATTCCAGTTGACGGTCGCGCCTGCCCACTTGGTCCTGATCGCCATCTCCACGGATGGACGCCTCTTCCCTGCGCTACTTGGGTCTTCGCTTTGGTCCTTTTCCCAGTGATGTGAATGAGTGTCTGGAAAGGAAATGCATTTAAAAAAAAAAAGTCTAACACCCCCACCCCCCCAAAAAAAAAAGAGTTTTAGAAAAGGTTAAAAGCAGAAGTGGCTGGATTGCTGCAGACATGCCACCTGCCCTGCCCCAACTTGGCCGCCCTGGGCCGGTGGGTGCTGCCCCCCTGTGCTGTGCAGGCCCCCAGCTTGGGAAATTCAAGTGCTATAAATGCAGCTCTCAACTTGGTGCAGGGTGCATTTGCATATTGTTTTTCTGAACAGCTGCACACATCCTTATCTGGCCATGCTGCCTATCGTGACCGTGAATCTCGACTCACCCTTCTTTCCTGCAAATTTAGCCTTTAATGTGGTGGTTTCAAGTTACTTACGTTACTTTAAATGCCATAGTGAAAGGAGAGCGAGGAAAAGGGGCTGGGCATTCAGAAAGTGAAGGTAAATGGTGCACAGTGGCGCAGAGAAACAGGAAACTTGCATCCTAAGCATGCAGCCTGGTTTGCAGCCCATTTGATGCTACAAGGAGCGGTTCACTCCTCCTGGTGCGGATTTAAAACTTGAGGGGGAACATGAGGGTCACAGCAGTGCCTGGCTGCCAGGCAGGAAAATATAAACTGAAGAATAAAATATAACATACGTTAGATGCTGAAAATAGGCTGTTAACCCACCCTGCATGCCAGCATCGCTGCATTAGAAATAGGTTTGTTCAAAACATTGAACTAATCGTGAAGCAAATGATTCTGCTTCCAGTTGTATTTAAACTTTGCACTTACAGGAATGTTCTCTCCTGGGATTTGTCCTATGAGAGGAGTGGGTGTCTGTAGGTTTCCCTTCTCCAGCTAGTTGTTCTAGGATGCTTAGTCGGCAGGGCATTTGTATTGGTCTGAAGGGGGCTTAATAGCAATGGGAGATGAGACATGGTTTTAAACAGTATATCCCCATTGAGTTTGTAACACCGAAGTGACAGTTGCATCTTGTATCTGGAAAAAGTCACTTCTCCAATAAAAACTCTTTGGCCACATCCGGGAATATGGGAAAAAATGGCAAAGTCCTGCGTGTCCCCATGCTGGGACGAGGTCGCAGGCTCTGTGCCCAGAGAGGTGAACCCGGTGCCGCCCTGCTGCGTGCTCCGTGGGTGCGATGGGCTCTGTCCCGCGGGCAGCCCACCAGAGCCCCGCTCCACCCTCCAGCACTGGAGAACAGCACGGCTGTGGCTGTGCCGGCGCTGAGCGCCCACCATGCCCAGGAGCCAGCTGTGGGCTTGGGAGGGGTGTCAGCAAACTGGAGTTTACACAGGGACTCAGGAGTTACTACTTCTATAGAAAATACTCCTATAGATCGTCCCAGCAACGGGCCACCTGCTTGAGAGCATTACCCCTTCCAAAGCGGTCACGGTCCTTTCAAAGCCAGGTTTTTATTCGTGTCTTTTTACGCTGTTGTTTGGAGTAGGATCCTCACATTCCATGAAAGGTTAATGTTATATACTGTGTAAGTATTTATGTATTAAATACAGAGCGTTGAATTGTATGCGTAAGTGGGCTCACCTGGCTGTACACACGCGGTGCGGTGCACGGTCTGTGCGTGGCAGCCACACCTCCCCTCCCGCCCCGGTAAGCGTGGAGCGTACCTATGGTTAGACGGGCTGTTTTGCTCTGCTCCTGCTGCCCGCTGTAGAAGTACAGGTGGAAGACTCTCTCCATTTTCCAGTCGGAGAGGAGCTGGCAGTCGGTGCCAAAGAGGACGCTGTGCCTCCCGCTGACGCTGCACAGCCAGATGGGCAGCCGGGGTGTCCGCAGCCTGGGGCACACCTGGGAGAGGGGGGCAGCCCCGCGCTGGGCACAGCCGTTGGCCCCAAAGCCTGGGTGCCCGGTGCGCGGACACCAGGTACACCCCGGCTGCGGGGCTGCGCCAGCGCTCACCTGCCGCTGTGCCTGTGCCCTGTCCCAGTGCAGGTAGCCCACCGTGCCCCGCCGCCGTGCCGCCATGCCCTCACCGCTGGGCCCTGGCCCCCGNNNCGGCTGCCGTCGTGCTCGTGCGGGCTGGCTCGGCCCGTTAGGAGCAGGCTGAGCATGGCCTGCAGGGGAGCGGCCCGCCGTCACGCCATCGGGCAGCCGAGCAAAGCCCCTCGCAGAGCAGCGGCTGGTGTCCTGCTCCCAGCGCGGTCATGAGCAGAGGAGCGCCAGACTACCTGTGGCTTTACTGTTGTTATTATTATCGTGATCATCTGTTTTTTAAATGGACAGTCATGATGAAAATTTGCAAAATATTTTTCTGTGGCTTTATGCTTTTTTTTTTTTCATTGGATTAACAAGTGAGAATTTTTTCCTAAGTCAAATGTGGGAATAATACAAAGTGAGAATTTGGGAAATGAGGCTAATTTTACCTGTGTACAGGTGATGTTTCCAAAACTGGATTTTAAGAGAGGAGTTGCTGTGCAGTCTAGATCTTCTTGGACCCTGTACGACCAAGCACAGAGTGTTACAGTAGCGCCAAATCAGTGCCCGAGGGGATTGCTGTACATCATCGTCTGATTAACAGGCAACAGGAAGAAATTGCATAGACTCATTTATTCTCTTTGCTCCTGGCACAGCAGTGCTATCCTGGCACAGCCGTTTTATGCTCAGCTGGAGCTCTTGCACTTCAGATCTGTTCCTAAAATTCAAATATAGGGTCAGATGCAAACCCCTGGGATTTCCCTCAGTGCAATTGCTGTTGAACAGCCTCACATACACCCCGGCGTAGCCTGAGCACAATTATTTGAAGTAGCAGTGCAATTTTCTGTTAAATAGTTATCATAGTGTCACATTGGTATGAATCATGTTTCATATTGGTATAAATATGCCTCCATACCTTTCTAAAGCATCTTTACCCAAGTCTAATTACATCGGATTTAGGAAGACCTGTCAGTCACCTCTGCCAGCATAGTAACACTGGCAGAGTTCTGTGTTGAAACTTCTTGTGATTTTCCTGTTTAAGTGTAATTGTCTGTGACAGTGACTACTGATGTCAGTGGGATAACTCCTGGTTTTATACAGTGCGTTAATTTTGCTGTGTGTGCAAAGGGTTTCTCTCCTCTCTGCTGCCCCTCCTGCCTTCTCCTGCCTGGGCAGGCAAATACTCGGGGTGTACAATATCTGTGTCTGTGAAGCACGGCCAGCGGGTCTGCCTGCCTCTTGGACAGTTACTTCTCCACATTCCACTAAGAATAGGCATTTAAAGTAAAACAAGGAAAAGACCATTTCAGAAGATGTAACTAAACCAGAGGAAAATGTTTTAAAAATGAAATAATACCTTTCAAGTGTCCTAGAGAAGAGTAAACTGTATAAAAATAGGATTACTCCGTGACTTCCTTCACCTCTGAACTGGAAAAGAAAAACACGTAATCACAGGGGAGGAATTATGGCAGGTATATGATGTTTAATTAAAACAATTCCTCTGCTTTAATACAACCTTAAGTGAGTATGTTGAGCCAAATGAATAATGTGTTATTCCAGGAAGATTTTGCAACTAATTTTGTTGAATAGGTTCAGGTTAAAAAAAAAAGGAGGGGAAGAAACTTCCAGTTATTGGCTAAACTGGTTTTGTACACTTTTTTCCCAGATTTTTGCTGAAGTTGCAAGGAACTGTATTTCATATTTGAGTAATGTACAAAGTCCCGGGAATTTTAGTGGGAGCAAGATCAATTCCCGTAGGAAAGTCTAAAAATAATCCATGCACTAACTGTACATTAACAGTCTGAATGTCCTGCTGAAGGTGATACAATTGATCTCCATAAGGTCCACTTTTGAATGGGAAATAAGATGTAAGCAAGCAACACAGTAACTCAGAATAAAGCAGATATCCCATACTTACACAGTTTATATGGTCAAAGATGAACTCCTGAGCCGCTACTTTCTCAGAGAACTCAAACAGCTGGATCTGTCAGACACAAGCATAGGGGAAGATGTTGTAAAGGAGACATTAATTATATCAAAAAGCTGAGCTTTTTAATCCAGTGTTTCCTTTAGACAAGTGACAGAACAATGCCGTAATGCCCCTTCCTAAACCGAAGAGTTGAGCTCTATGCGAAGAGTTAGAGGAACAGCTTTACGTTAGCTGGTTTCTGCTTTTTGTGGGAGAAGGAAGATCAGTCTTTCACGAAAGGGAATGGTAGTTTCCGGACTGACTAAGGCCTCTGTGAGGAGGCAGGAGTGTCTTACAGGCTGCCACTGGGACCTGGGTCTAAAGTGCTCACAGTTTGCGATGCCCTGTAAGTTAGGGAACAAGTTTATAAGATTTTACATTTCTTGTCTTTAAGAATTTCAGGCCAAACATGTCTTTAAAGAAAATCCTGTTTGCAGAAGGTGTTTTTGTACTCACTCTTTCTGTGAAGTTGTCGGCTTTGTAGTCTCTGCTTGGCATTACATGGATGGCTGCGGTGACGAGGCAGATCACGGCTCTCCCACCTTCTCCTGCTGCCCACAGGGTGTCTGCCAGGGCTGCAGCCAGCGCCTCCCCTTGCTCCCGCCGGCTTATCCTGCACAGCCTGCGGTGTGGGAGACAGAGGCATGCAGAGACCAGAGGGGGTTTGTGGAGAAGGCAGCTGTGCCTCCAGCTGTGCCCATTGTCCTTGAAATTTCCACTTTTTGCTTGGTGCCATCGTTGCTGCCGGTGTAGAGATGCTTCCCGTGTGCTGGGAGCGACGTGTGCTGTGGGGGCTTTCATCCCACCCCAACGCTGCCCACGGTGCGCTGGGCAGCCGGGGCTGGCGTTGGCCGGCAGCCTGGTGAGCAGCTGTGCAGCACTGACGCTGCCCACATGCTCCTGCAGGCTGTGACCATGGCGCCAGGGAGCGGGATGAGGGAGCAATCAGTACTTTTTACAAATCGAACGTTTTGGTGGGAAAAAGCCTTGCCTGGGTGTCAGACAAGGCTTTTCTCCTGCGTGCAAATCCTCACCTGTAGCTGCAAACCTGAACTTGGGTCTAGTTTGGTTAAACCTAGAGGCTGGCGCTAGTCTGTCTTAGTCCAGATAATGCAAGGAAATAGTTCCATATGTCCCATGGGAAGGCTCAGCTACTTACCTTTCCAGATGAGTATATTCCGTGTTTCTTACAAAGAGCAGGTACTTGATGATGTGTGCTTGTACAGCCATCAGAACGGCTCTTGGTCCCCGCTAGAAACAGAAAAGACAACATTCCCCAGTGCCTGAACTAGCACATGCTATGTCGGTCTCCTGGAAATCCCAGCAGACCCTGGCCAGCGTGAGCCACCCCACTGTCAGTGTCAGCTGGGTAATTTTTCTTTTCTCCATGGGAATTCAGAAGCGCTGCTGACAACTCCTGAGGTAAATGGAAAAGTAAATTGAAAAATATCATATGTGCCTAAAACCAAGAAGGCTTTATGCAGGAAAAGGCTCCAGGGTGGCCCTGGCTGAGTGCTCATGAGGAGGGGAGGTCCTGGGCAGGGGTCTGTCCCTTGCAGTGCTGCAGCT
Organism: Ibycter americanus; assembly: GCA_035590275.1. Classification (NCBI taxonomy): domain Eukaryota; kingdom Metazoa; phylum Chordata; class Aves; order Falconiformes; family Falconidae; genus Ibycter; species Ibycter americanus. Next base: position 29,366,042 of record JAVJGI010000003.1, on the reverse strand, counting down.
GCAGGGAAGGGCTCTGTACTCCAGGTACCACGTATGCCTAGAAGTGCCATGGTTTGTTTCCCTCTTTCAGCCTCTCAGCAAAGGGACCAGGGTCTCGAGGCAGCATGGGACTGATGTCAGGCTGTGCACAAGGGTGACCGTGCCTGCTCCCTGCTGTGCTGGCTGCACGTGTCAGGGCTGTTGTCCTCTCTGCAGTCACAGAGCCTCTGAACTCAGAGTTTCACCTGCATTTGTAAAAACCATTTTAGCCTCCTGGTGGATTAAGGGTATTTGCAATTTTAAGTGTGTATCTTGGTCTTCTGCTTTTTTGGGGGCAGTGTGATGATGGTAAATAAGGAAGAAGAGAATCTCCCTTATTCAGTAAATGAAGATGTAGGTAAATTCACCTATTTGATTTCCAAGTGGGTCAGTAGGAAGTAGGTAACTAATTGCCAAAATAGAAACAGGCAAGTACTACTTATTGCTGCCCACTTACAACAACCTGCTGCTCCTCTCTTGAGCCTTTGCTTTGGAAGCTTTTAACACCATGGTATTTAAAGTTTGTGGCTGCAGCGTGGTGCTGGATCAGGACAGTTCATCCCACTTCCAGACATACTTCAGCATCTCCACTACAAGGGCAGATGGGGCTTTGCTCAGGACAGCTGTGGAGCGTGACTGCAGTTGGAAGCCCACACAACCTGTCCTGTGGAGAAAGCTCAGCTGGGCAGCATGCAGAGTGTGGTGTGCAGGCATGCAGAGCGCGAGGTGCAAGCGTGGGGTGCAGGTGTGCAGAGTGCGAGGTGTAAGTATGGAACGCAGGCACGCAGAGCATAGGGTATGGGCATGGGGTGCAGGGGTGCACAGCGGCAAGGTGCACATGTGGGGTGCAGGCATGCAGAGCACGACGTGCAGGCATGGGGTGCAGGCGTGCAGAGCACGGAGAGTAGGCATGTGCACTGCTGAGGCACCCAGTGCTGGCTGCCAGCTCCCACAGGTGACTCCCCAGAGACACTGGGGAGACAGTGCCAGTTGTTGCACCGAAACATTTACCTTCTCTGCCTCCAAAGCATAGGCCAGGTCAGAGTACGGCTCGCGAAACCTGAAGTACGCTTTTGCCCATTCACAGCTGAAGAGGTGGAACAGGTTTCCAAATAGCAGCTTTCGCAGGCCCTGTCGAGGAGGAGAAGGATGCGCTGGGTTCGGTTCCCTTCACATCCTAGTGTTGTAAAGGATGTTTAATGTCAGAAGGCCCTCAGGATACAGGTTCAGCATGTGTGCTTGCAGCCACAGCGGTGTAAAATTGTCTGCTGAGAATCAGGCCCCGTAATTTCAAAGCAAAGGTGATGTTTGTGGTTAATACAGTGACTTGCTTGACTTAGCATTCAGCCACCCCTGTGAAGTACGGTTGCAGTGTGTAAATAGTTTACGTTCAGATACATTGCACCTCTTGGGGGAAGACCTGGTCAAGGTGCCCAGCAGCAGCAGCAGGACCTCTGAGGACAGAGCTAAACATCTGTGTTAGCCCGTGCAAGCCCCCTGTACAGCACCTGCACAGCAGCGGCGCAGCGCTGGTGGGGAGCAGAGCAGGGTTCATCTGTGGCCCCCACCTCAGAGGGCAGACGTGGCCATTGTGGAGCGTGTCCCATGTCCAGGACCCGTCCAGGCACGCACAGCCAGCTTTTGAGTTGGCAGCTGAGTTAAAAGAGAAAGTTCAAAAAATCAGGTGGCTCCTACCTAAAATAGCTCTGCCTGCTGTCGCTGTGCCGCTGAGTTTCATCTACGGTAACTTTTAACACCAGCACATCGCCCCATGGCCAGGTGGGTGCTGGCCCGGCTGCCCCCCCCTCTCCTGCGCTGGGTGCTGCGAGGGACCTGCCTGGGTGTGGGTGTCCGGAGGCGTGAGCCTGCCTCCTGGCACCACCACCAGTCTGTGGACACAGCATGGGCCCACCTGGAACGTATTTCCTAATTAATTTTAATTTTTGTGAATGGTGTATTCGCTGAGCAAAGGAAACCAAACGTACATCATGGCTCTTCCCATTAAAAACTGCTTGCTGCTGATCTGGGTGATTTGTGCGAGTGGGTCATGAACCGGAGGAGTAGATTCATGTGAAGCTGACAGTAAGTGCAGTTGTGTATCTAAATCTCTTCAGAGCTGGAGATTTTTCTGACGTGTGTCCAGCAGCGCAGCCTTTCACCTCTGGTATTAAGCCCGTGAGCTTCTCATGAAGTTTGTGCCCAAGTGACGGGGGACTGGTTTGGTCCGGGGGGTCACGGGCAGTAAGGCTGGCACTATAGCCCATTCCTCCATCACCCACAGAAACCCCCCGAGCTTCTGGTGAAGGCTCTTTCCACAGGCAGAGGCAGTGGGCACCCATCGTGAGTGCTCTCAACACCAGATATTTGGGTGAGAGTAGAAATATCTTGCTGACCTCATGACCTTCTGCCTCCTGTTCTGGGGCTATTCGCTAGGAAAGCACCAAAGAGCAGGGAAACACTGCACTTTGTCATTTGACCTGTTACCTAATGAGAATTACAGTATATCAGTTTCAAGGTTGTGTTGCAGCAGTGTACCTTAAAAGTCTTGTAAATAAATCATTACGATTATATACTTCTGTTACGGCTAACAGAAGGCTGCAGCCTGCAGCCCAGCAATATGCTGGGCCTCCCAGAACACCAGGTAACTTTCCTGGGTCTCTTTCTTTCAATGAGATTAAATTACAGCTCATGCTTAATTCAGCAGGCAGGCTCACCGTTGCCATTTCCAAGGAGATGGGCTGGCCGCCCGCGTCTGGAGACAGCAGGAGGGGCTCGGGCACAGTGGAGGGGGGGTGATGCTCTCCAGCTCCAGGCGGACCATCGCCAGCGCTGCCCTGGCCTCGCTGCACAGAGAGAGGAGCAGACAGTCCGTCATCCCACGGCTGCTGCCTCCTGTGCACCGAAAGTTACCCCCTGCCTCGTATTCCCGGGGCGGTGGGCACAACGGCCCGGGGTGAGCTCACGGAGCAGCAGGGGAGGCAGGATACGTGCTGTCAGGGAGCGTTGGTGTGTTTGAGTTCCAGCTTTTCTCAAACGTTACAAATACGTCCCTACAAGCTAATGATTGGAGTATAAAGTAATGTTGTGTTTGTCTGAATTACAGGGAATAAACTTCGCTCTTTTCAACCTAAAGACACAGCAGGCTTTCCAAATATTTATATTCTAGAGATCTTAATTTGTTATCCTTTCTTCCTGTGTTCTAAAACTGACCATGAAAACCATTACTTTTAGACAGAAAGGTTAGTTCATGTTGGACTACTCTGTCACTTTGATTTAGATCAGCAAGACATTCCTTTATATTATTTGAAGAAAACGCGTGTTTCTTAAAGGAGGAGCAGAAGGAATAAGTCTCCATAAAAATGCTCTGCTGTGCTACATACATAGATGTGTGCTTTCCTCAATATGCTAACCTGGTGGAACGGTCGCAAAAACCACTAGACAAATACAAAATGTGACCTTCGAGAGAAACAGTTACCTGATGCGTTGTATTGCTGATTTCCAGGCTGAAAAGGGAAAATAAAAGACAAATTAAAAAGAAACAACACAGCAGAGGCATTGTTAACATATGAAGAAACAGGAGACCAGACAGGAAAGAACTACAAAGGGAAAGGAAGGGTAAAAGCTGTAGTTACTTGCGTTACTGAGTACATGAAGACCTTTTTCCATGGTCACATAGGTATTGTAATAAAACATAACTGAAAAAATTGTATTAAAAACCACCTGCAATTAAAAATGTGATAATGAAGCAGAAGAAAAAACTTACCCATGGAAACTAAAAATTTCTCTCCATTTGTTTAGATCTGAAATTCTGCTGGTGATCTCCTCTAGCTCTGTCTGTGGCACGGTGCGCTCAGCCTCACGGTCACCCATCTGCAGCCACCCGTGCTCCGGGTGATGCCGAGGGATGTGGGCACTGGGACTGCTCGGGGAGCAGCTCCCCCCAGACCCACGCCAGCACCCAAATCCCATTTGTCTGTCACCCCCTGGGGCTCGCTGTCATCTCCCACTGTCATGCCGTGGTTAAACTTTCATGAGAGCCTGTCACAGTCCGTGTTTTTCTGTTCGCTGTATAAGCAGCATGAATGTTTAATGCTGGACAGAGAGCTGCATAAAGCTGACCGCAGCTCTGGGAGGGCTGGCTCCAGGCTTGGTGCAGGAGCAGGGGGTGTTTTCCAGCTGCAGGGCTGCAGCTCCCTCTGTGCTGACTGACCATGAGCGGGATGGACTCTGGGCTGTGAGGGCTGGGTGGGAAGTGCATAGCTCAAGCGAAAAAAAAAGCAGACTTAGTAGATGTCTGTGAAGTTGAGCAAATTCAGTGGGGAGATGAGCTGGAGAAAGGCAAAACCCGTGCAGTGACGTTCTCTTGACTTCTGCTGCTCCCTGTAGCAAGGCTGGCACTCGGGCACGGGTCGGGTACTGCATGGCTGCGTGGGGGGAGCCCCACTGGTTTCATACTGCTGAGGTCACGGAAATCTCATGGTTTGTTTTCTCCTCTTCCCGTCTGTGAGAATGCACCGACTAGGGGTATCTGTCTGAATGTTGGTGGAAAACCCGTGAGGCTGAGGTGATGCTAGCGAGCTGAGCCTGGCTCCCGTGGCACACCGGAGGGCTGCTCTGGGTTTCCCCAGGTGTGTCTGAGCTCGGTCCGTCTGGGGCAGCCGCACGGTCCGGCTCTGACGGCATTGCGTTCTCTGCAGGGTCATTTGGAACAGCTTGGATCAAGTCTTGGTTTGTGAAAAGAGAAACTATCTGGGCCAGCCTGCACATGAGACATTAAAAGCCTGGGTTTTTTTCTTCCAGCTGAAGGAGCTGTGGTTTTACTTGGTTAAAAAAGCTGCTCTCTTTTTTGGTGCAACACAGGCTCCAGTCTTTCGGCTTCCTAAAAACTGACATAAAATCCCTTGTCCCTCTATTGGAGTCGCACTTCCTTATAGAAAGGATAGAGTATCCAGCATGTTCCCAACAAACTGAGTGTGAACCATGCATTTCTGCTTGGGAGAAGGCAGGGGAAGAGCCAGGTGGGGGTGTCGTGCTGAGCATGCCGGGGTGAGGACCACCGCATGCTCACAGGGCGAGAGCTCTTGCACGGGAATTTTGCAGCAGCAGCTCTGCGCCACTGTGCTACCAACGGTCACGGCTGCCAGAGTGCTTATAAACTGGGATAATCAAAGTTAGGGCTGGCCTTTTCTTCTCACTGGCGTATTCCCAAGTGCGGGGAGCAGAGGACAATTCCTGCTGCAGTCAATGGGAGTTGTGTTCCTGAGCCCTAAGAACTGAATTTGTCTCAAAAGAAAGGTGCCCCTTAGGAGCTGGCCTGTAATGGCAAAGTGTCCTCTACTGAGTGCATCCCTGCTTCATTTAACTGCCTCCCTAGGATGCATGTGGGCACAGAAGGAGTTTGGCCTGGAAAATCAGGGACTTGATCCTTCCCTCTCTGATAAACACTGTCTGATCTTATCAATTTTTTTATTAGCTCTTGTCTTTTCTTCAGATTTTTGACATAAGGAGAAAAGATTTACCTATGGATTTGTAAATACAATAAAATAGATCAAATCTACTCCACGTTTGTAAGTGAACTGGGATGGAGCAGGCTGATGCAAACCAGGCGGTCTCTTTCCAGGGGTTAGAAGTCAGGGTGTGGGACAAGCTGCCTTTCCAGATTTGGAGAGTTCACCAAATTTGGGTATTTTATGGCAGGGGAGAATGAACCCGGCTCTGTAGAACTGGCCATTGCTGGAGCAGGCACCAGTTCCTGAGAAATGGGTAGAAGTGTCCTTACCTGGCTCTCCCCTGCTGTGCAGGCTGCTCCAGCAAGCTGTGCCCTTTTGGAGACACCAGGTGAAACGTCAGAGCAGTTGCTGTCATGGGGAACAGTGTCCTGTACCCGTTATTGTGTTTTCCATCAGGAATGGCATCATCCTGTCAATAATGTGCTTGGCATTGTGTCTACCTGCAGAATGATGGACTGGAATGTAGTTTTGCCCATCAAGTCCACATAACTCTTGGTGCTGGTGGTGATGACAAATTCAGGCACCAGGTCAGCAAACAGTTTAGGACCTGGCTGCAGAAGGCAGACCCCCCACCCCCCGACCCCCCTGCCTGGTTCAGCCTGTGGTCTGGAAAACCAGAGGCAGGACATGGCACAGGACACCGCATCCCTCGGCCGTGTGCAGTGTCCACACCACCCCAGCTTGTCATCCCTGAGGGGCTGGTTCCTCTCGCCCCTTTTCCCACCTCCATCCAGACTGGGCTGTTTGTGTGCCTGCCCGCTGCCCCCCTGGGGAGGGTGGCGTCCAACCTCGGCGCGATGGCAGCTGAGCGACATCCCCATCTGTGTGCCACCACCAGGCCGAAGGGGACGTGGACCTGCACCTCCTGGCCCCTGACAGGAACAATGTCTGGCGGCAAAAATAACGCACTGAAGAAGTTAGTGAGGCTTTGCGTTTCCACGGCAGCTTCTGTCTCCAGATGTCAAAGCCCTTTTGCTAGAGGTATGAGTGAATATTGGCTCAAGGGGAGAAACCCCAACTGGCGTCAACAGGGCTTTGGTGCAGAGCTCTCCCAACTTCTCCATGGTGTAGGTAAATGCTCTGAGATGTTGGAGGGGAAGCTGTGAAGCTTAATTAACTTCTTCCCTAGTACAATCTCAGCTCTGCAATAACTCAGAGAGGAAAGGCTCCTTGCTGGGGCAGCAGCGCTGGCATTTCCGCAGCCACAGCCAGTGCTGAGCATCCCTCCCGTGTCAGGCAGCAGGGGGGCATCCCTCAGCCCACCTCTCCCTAGGCCCAGGCTGTAGGGTGTCTGGCTGCAGGGGTCGTTAGCGTTGCTCCTGCTGCACTAATGCCTGAACTGCTCCGTACCGCCGGATCTTGCTGAGGTGCCTCATTTCTTGGCTGTGCTTTATGGAACTACATCTGCAGATTTCGGTGTGGGTGTATCACTCGTGCCGGTGCGGGGAAGTCAACTAAGTTTGTTGTTTGTGCTGTTTCCAAATGATAAATGATCTCTGCTTGGGGTAGTGACTTTGACAATAAAACCCGTTAAGGTGGATATGCTTTAGAAGGGTCTGTTGTGGGAGCCAGCAGCATGGCCTCCAGGAGACCTGTGCAGGGCAGTCACAGCAGCGGGGTGCAATACAGGGCCAGAGAGCACAGTGAGCTCCGCATCTGCAACACAATGCTCTGCCGTTCGCCCCTACATCAGCATTGTGGGCCAGTGGTCTAAGCCTGGTATGCACCCTTGTGTCTATATACTGATATTTTTTATATATATATATATTTGTATTTGTATGTACACACACGGCATGCACACACACACACAAGTGCATACTAACTTCTTATTGGAATACAAAATAATCTGATTTTTCAAGAACGTTCAAAATATATTTATATATTTCTCCTCACTATACAATTCTTGTTGTTTTTTAGATCATGAAATATGCTAGTCTAGAAATGAAGCAGGCAAAACTTCTTTAGCTGATGCTCATTGATTACAGGTGAGCCACAGGGAACGTGCTGGGCTCATCCAGGAGTGCAGGCTGAGCAGGTCACGCTTGTTCCAGCTGTTACTTTCAGCTGGTCAAACACACAAATATTGTCTTCATTTTATTTTGCTATTAAGAAGTTATGTTTTCCTCAGGAACTGGATGTGAATAAAAATAACAGCTGGGCTCATGCTTGTAAGTGAGGTGGGATGTGGGGGGAGTGGTGGAGCTGGACTCTTTGTGAGGTGATCCCCCCGTGAAAGCCCCTGGACCCCAAGTCATGGGCTGCAGAGCAAAAGGGGCGGGAACGGGTTTATCTTCTGTGCAACTGTATTTTACACATATGGGCCAGCTCCTTCCTCAGGCTTGGCAAGCATCACTGAGACGCACAGATGTGAGCAGTCTGTGTGTCTGATTGCATGTGTCAGTGATTGCCGAAGCTGCTACAGAGCTGCAAAACAGAGCAGCTTCATGATGCATCAGGAACAAGAAGGATGAAGTGTTACTCCTCATTGTTTGCTGTATAGTAAACAATTCCATGAGGTGTAATACAAATCATGCGTTAAGAAGATACGTTAGGAATAATATGCATATCAATTAAGAAGAAAATGATGAAAAAATGTTGGGGTTGTGGCAACTTGCAGTAGCCCTTACACACTGTCACAATCTAGGGAGATGTGATACACCATGGGGAGGCAGAGCTGCTTTGTGAAAGGGTTTGTGGAGCTGCGGTATAACTGACAAACCTTTTACAAAAAAACCCAGCAATGTTTTACCATTTGTAGTAGAAGTATAAAAGAATAGCATAAAAGTCAGTGAGGTCACCTTGCAAGTTGCTGGAGCTTGGAGCATATAGTCTTCTCAGAGGCGAGTGCTAACAGGTGCCTGGGCTTGATTTTCAGCACAGGTGACTCAGTGGGTGCCAAGTGGGATGATTGCTCCTCAGCTGCAGCTGTGCAGAAGCAGGCTGCAGCCTCTGCATATAAATGGGCAGCTGGGGCAGCAGTGTTCCCCCTGTACACCTCTTGTGTTTGCTTTGAGTGTAGTTTCCGTGTTCTGTGAGAAGCACCGCATCTCCAAGGCACCCGCATAATCCCACGGAGGTAGTGTTTGGTGGTGTTAATGCTCTTTTGATCTATCTGTCTGTAACAGGGCTGGTTTAGCTGTACCTGGGGTGAGTGGTCTGGTTGCTTTAACTGCCTCACCGATGCTTAAGGGTGCAAGGGCTGATGTGTTTGTTCTGGCTTCCTGCACTCCTTGAAGTAGAGAACCTCACGTTATTTCATCAGTCTCCGCTGAGCTGCGGCATGCCTTGGAAACCTGTCTGTTGTGCTATTCCATTGCTGCCCTTTACCAAAGGTTTTGGCTTTGTTTATTTGTGTTGCTTGATGAGAGAGTGTTTGCAGGGCTGTTTCTGGGCAGGGTTCTTCGTGCTTCTACACGTGAGGCTTTGGGAGGGTGCAGTGGGAAGGGTGCCTGGTCTCGTTCCTGTCACTTTGCTCTGGGAAATGCTCTTTGCCTTCGTGTGTTGCCGGGAGCATTCAGCAGTGCCAAGCCAGGCTGCCTCCCTCGGGCAAGCAGGAGGGAGTATGTTGCGTTTCCTCTACAACCTGCTTTGCTGGGCACAGTGCTCTAACCAAGGCTGCAGAGCCCCCGGCTACAGTGATTGCATGGGGCAGTGAGGTCTTTTGTGGCTTCAGTGTCGAAGAGTTACAGTTGGGTTTGTTAAAACTAAAAACCCCAAAAGAGAGCTTTATGGACAGAAATGATGACACTGCCATGCAGGTTAAAGTGTTCGTGGTGGATTCAGGTGTTTGGCTTTTGCCCCGCAAGCACCTGCTGTAGCGCTGTGTTCCCTCTGAGTGTTGTGCTTCTGAGACGGAGCCTGATGCGTGTTAGGAGCAAAGCCCGTACGCTTTCTTTTCTCGTTTGATATCTGTAGATTTGCTGAGCGTCCTTGATCTCCGATGCCCTGACGCAGTAACAACTGCATCCTTGCCTTCACAAGGGCTAAAGGGCAAAACTGCTGCTGGGGATAGTGTGTGCCTCTGCTGCAACCCATTCCTTTTATTTTCCAGATCCAGTTCAACACTATTGATATTACTAGTTTTCTTTGTACCAGCTACTTTTCAAATAACTTACTGGAATAAAAGGCAAATGTCTTAAGGTCTTACCCCAAGAAAGAGAGGGTATTTTAATCTAGACATTACCAAATAGCATGTCTTCTTTTGTTTACTCCATATGCCATGTCGATGTTTATTTGAAACCTTCACTTCTTTTAATGTCTTTAGAGCTAATCATTTACAAGTTAGTACATCTGGTGGCTGTTGGATGTAGTAGTGATGAACCTCATTGCTTGAAACATTCTTAAACTCTGTAGTTCTAATACATCAGGTCAACCGCTCCAGTGGTTGTCCCTGAATCTTTTGATTTTGAAAAGGGAAATTCAAATCCAGCAAATCGTATTAGCAAGGCGTTCAGGAAGTGCACCAGGGAGCAAACCAGGATGATCCAGAACGAGTTTGCAAACTGCTCGCTGTGAGTCTTGAATGTAAAACTTCCCTCTTTGAAATTAGCAATTTTCTCTGAAAGGTGGTGAATCTTCACCTCGGAAGAGAAAAGAATCATGATGAGGCAACCGCAGGAACCTGAAACGGAGGGGGAGATGCTCATCATCTCGGCTGTCCCTGCATCATGACCAAAAGCCATATTGATAGTGTTATTATGGCCACTGTAACTTAGCTTTAATAGGGATTATTTTTAGAATCCAAGCTAATGGCTATTGAAGTTAGTAAGATTTTTAAATTTAATTTGGCTTGGGACCAGTAATATTTAGCACGGCTGCTTTAGTACCCTGATCCAGTAAAGTATATGTGCCCTTTCAGCTTTAAGCTGCTCATTGTCCCCTTGAACATAACTGTCTGCACGTTTAAAGATAAATACATACTTAAGTTCTTTATTAAATTATGATTGTAATAGTAATACCTTGTAAAGTAATAGTAAATGTTCTTGTCAACCAAGCCAGCAGCACAGAGAATGGGCTTTACCCTCTCTAAGTGGCGGAGGGACAGGGATGGTTCGTTGTCCCTGCTGGCAGTGTTTTTTCAGAGACCGCTTTTACAGTGAGTTGCTGTCAATCTCTCCCTCTCTGCTTCTCAGTTCCTTCCTTCCTTCCTTGGGAAGTGTCTGTCTAAGATCACCGCTGTCTAAGTGGCAATCTTGTCTACGCAGCTGGAAACCTCTCGTGGTAAATACGAGCGGTTGCATCACTGACTTTTTTTTGGGGTGGGTTTTTTTTCCCCCTTTTCCCCTCTCTGGTGCAATTCCTGGCTCTGACTGTGTGCCCATGATGTGTCCCCAGCTCCAGGCCCCTGGGGCTTGTGGGCACCGTCCCCTTTTTCTGCCAGCTTATGCAGAAGGGCTGAAGGTGCTGGGGCTGCCTGCTTGCCCATACCCATCCCATCCTACTGCGTGCCCTTGTGGAGGGTTTTGGCATTTTATCTCTTAACTCCAATTTGGAAAAAACATGTTTTGATATGGCAAATTCATCCGCATTTCTGCCTAGCTTTATTTTGCCAGTTTATAGTCAGTGTGGCTATGGTCCTTAATATGATCTCATATGCCAATAAATCCATCATAAATAGCAAACACGGACAGGCGCTAGCCAGGCAGGCCAGGGGTGAGTGGTACTTACATGCAATGAAGCTCCAGAGGTACAACCCAATGGGGCCGTGCAGGGTTTCATAAGGGCTGCCAAAAGCATTGAACATGAAGAAACCCGCTCCCACCAGAGCAAAGACGATCAGTACTGTACAGAAGAGAATGACACTAACATGGATACTTGCAGGGATAATTTTGAGCAAATCTGGAAAAACTAAAAACAAAATGAACAAATCGTTATTATACATGTTAGGTAAAGTCATTTCAGAAGTCAGGCCAGGGATTTCTTACTGGTTTGTGATAATTCTTTTAAAGTGTGCTCTTCCAAATGCAACCAAAAGTGAAAATGAAGTTACTAACTAGAAACAGGTTTTGTGGATATTTGGAGGCAGAAGCATTTTGTGAAGCTCAGAAGCGTAGACTGGCCAGGAGGGAAAGACAGCTCCAGGGAAAGCCTCTCCTCCTGTTCCTGAGGGTATTTCCCTGTGCACGTTATCCCCCTGGATGTGCAGGATGCAGAACGGCACCTCCGCGGTCCCGGCACCCTGCCTACAGCTGTCTGCACCAGGCTCGCCGTGGGGTGACCCCCAGCACCTCCAGATCTTTAAATGCTGGGGGCCTGATCTGGATCAGCATCCTTGGTGGCTGCTCCCTCACCCCAGTGTGCTGCCTGGCAGAACGAGCTGCTCTCCAACTGTAGGCAACATTCAGGGCATGTAAGGCTTTTGGCGTTACTCGTTCCTCAGAAACCAGATCATGCAGATGCAAGGTGGAGGGTAACATGCCTACCGCCTGCCAAGGTGGTATTTGGTCCTTAACGTGAACAGCTAATTCTTAAGGTAAAAAAATCGGGAGCTGTATTTGAAAGTGCAGGTCTGTCTTGTCCCAGTGTGCAGGATGGCACGAGGGGCAGCGCACAGTGCCTGTTACGGGTGGGATCTTGCCTCCCTTGGCTGGAGGCTTGGCCGTTTAGTCCTCTTTTGGACCAGGGACAGTAAATCCAGAAACAGACTCTCTGCATTTATGCTCATGAGGTCCCACTGAGGTACGTGAGATAGGAAATGAAATTATATCTGCTTGGCTCATTCAGTGAGCAGAGGGAAACTGATATTTATTTGCTTGCCTGCGCCTTTACCAGCTTGTGGGCCTAGTTACAGTGTGTGTGCCACGGTGCACCTGCCCTTGCCTGCAGTGGGCAGCAATTCATATGAAACGTGTTTCTTGCACTGGATTATTCTGGTCAGTAGAGTCTTGTATTTATCTTATTTTCCAGAACACAAGTGCAGGGAGGGTCAGGTGAGGATGAGAAGTTCCCAGTGCTCTGCCAGTATCCATACAACGTGTGTGGTGTGTCTTGGGGTACCTAGGATGGGGTGAGGTAGCTCCCCTTCCCGAGGGATGCTGCTTCTGGCTCCCTCTTGCCAGGATGGGTGTGTAGGTGCGGGGGTCCCTTGGGGTCCCTCTCCCTTGCACTGGCCTCTTGGTCTGGACCACATCACGGGCAATGCGTGATGGACAAAGTCCTCGGGAATATCCAAGCTCTGGCTGTATGGAGAAACAAGGGGATGGCTGGGCAGGCAACATGGATGTCTTGCTCAGCCTCGGGGGCGTGTGGTTGGTTTGGAGCAGCACGTTTATTTGGGTCTGATGTACCTAAAGTGCACAAATGTCAGGGTTTGGCCACTTCATCTGCCAGGGAAGCAAAGAGCTGCTCCAGGATGGGATGCTGACTTCCATTCTGTTTGAGTAGTGACTCCACTGCTTTAATACAACATACAGTGCTGTTTTTGTAAGCTTATACCCAAAGAATTTTGGTGAAAAATGTGTGTTATTTCTGAAAACCTTAAATAATAAATTTGTAAGTTATAAAGTCCACATTTTATTATGAAGAAGCAGGAAATCGTTAGTGAAGCTGTGGTGCTGACATACTGGCAGGTTAAATGTGTTGTGCACTGTGTGTTGCTGGGAGACATTCAAGGCTCCAGGGACGTATAATACCTGGGGAAGGTAACGTGTGCAGTTGTTTGTAGTACAGAGACTCCCTGTGAAAATCCACCAACAGTTATTGCCAAAGAGACGTGCAGACACCTAAAAGGATAGGAGGTTTCTTACCTCCTACCCTTTGGTATTTTTTTAGAAATTAGAAATTTCTAAATATTTTTTCCTGTTTTTTAGAATATAGAAAAAAGTTGGTATTTTGATAAAAATCCTTAAAAACAGGAAGGATATTTCTGTACATATGTTAATCTCTTAAGTTGTTTTTAAAATGAAGTATGGTACTAGAGAGGGAGAAATTCCTAAAGGTTACAGCAATGAGTTATTTGCAACAAACTCTTTGAATGAAATTTTGAAAGAATAAGCACATTGTAAATGACCAAAACTTTCTCCCCTGTATTTCCCCAAGTAAAGCACTTGTGGAACATTTTGTGCCTGGAAGCCCAAGGCCGAAAAAGGAAAATGATAAATCAATGAAAGGAAATGGAGAAATCTTACAATAAAAAAGAGGGTACTGAGCTAAAATAAGACAGAAGACACAAAATGAGCGTGCGGCCGCGAAGGCCGGTGCCGTGCTGTGCCTGGCCAGCTCTCGTGCCCTGGCAGGCGGGGTGCCGGCTGTTTGCAGCACAGCTGCGCTCCGTGGGGCTCAGGGTACCAAGGCTGCCGCTGGGTAAGCGCGAGTACCGCGCGCATTGCACAGTGAATGCGACGCTTTTGCCACATGCTGTATAACTTGAAGTTTCCAAAAGCTGGGAACTTTCACGTTGGCTGTATTTGCCACTGTGTCGGTTGCCCCAGGAGAGCCCACGGGGCAGGTCGGGTCGCAGCAGTGGGAAGTGGCAGCCCAGGGGCAGCTGCGGGTTTGTGCTCAGGGTTAACGACTGCTGCCTGACGAGCGCCCGCTGACTGACCGAAGGCTGCTGCGCTCCAGCCATGCCGCAGCTGCTGTGACTGCGTATGCAAAAATTTAGGAATACTTTAAGTATTTTTATGCAGCTTTTTAGCTACTATTTCAAATTGTCATCCTGCTTAGCTAGGGCACAGGGGATTAGTCAATTAGACTCAGTATGAGAGAATAATTTTTAATCATTCATGTTTGTTTGGCAACAACGAGTATTTTAGAAGGAATCATCAAATACACTTAACTGCTCCTGATCCACAGGGGCATGATTAAAGTGGGGGTAATAATGCCTTGGCGCTGCCTCGCTGCAGCTGTAACGTGCAGAGAGTAAAAAAGCCTCACATAAATTACTCTACCTTGTAAAATGTTTACCAGCGAACAGCTCTGCAGCTTGCCATGCAGTAAACACAGAGAAGCAGGTAATGTGCTGTCAAGTCAATTTATTTCCCTGACCAAATGAAAGGGAAATTAATGCAGAAAATGTTTGCAAACTATTCTTGAAGCTGTGTTAAATAAATATCAGCTTTCGCGTTGCTGGTGCCTGGTTAGGAGCAGAGAGGGGCACCCAGCGCCCACAGGGGGCCATGGCCTGGAGACCTCACCAGGCACAGGGGCACAAGGGGGCAAGCAGAGCCTTGTGCCCACCGTCTGCAAGGCTGCATGAACACTCACACCTTTGGGCAATGGAGGAGCCGCCTGCTCCTGGGGATGGCGCTGGCTCCAGGCTCTGCTCCTCCAGACCCCTTCCCTGGGGTGTCCCCACTGGCCTGGCTCATACGCGCAGGAAGCTCAGAACACAGCTGCTCGCTGTCTTTGCGTACACAAGTGCCGCACACAGCAAAACTACCTGTTTGCTAAATATACCTATTTACCTAAAGGAAGAACTGGCAAGTTTGCCGACGACCCCAAGCTGTGCGGTGCGGTCGACATGCTGGAGGGAAGGGATGCCATCCAGGGGGACCTG
>JAVJGI010000003.1:29225363-29339116 GCA_035590275.1 Ibycter americanus | reverse complement strand
GACTCACCTCTCGTGGGGGGGCGGACGGACCCCGGCCCGTGAGGGATAGTCATCTCTCGTGAGGGGTGCAGCCACCTGCCGTGAGGGGGACCCCCGGCCCATGAGGGAGAGTCACCTCTTGTGAGGAGGGACCCCTGGCCCGTGAGGGAGAGTCGCCTCTTGTGGGGGGGGGACCCCCGGCCCGTGAGGGGGACCCTGGCCCGTGAGGGAGTGTCACTTCTCATGAGGGGGACCCCAGCCTGTGAGGTGGACCCCGGCCCATGAGGGAGAGTCACCTCTCGGGGGGGGGGACGACCCCGGCCTGTGAGGGAGAGTCACCTCTCGTGGGGGGTGCAGCCACCTGCTGTGAGGGGTACCCCCGGCCCATGAGGGAGAGTCACCTCTTGGGGGGGGGGGCGGACCCCCGGCCCGTGAGGCGGACCCTGGCCCATGAGGGAGAGTCATCTCTTGTGGGGGGGGGACCCCGGCCCGTGAGGGAGAGTCACCTCTCGTGAGGGGGGACCCTGGCCCGTGAAGGGGACCCCCAGCATGTGAGGGATAGTCACCTCTCACGAGGGGGGGACTTCTGGCCCATGAGGGGGACCCCCAGCCCGTGAGGGTGAGCTGCGCCGCCAGCCGAGGCGAGCGTGGGCCTGCTGAGCTGCCCACCCGTGTTTCTGAAGGGCTGGAAGGTTTTGGAGGTTTGGAAATGCACCTGAAAACACGGAGCAGAGGTGAGCGGGGCTGTAGCTTGTAGTCATGTGCCCGGCTGTGGCTGTCCTGCTCCCAGGTGCCCCAGCCAGACGCATGGAGACCCCCGCCAGCTGGTGTGGGGGGCGAGCGTGCAGCTCGGGTGGGTGCCGCAGCATGGGTGGCACGGCCAGCAAAGCCACGGTGCTGGCCGTGTGCTCTCCCCAGCCTGGCTTCCTGGCCTTGCTTCTGGGCTGCTGGCCCTCCGTAGGTGGGTGGAAGGAGCCTCTGGTGGGCTTTTGTGGACAGGGTGTCTCCCAGCAAAGTCAGCGCGTCTCTCTGAGATTTGCCTCGTGCGTTGTGTCATGAGTCATACAGGAAGCCATGTGCGCCAGATACCCCTGCCTCTTGTGCGGTGGTCCGAGGTGTCCTGTTCTTCTGGTGGTCCTGGCCCCTTCCTGTCCTGCTGAATTTGACACTTGTAGAAGCCTTTGCATCAGGCTTCATCAGTGAGGATGAGCACCAGTTAAATGGAGCAAGCGCAGCAGGGCAGCTGTGCAGTGCTCTTCATGCTTTGCTCTTTTCCTGGTCTGTTGTCTTGTTGAGACTTCCAGAAAGGAGGCTAATTAAGGGTAATTTGTTAGTTGTTTATGAGCGTTATCATCTGGCTCACATAGGTTGGAGAGCGCCCATCAGAGAGTGACTGTTGGTCAGCGCTGGTTGAGAGGAGCTTGGACAGCGCACAGTAAAAGATGCGTATTCAAGTCCATTACTAATCCTTCGAGACATAGCTTAATTTTTTGACCTCTAGCATCTTTCTGTCTGTTCACCCTTATGCTGCTGCTCATCATACTCACAAACTTGATGATTATGGTAACTAGAAATATTTCTCTAACATGTTTTCTTTGGTGTGTGATCGTGACCAGGCTTGCAGAACTGTATCTGAACTCAGCTATGACAGTGTATGGAGATGAATTTTTAGCTCTGGACCGTTGAATATTTTTAGTCAGGTGGTGGATTGATTATTGCAGACACGTTTATAAATACGCAGCCAGTTACAATAAGAATGGAAGTGGCAAGTGCCCAGATGGTTAATATTTAAAATACGTTTCATGGATGCATTAGTAAGTAGAACTGCAACAGGCTCATTATTATTTGCCATAATGTGATTGATTGAAATGTGGCTTGGGGAAAGTCTTTGTTCCACGTGTGTACGTGCAGTGTTAGTGTGTGTTGTATGGGGCATTTGCAGGAGACAATCCTGTGTATTCCAGCCTTTGGGCTGGTGAAGTCTTTCTGTCATTGGAAAACTGAGACAAATGTGGACTTACGGGTCCTAGCAGAGGTGGGAAGTGGCTGCCTGGTGATGTTAGTGTTGCCAGCTGTTGCCCTGTGCCTTTCTAAATTCCCTCTCTGCTAGAAGAGAAGCTAGCACCTCCAGGGACCCTGTGCTCTCATACTCCAGAGCGTGTTCACCTGAGTGCTGGGTGGGAATCTGTTACTTTGCAAGACACGAAAAGCTTGGGGTAACGCTTAGCCCCTGAGCGTTGGCGTGTGCCCTGTGTGGCGTGTGCCCTGTGTGGCGTGTGCCCTGTGTGCTCCATGCTTTCTGCAGACATAAGGGGGTGGGAGAAGGGAAGTCTTCAAATTGCATAGTGCACAGCTTCTGCTTGAATGCAGTTACCTGCTGGTGCTGCTTTTAACACCTGATGTTGCTCTAAAAGAGAAAGATTTAGGAAGAATTAGCTTTCCTTGTCTTTCTGTACTGTTTTTTTTGAACCTTGGACAGTGCTTTGCACATAGTTTCTCTGTATAATCAGCAATTCCTGCTGCTGATTGTGGAGCTAGAGGGAGATTTGGAAATCATGCCCTGGCAGGAGCAGCTGAAGGCAAGTGTTACAGTGGACTATTTTTCTAACACTTCTTGTGCTCCGGATTGTTATCATCTCCCTAAGACAGATAAAACATAACACAAATTGTGTTTATTACAAGCCAAAGATACAACCACTGAATGTACCATATCATCAGGGCCAGATCCTGGTGATTTTACTTGTGAGTAATGCTTCTAAATTCAGTTTAACTCAATTGCTAAGCACCAAAAAAGCACAATCAACATCATTTTATGCTGAGAAATAGCCTTCTAGCAGAGGAAATTTCATTGCCCTCTCTGCATATAGTGTACGTGGTTTGACCCTTTCAAGGCTCAGTTCCCTGACGTCTACAATCTCCAGTAGCCCAGACCACCTTCTCGCTGGTAGGATGGGTAAAGCAGCTGAAATTTCTTGTCAGAGAGGCCTCTTCAGTGTTAATCCCCTTATGCCACTTGGGAGTCTTTCTTGGCCCTCTCCATATCTGTTTATAACAGTGTTTCATCTTCCTAGTCTCCATTGCCTGTGGCTGGCTGTTGGATAGGGCTGATCCTTGCTTTCAACTTCTGAGCTGTTAGTTCAGAGTGGAAAATGCTCCTCTAAATACTGTTATCCCTCTCTGCATCATGAAATGTAGCTTGTTTAGTAATCTGTAACTGGCACAGTATTTTATACTGTGTTTTTGTAGTCAGTCAGCTCAGTATTAGATAAAACTTGAAATTCAGACAAAATATGTAAATATCTATAATGAAAAACAAGAAAGAATTTGAAAAATGGAACATGTTGAAAATAGTTAACAAAACATGGCCTTGGGAGAAGGGATAAGCACCACAAATATGTCAAGCTGGGGTGTAACAAGATAAGCTCAAGGAGAACCAAATGGTTGATGAGACCAAACAGAAAATTACTTGTACTGTGTGTGAACTATGCTAATTAGCATACTGACAGATACCCCCTCAAGCAGAGAAGGCCCCCTACTAACAAAGCCCCCTCCCAACAGAACATGTACCATGGAAGAAAAGAAAGTTGGATGCCAGGCTGGTAAGAACCCATGAGAATTAAGAGTGACTGAACGTAATTGTAAACAATTGTTCAAAGTATGAAATGTTTGCCACCTAGCACCCATCTCTGCGCATTTATGCAATAAATGAGATCTCAGCTCTGTGTGAGAGACTGGCTCTTTGCACACCGGGTAACGAACTCCATGAGACAGCATCTTCTAGGGAGTTATTATTTGATCTTGTTGTTTGAACCAAGCCCAACATTGGGTAGCGTAAGCTGAGCGTGAGTGGAAGGCTGATGCTGCAGCAGCTATGCCACAGGTCAGAATCCTGGACCTTCCTGCAGAGGGTTTGGGTCTCCAAGCGAAGGTGATGGTTGCTCTGAGCTCCTGAAAGTAGGTGCCCTGTTGTAATAAAAAGACACAAAGCAAAAGATCAAACATGTGAGAGGATCTAAAAGTAATGACTGGTTAAAAGGATCAGTTTTGTTGCTTTCATGAGTTTAATATAGACTTCTTTTAAAATTATTTTCTGAAGGAAATTTTTGAGGTCAGGGAGAAAAAGAATGTCTTCTAAAACCACCTTGTTTTTGACTGTTGAATAGTATAGTTCTATATATCATCAGTTTGCTCAGCTCAGGTGTCAGAATAAACTGGCCAGTTTCTTGTTTTTCAAAACCTTTACACATCATTAACTTTCTGCTTTTCTCGTACTGGCTTGGTGCTGCAGTAAGCAAGTGTTACTGCAATAATAAGGAAGCAGGAGAATGCTTAAGTTGGAAGATGTTGTTCCTCCTAATTAAAAACAAATTAATATGGATTTATACAGTCCAGAACACCCAACAATCATGCTTTGATGCTTGATCCTAGCAGTCAGTGCATTTGTTTTCATCTAGATTTGAATGCCCCGACCACAACTGGCTGGGTAGGTGCTACAGGTGCCTTCCCTGAACACGCTTTGTGGGAGCCACGGCTGCGATGGGGTGAAGTAATGCGTGCAGGCTTTAGTTGAGGTCTGACTTCTTGTAGAGCTGAGCTCCTGTCGGGCTTTCTATCTGTAAAGATAGCCAGCTCTATATGTTGTGTTCACAGACAGAGTGCTGCAGATACTTCAGTGGGTCTTGAATATCCCACACAAAAGGATTAAAATTATTTCTGAAACAAATGAACACAATTTGGGCCTGAATGTTCATTTGGCTATTTAAAATTGCAAAAGGGTTTTAAGCCTTGATTGGGCTCGCTTGGGGCCCTGCTTGACATTTTGAAAGGCAGCTTGGCATCCCTGCAGGAGCCCGGAGGATCCAGCGTGTTGCAGTGCAGAGCGCGTCACTTAGTGACAGCAGCATGCGGCGCTCCTGTCCTCTCATTAGGAGAGGGCTTGCAGATCAAGCCAAGTGAAGGCGGGCTTAACCCTGCTACATTCAGTATTGTGCAACTTAGCTGTGCTGGTGTTGCTGCCTGTTTGCCCAGGAAGCTTTCCCCTCTGCTAGGGGACAGCTGTGCTCTTAGGCAATGACCCTGAGCTGTTAGTGGAGCTGGCGTAGGTGAGATGTAATGAGAGCTCCTGTGAACATCCATTTTATTGTTAATTTGTTTGTAAAGGTATCTCTGTGCATTGCATTCACAGATGATGTCTTTTCATTTTAGTCGGTGTTTGGTTATGCAACTGTGCTATGTTCCATGTTTAAAATTTCTGAACTGCTGCTGAAGGCAGGGGGAAATCTGAGCTAATAATCTGAGCCAGACAAAACCAAAACACTGATGTGTTTGTGTTGTCAGTCCGTCCGCAGCTTGTTCCTACAGTAGTGGTAGATATAGCAGTACAACATACGGTTCTTAGTTATTTTCAGCATAATGATATTTAGACAGCTATTTTCAAAGGAGGAGAAGTTTAAAGATAACAGAACTGGGGTCATCCATGGAAATGGCACTAATAGTAACATATATCTCCATCTGTTTGCCATTTACCTTTTATTTATTTGCTTATAATCTCTTTGATCACTCTCCTCTCTGCCTTTATCTGTGTTTTCAAGGCTGTCTTGGGGATAGTGTGGGTGGAGGAGTGTTCCAGCACTTCTTGTTGATTTCATTTAAAATTCAGATGAGGCTTGCTAACTTCATAAACCCTAGAGAGCTTAGATTACGTCTAAATACATGACTGTCTGCTGTGTTACTCCCAAACTTTGCGAAAATACTGAAAAGCAAAATGCATTGCAAAGCGTCAGAGAATAAACCAGACGGAAGCTTCTGAGTTTCTGTTTTCAGGGAGACGTTGCCCAAAACTAGTAATAAAATATTCTAGTAAAATTATGACATTCTTAACTTTATTTTCTCCTATTTTATTTGTTTGGTTGCATGGCAGTTGCTCTTTGTTTTTATAGGTTATTTCACAGTCATCTTGGTGATTGTTGCACTATCTCACCCACTACCACAGTGGTTCATGGACAGCTTGAACTTGTGTAGAGTACCTTTGGTGGCAAGTAACTGATTCCTTGGGGGAGATCTGTGCCTTCTCTTCAGAGGGACATTAAGAAAAACAAAGAAGCCAAGTTCCCATTCAGCTGGTGTAGGTAAACCTCAGCCTGACAGGCATGTGATCCTGCATAAGTGAGTAAACACATGGCATCCGTGGAAGAATATTAACTTTGGCGAAGATACGGAGTGAAGACGGGGAAGGATGGGGCTTGCTTAGGAAGTTACATGCTGCATTTGTGAAGACTTGGGTGTGTGTTTCCACCGAACGGTACTGACCCCACTTTTGTCTGGTGTGTGCTCTTTCTACGAATATGATCCAGCTAAGCCTGCTTAAATACCGATAAGCAGCAAAATGAAGGTGTGTTGGTAGTGTAGTAGGAGACTAGTAATACTTCCACTGCGAAAGTAACTGCGGAAGAGATGGGTTTTGTTGGAACAGGGACAGGTGTTCACTTGAAATTGTTTCTGCTGGAGGTGGTTTGCTTCTTACTTCAGTAGATGTTCTCAAATGGTGGTTGTGGGGCCACAAAGTGAAATAGTAATGTTTTAAACTCAAGAAAACAAGGATGCAAACATGTTTTCATGTTGGGAAAAGGGATGCGCAGGATTCTGGCAATAACAAGGGGTGTGCAGCAGCATTCTGTTGTGGAGCAGTACATCTGGTTCCAGTGATCCTGGTGTATCTCCAGGAGAGGAGGATGCGCTGCTGTCCTTCCTCTGGTCAGGATGGCTGGTGATTGGCACTGTTTTCATGAGGAAGATTTATAGCTGGGTGCTAGGGAGCACTCCAGGGTTTATGAAGGCTGCCAAGGCCTTGTTTCCTGCTACCCTTTTCATGGGCAGCAATCCTCTTTCAGCAAAACAAGTGGCATCCTTATCAAGTTATGGCCTTGAAGCCTGTAGTAAGGCAAACACTTAATGGGGACTGGAGGATAGGAGTGGCATCATGTTCCGCTTCAGTGAAATCCTCTGGGTGTGCAAAGTGCTTTGAGGGTTCAGGTGAACGCAGAGTGTGACATACTAGTAAATACATAAATTTTCTTTGTAAAAATGTGCTTCTCAGAATTGTGTGACTTCTTAAATTGTAATTTCATTTTTTTTCTCTTAAAACACTTTGCAGGATGAACTTACTGCAGTGAACGTAAAGCAAGGCTTCAGTAATCAACCTGCCTTCTCTGGAGATGAGCATGGATCTGCTAGAAATATTGTCATTAATGCCTCAAAGGTAAGACAGGGCTTTTCAGTCTGAGTATACTCACTGAAATGGGAACCAAGCTGGCAGGCGTTGCACTTGGTTCTTGACTGCTTTGCTTTCTAGCTGGAAGTCTTCATGTTAAAGTTAAATACAGAACTAACATAAGAATGCTGCGCAGTGTTTCTGCTATCTACAGTTATCAGTCTTCAGAGGAAAACATGGATGCCAAGAACAAAACGTGACTAGCCCACTTCAGTGTAGAAGAGACATTGGTTTTTGCTCTTGTCCTTTTATTTGCTTCACTTACAAAGACAGTAGTGACTCCTTCCCTGGAAGCTCCTAGTATTTACACATCTTTAGCTTGCTTTCATCTTGTATCTGTTTCATCAGGCTGTTTTCTGCCAGGGGAAGCTGGTCACTGTAGTCCAGATCTCTTGAAAATATGTTCTTGGATTGTTTAGTGAAATTCAGCTTAGCTCTCCTGCAGTGTTTTTTGAGAATCAAAGAAGTGTGAGATACAAAAGAGCAATAAAAATCAGTAAAATATTAGTTACTGTCCTCCAAATTGAAAATAGTAGCTGTTTAGGAAAAAAAACCACATCCCCTATTTCTTTGAGGGATCTGTCCAGATTCATGCACACTCTTCTCCACCCCACCCCCACCCCCCTGCTTCTGTTGGGAATGCAGGAGGAAGTGGTTTCAAAGGAGAATGTTGTCAAGAAGCTTATACAAATGTTTTCAGACAAAGTAATTTTCTGCTGTTTGACTTTTAAAATTTATAACTTTTTATGGCTTATTAGAAAATGTGAATTTACTTATACAGTGATGCTCTTTTAGTTTAGCGGAAGAAGAGATACAAGTAAATGACAAGGTTGCTATTGTTGAAATGTTAAAGGTTTTCCTGTTACATTCTTCTGATTTTGTTTTCTAGAATTGTTACCTGCAGGCGCTTTCTGTCTTATGTTTTAATTATTCGTGTTTTGACTATTGAACATCAGTGTTTGAAAAGTAAAATGGAATTTCACAAGAAAGTGCTTGTAGTTATTTGGAAGATTTAAGTGTGGAATTACCATAAGTTCAGTATCTCCTAAAAGCTTTTCATATATTTTAAAATTACCTAGCTATGAATATATTTATTAGAAAATCAAACATTTTATTCTTACTGACAGGCCTAAAAATTAATTTCTATTACAGTGATTTTGAAAAGTAAATAAGCTTACATGGGAAGCAAAACTTCTGTTGGTTTATTTTCTGCTGTTTTGGGATTGAAAATGCTGGGAAAGCAAATCTTGCAAAGCTTTTTATTCTGATGTATGGAGTAGTAGTGGAGGTGTTCGGAATAGAAATGAGAGCACTTCCTAGATTACCCAGATCTTTGAACCTTTGCCTGCTGTAACCAATGATGGAAAGAAATGAACGTCGTTCTTGTGAGAGTGTAGTTTGTTCTAAATAGAAGCAAAAAGCCAGTATTTACACACTTCATGCTATGGTAAAGCGTAGATAAGGGGAGGAGGGTTCTGAGACGTGGTAAGAATACCCTAAACTGGGGCCTGAATCTGAGACACTGATCAGCCGAAGGGATGTGGCTCTGGGCATTCCCCATGACCTGGCCTAAGCGGCAGCTGCACCTCTAATATCTCTGAGGCCTGGTCATCTTGGGCTTGGTTTTGCTGACCTGCAGCTTCTGCAGTGATACTGCAGAAGTGTTGCATGGGTGCTTAATATCATGAATCCCCATCTCCTAGCTGCAGGGAATTAAAGTGTAATCTTATTAGATTGATAGCCTGGACTAGGGTGATTACTGCATCTATTCATGTGGAAATCCTTCGTGCATTAATGTAGGATAGATGCTTACTTACTCCCTTGTTATATATGTTTTGCCTTTTTTTTTCTCACCAGATTGGCGCTTACTTTAGCAGCATACTAGCGGAAAAGCTAAAACTTAACACTTTCCAGGACACAGGGAAGAAGAAACCACAAGTAAATGCCAAAGACAACTACTGGCTGGTTACTGCTCGGTCTCAGAGTGCAATTCACAACTGGTTCACAGATTTAGCAGGAAGTAAACCCCTGACTCTCTTAGCAAAAAAGGTATCAAAATACTCCTTCCTCCATTTCTTGGATATTGGTTTGTACTGAATTGGGCTGTAAGAATAGGGCAGTATTTCTGAACGTGCTGGATGTGGAGCAGTGCTGGAGGCAGCTGCTGCTGTGCAATGTGTTCCCTCTCTGCAAGGAGGGTGCCTGGTCAAAGGGGAACTTGGGATCTAGCTGGTAAAAAGTTCCTTTGAATGACTATATTTCAGCTCAGGCATGTTTATTGTATTGACAGCCAGATTCTTTGCCTGTACACTTCGCTTCAAGGGTCTCTTTCTCAAGCAGAGGAACAGTTTACAGAAATTCTTGTGTCTGGCAAGGAGATAATAGGCTAGGAAGCTGATGCATTCTTAAAAGAACCTGCCTGCTAACTCGAACCCCTTTGTGTGCTCTTCGCATTTAAATTTGTATTAACAATCTTTGTTAAACAGTCTTATTAGTTGCATTCTTGTTAAAAGTTTCCAATTAAGGAGAAGAATTCTTGCTGCTTTGTAGCAGTCTGTATAACTGGAAAAGGCAATTTTGAGCTATCTTTTTGGATCCTGCGTGCTGTTAGGAACAGCAGCACAAGATAAGTTTGAAGTGGTCATTAAAACTCATCCAAGGCAGTATCTAGAACACAGTAACAAAGGTGCTTTTATTTGTGCCTTTCTTTCCTGAAGCTCTGTGTACAAGCAGCTAATCTTAACAGTATCTGGGAGTTTTTCTGAGTATAAATCGAATTGAAATAGGGAACTCGTACTCCAAGACTATTGAGCATAAATGGATCGAAGTAACAGAAGGTACAAGTTTCACCAGTTTTTGGTCTGTTGCCATGCAGTTGGTGAAGAACGTGCTGCTTTGCCACCAGTAGAGCCACCAGAAAAACAAGAGTTTGCTGTGGCAAGCATGCCACCAGCCTATGTTTCCCCTTAGTTTTCTGAGAGTTTAACTTTGTGACTGGAATAGCTAGAGAGATGTCTTTCATGATTTTAAGGTTTTTTTTTAAAATAACCAGATTTATAAACCCACTGATAACAGTAAATAAGCATGTTAAGAACACTGAAACTGATTCTGTAGAGTCCCTAGGCTGACCATTGAAGAACATTACAGGAGAGGGTCAGTGCTTTGTTTGCCGCTGTCTTCAGCGCCGATGCACCTCTGTTCACACTGTTAGAAAGGTTGAGTGTGCCTGAAGGAGCAATGAGGATTTTTTGGTAGGTTGTGCTTCCACTCCCTTCTGTCTCCACTGGGTATGAAATGTCTGGTTCTTATACATGTTGCTTTAACAATGCATTTTGAAATTATTCTACCTTTATGCAGAACAGTGTAAGGATTGCTGTGACCCAATAGGGTGACTGTTTACCTGGAAGTCTTGTGGGACCAGCCCTGTTGTGTGCATGGCCGGTGCAGGCTGTATTAGCTGGCCAGACTGTGTTTCCCTGGTGTGCTCTGGTTATTGTGGACTCTCCTGAACCAGGGGCACCCAACGAAACTGACAGTGTCTGTGCCACTGAACCCTTACCCAAAACCATGGTATATCCATTTCCCAGAGCTTCTGAGGATCAGCTTGCAGGACTGTTTCTGCACTTTGGATGTCTTTGGCTGTGTTTAGAGGTTTGCTAGTGGCCCTGTAGGCATCTCTAAGCAGGGGAAAGGATGCTCCTGATGAAACCTGAGGGAAGTGTGGGGCAGTATCTCTTTTTTGTCAAGTCTCTTAGTTTCTGTGTGTCTAGACAACAGGTGCCGGCAGTGTAGCAACTTCCTAGGCTGATGAAGAGTTCTGCCACTGTCCAGGTAGGGCGGGGTTGAGCAGAGGAGGCCTGGGCTAATCCACAGGTGCCAGCTGATATTTGGACTGTGTGATATAACTTGCTTCCTGTTTCATTTCAGGTTCCTATTCTCAGTAAAAAAGAAGACGTTTTTGCTTACTTAGCAAAATATTCTGTGCCACTGCTGCGAGCGGCATGGCTGATCAAAATGACATGTGCCTACTACGCTGCTATTTCTGAAGCTAAAATCAAGAAACGCCAGGCCACTGACCCAAATATTGGTAAACAAACTTTAATGTCTAAATGCATAATAATAGCTGAAGGGGGTTGCTCCTCTTGTTCGTGGCTTTGGTGTTACTGGGTGTCCAGAGAGGAATCTTTGTAGTGGGAAGGGGAATAATAATCAGTTGTGCTTAGAAACGTGTGTCAAAGAGTATGAAGAACCGTGCAGTATGAATACTGCCCTGTTGGCTGCTTCTCCTCCCAGCTGATTCCACTCTAAATCTCCAGGTGCAGCAGCTGAGGAGATGGCTGTGTTGCATCTTCACCACTGACACCAGTCTCTGCGGGGTTGGCAGGAGTGGCAAAGGCTGTGCTAAGAGAAGTGTTAGCCGGGAATGAACAGAACTGCTAATTTAGAAAACCTGGAATGAAATGTGAATTTCAGAGCTTATTTATTAGAACATAGGTGGCAATGTATTTAAGTACTAACTTTAAATGATGCTGTCTAGGACCAAGCCAGTGGGCCAAGCAGGGAACACCTTTAAGGTGTTCAAAGGCACGTTAACTATTACCAAAGTTGTAGTTTTACTCACACAATTTACATGAGGTGCTGTCTGGAATGAACGTTTTCTTTCTTTGTCCTTGAAGTAACTGTGCTCAGAACAGACAATTTCACTGCTGTTCAGCAGCATCTCTGTGCTGCTGTGGGGAATGTCTACTTCTTTCTGACAACTCATTCTGTTGTTTCTTTCAAACTTTGCTTTGTGGGGTTTTTTTTGTTGGTTTGTAGACTTGTAACACTGATTTTCACTCTTGAGTTCCTAGTTAAAGCCCCAAAAGTGTATTTTTTGTTTTCTAGCAAACATCCTATATTTGTTCTTTGGTGATAGTTTTAAAAATATTTTAAAAAATCAGTCTAATTTTTAGAGGCAGAAGGCAAGGGGGCGGCAACGCATGTGGCTGGCAAGAAGGAAAAAAGTCACCTGCCCAGATATCAAGTCAGGTTGGCGCCTCCATTAGTGTATGAACTCTGGGAGGCTGCCGTGCTGGAGTTAGTTTCTCTGTAGTGAGGCCTGAGCTGTTTTGGTGGGAGATCAGCACACTTCCCCACTCCTCCTTCTGACACAGCATGGGTTCAGGCTCCTTTGAGCTCTTTTGGTGTTACCAAGTGGGGTTGGGTGACTTGCACTTTCCTTCTCCCAAATTCCCCTTTTGCCCTTCGCACCGGGGGAGCTGAAACAGCCCCTCTCTCCAGCCTTTCAGGTTGTCTTCCCTTTCCTCTTGCAGGGTGTAAGCATTTTTTGGGTAGACCCTAGCAGGAGGCTTGGAGCAGACAGCAAGTGTGGGCTGGTTGCTTTCCTAATCTGCTGTGAGTAGCTCTGCTAGTGATAAGAGAGCATCTGTGGCTCTCCTAGGGGACTGAAGTGGTGATGCTGTGCACCAAGACTGGGGCTGTTCCTTTGCCTGGGACGTGTGCTCATTAGGGTGGAGTTAAAACAAACACCCTCTTGGTTGTTTGGAAGTGGGGGAGAAAGGGTAGTAAGGAGGAGGTGAGGAAAGCAAAGGTTGTCCACTCTGTTGTGATAAATTGGTCTAGACCTTGTTTGCTGTGGCTGGGAGTAGTAGCTCTTTAAAGTAAAAGGAGTTTATGCTTACTGGGAAGGTTCATGTGCATTGGGGTAGGCAGGTGCTCCTGCTCTGGTTCTGCTTCAAGCAGGTGCCATGGTGGCACCCGCTTCACAGCGAGGATGAAGGAAGCCAGTAAGGGTGTCTGTGGGCTGAGGGGCCCATGACTGTTATGAGCGAGTGTTCTGAAGTAAGTTACTGAAGATTATGTCCTCTGTCCAAATTCCCTGTTTTGCAAAGGTTATTGAAAGCTTTTTGGGAAGTAGTTTGCTGCATGATACTGAGCAGCCTTTGACAGTTCCCAAAATGTTTTATATCTGTGCCTCAGGTAACAGAAAGGCAGTTGCATGGTTTCTAACTCAGTGGCACAGAGATATTGGTAATTGCTTTGGGAAAATATTCTTTCATACTGTCAGATGAAATAAGTTTGAAGTAGTAGATTTGGAATTGTTTTTCCAAAAGTGAGTGAATGTTTGAAGTAGATGTGGTTAAACCACTCTATGGAAACACTAAAACCCACTAGCTTCATACCGAAATTTCAGTGGATTTGGATAGAAAAGCATTCAACATATAGTTTGTTTATGTTGACAGAACTGCCAGTTACAAATGCAAAGGGAAGAAAGAATGAACATGCTAGCTGAAGTCTGAGGTGGGTAGTAAACAGTGAAAATAGTTGTGTTTGAGAGTGGTAGTTCCTTAACTGACAGTAAACAGGCTTAGGTTGTCAAAGCAACTGCATTAT
The DNA here is from genome assembly GCA_035590275.1 of Ibycter americanus. Classification (NCBI taxonomy): domain Eukaryota; kingdom Metazoa; phylum Chordata; class Aves; order Falconiformes; family Falconidae; genus Ibycter; species Ibycter americanus. The sequence continues at coordinate 29,325,471 of JAVJGI010000003.1, read as the reverse complement.
GTATTCATAAAAGAGTGTGCTCTTCTGAAATGTGCTGCATGCTGATTAAATACAGCTCTGTCAGATGTTTGTCTCTGAGATATTAACAAATATCCTTGGTTGTTGCAGTTACTGTTAAAGAGAATACCTTCTTTAAAATTCCTCTTTTCCCAAAGCTTTATGTGTATGACCAAGCAAGTTTGTTCAATAATTCCTGCAGGTTATGCTAAATACAGAATCATTGCTGAAGCAGGGAGGAAAACCTGGTAATTTTTAGTAGGTTTCTGTATTTGCTGAACAGCACTACTGACTTATCTAGGACGAAGGAAAGATAATCAGTCTTGCTTGCAGACCTCTGCACTGTGCTGGTCGCTCTGACCTAAGAAACTGCTCCTGAGCTTTTGCATTCTCATCAGAGTAAAAATCTGGAGGAGTTGTCTGTTTCAGAATGGTTATAGAAAGAACAGTTTTACATCCCATTGCTTGTGCAAAGTCCTGGTGAGTTTTATGTTGGCTGTATTTGGAGGGGGAAGGAAGAGGGGAGTAAAGGTCCAGATGAAAGGAAGTAATGGAGTATATTTATTTTACCTATTTCAAGGCTGTTTTGTGGCTGAATGCTGAAATCTGATGAAAGAGACAGGTGATTCCCTAAAGGCATACTTTTGTGTCAGTGCTTTTTACGTCATGCTAAGCTGGCAGGCTGCTTGCACACTTCACAGTATCTGTGCTTTGAGACCAATGCACAGGAGAGGCATGTAAGAAGCCCGTTAATTCCCAACAGGTGCTGCATTATGCAACCATGGGTTAATGCTTTAGAGTAATATATTTGACGACAAAGCCAATGTAAGTTTGTTTCAAATCTCACTGTGAAAGAAACCTTTTATCAGCTGAAGTGTTCTAATTGTAGGCTTATTTTGTAGAATGGACTCAAATTATAACCAAATACCTTCGGGAGCAGCTGGCAAAGGTTGCAGAGTTCTATCATGTGACTTCCAGCCAAGGCAACAGCTCTGTAGTGATGCGTCAAGAGATGGAACAAGCCCTGAAGCAGTGGGAATATAATGAAAAATTGTCATTTTATATGTTTCAGGTAATACTCCAAGAAGTGCATGGAATTTTTTTTTTTTTTTTTTTTTTTTTTTTTTAATTAGGTTACCATTCTTGGAAAGTTCAATTTTAGAACTTAGTGGTAGCTTTTGTCATAAGACTTGCATAAATTGTAAATGCTAATTCATTTTAAAGATTTGCTAGCTGAAAAAGCTTTGATTTTCTTAGTGTGCCTGATTGCGATTGCAGCAAGGTACTCAATTAATTCTCTCTTCTGCATGATCCCATGTTTTAAGGGTGTTTTAATGATTTTGTATCAGGCTGCAGCCACCGTGGCACGTGAAGCCTTGGGTGTTGGAACGGTGGCCTGGCTGTTCAGTTCCACGTGGTTCTAGCCCAGAATAACTCTGGTTGTTTCTACCCAAGGATAGAAATACCAGAAGGGTTGCTGGGAGGGAGTCTGTCAGCAGTAAGTCAGACAGCCTGCTGAATTTGACCTGCAGGGATCATTGGTGCTGTACGCAGTTGCTTCCCTATCCATAGGACTGCTGTGATGGTGGCTGGTTCCTGCATGGTTAAGGTGGTTGAGGGTCTTGTTAGCTCTGTGCTGACGTGGGTAATGAGTCCTAAACCAGAAATGAAATGAAACTTGTAATTATAATTACATACCTGCTTGTTCAGTGCTCTCAGTTAATATGTGATCTGTTATTTTAAATCCTTTAAGGAAGGAATGCTTGAGAGACACGAGTATTTGACATGGATACTGGATGTTTTGGAAAAAATCAGACCCACTGATGATGATCTTCTTAAGCTGTTGCTACCACTAATGTTGCAGGTATGTGCATGTTTTAAAGCCAGAGTCAATGTAAGCGTGATTCATACATGTTAAATGATTTTAATATTGTGGTGGTGAAACCTATATAAAAATTTTTACTTAGGACATTTAAGGAAATATATTGCACAGTACATGTTTGGAATTTATAAACACCTTTAAAATGTTCATACTTTATAATCCTTAACTTGATTTGGTAGAAGGATCTGTTACTGTCACTGGTCCTGGAGGGCAGATGAAGTTTTGAAGAGACAGAAGTACAAATTGGCATTTGAGCTGCTTTTTTTTTTGTTTTTTTTGCCCCCTTCTGGACTCTTAAATGTTGCAGGTGACCCCTTCCAGTTTATGCATGCCTAATGTTAGATTGTTAAAGAAAATGAATACATGGAGTAGACTGTGTGTAAACTATGCTTTCTTTTTTTTTTGATTTCAGTATTCAGAAGAATTTGTTCAGTCAGCTTACCTATCCCGTCGCCTTGCTTATTTTTGTGCTAGACGCCTGTCTTTATTGCTAAGCGATGGTCCTAACCTTGTAGCTGCACACTCTCCTCATATGATTATGGGACCGAGTAACCCTCCTCTGGCAGCCCCCAGTCCGACTGCCCCTGGTCCTGTGGTGAGCCCAGTACAGCTGGCCTGCTCAGATTTCCTCTCCTGCCCTCAACACCGTCCACTGGTGTATGGACTCAGTTGTATGCTGCAGGTAGGCTGATGTTCTGTTGCTGTTTGTTTTCAAGGCTATAACCATGCAGTTTATTGGAAAACAGTGTTTTTTGGGTGTGACAAGGTGTGCTAGTTGTGGTTTGCAATGTACCTGTGTTGATTAAAGGGTGAGGACTGAGTGGGTCTGGAGGGAGTGGGAGGGTGGATTCTCTGCACTGGCTGAGGCACGATGGTGGAACGGCTTGGACAAGCTTGTGGTGCGTGTGTGTCTGTCCTCACCCCTGCTGCAGGAAAGAGCCACTCCGCTGCCCAGGGATAGCCAGGCCTTCCCTCTGTGATGGAGTGTTTATGGTGCAGTAATGCTCTGCCATCACATTCTCATCACCAGTGAGCCTACATGGTTCTGCCAGGCCTCGTCTGTCTGCCGAGCGCGGCTGGGCAGAAGGCAGCACCATACGCGCTCCTGAAAGTTCTAACCTTTGAGGATTTCCTTGTTTCTTCCAGCTTGTCACTGATGCTTGATGCCACTGCAGGCTGCTTCATTTTGTTTTTGTCAGAATTATGAGCAGTTTGTATTGCCTCATCAACTTCCACAGTTTTTAAAACTGTGGAACAGAAGAGACTGTTCACTTAAGCTTGTTGCTCGGCAATAGCAGAACTGTCAAGAGAGAAATTATTTTCTAAAAAAGGACTTGTATGATGAGCTGCAGTTGTTGTTTGCCTTCCTGAGTGCTGACCTGGTGAGACTTCCTCAAGCCCTCCTGCTGTTTGTCTCTGGGGGTTGCACAGAGATGTCCTGGTGTGGTGGTACCAGGAGTATACTGATGCTCGCAGGATCACAAAATCACAGAGTGGGTGAGGTTGATAGGGACCTTTTCAGATTATGTCGTCCACCCCCCCCCCCCTACTCAGACAGGGTCAGCTGGAGCAGGTTCCCCAGGACCATGTCCAGCTGGATTTTTAACCTCTCCAGCACCTCTCTGGGCAACCTTCAGTGCTGGACGGCCCCCACAGTAAAAGAGCACTTTCTGGCAGTATGCAGCTCTGTCTCTGAGGGCTGCTGCTTTCCCACAGTCATCGCAGTGGGGGAAGTCCAGAGCCTGGAGGCATGCTGGGTTGTACTCAGGGAAGGCTCAGTCATCGCTCTCTGAAGAAATTAAGTGGGAGAATATCTGCATCCCTCTCTCTGCTGAGGGTGTGTGGGTCAGGAAGTTAGGTTCTGTCTAGCTCTCAGGGTGCTGTGACATTTTTTCCTCTTGAACACAGATCTGTCCTGGGAACGTCAGCATTTGGCTCCATCCTGGGCTGCTGGGGTATACCTGTGTACTCTGGCAGCTTTACAGCTTTTCTCCACTAGCAACACAGCTGGTTGTCTTTCTGCTTTCATGTACTGTTTGGGTTTGTCTATGTGTGTGTGTTTTCTCTGGGTTTTTTTCCCTACCCCTTTTTCTTGTGGTACCAGGTGGGCCCAGAGGACAGCCTGGATTCAGACAAGCTCTCCTCCTTTTCAGAGGAGCATTTCTCTAAGCAATGGTTTTGCTAAGGTGCTGCTTTATAATCTGGATCTGGACTGGGGGAGCTTCCCAAGAAGTAGTCCAGTCATCTCAAAAATAAACATCTGTAAGATGAATCAACTGCCATAATTTTAGATGATATTTAAGGTCTGACCCCAAAACACCAAAGCATTCTGCTTTTGCTCTGTACAATACCAACAGCTACAGGGTAATATGTACCTGCTGACAAGCTGTTTTGAAGCTTGTCAACAGAAAATCTTTCTTTTTAAGTAAATCTTTAGTTCATGGTGCATTTCAGTGACTCTCTTCTGCTTTAAAATCTTGACAGAAGAATTGATTTTAATTAGTTTCTTAAATTTTAGTTTTTCACTTATAGCTTCTTTCTGTAAGCTGAACACCAAGATGACTTCTTTTTTTCTGAAGCCCATTCAAGTTTCACAGAAAGGATCTGACTGAAATTAACCTTTAGTAATATTCTTTGATGGTGTTATGAAAGCAGTACAAATAGGAATTGAACACATATATATTTAAGTAATTAGTATAGTAGCTGAATTTCCTCAAATGGGTGTTTTAAAGTAATTGTGCACAGGCCTCTCTTCTTGTTTCTTTCACTGTAGCAGTTAGACCAAAAGTGATTCTAGTCTCATGGAATCTGTTATTGTTTATATTGTCTATCACACCTGTTTAGAAAAAGAAATCACTTCTGTTTTGTACTATTGTTTGCAGACTGTAACTCTTTGTTGCCCAAGTGCCTTGGTGTGGAATTATTCCACAAATGAAAATAAGAACGTTAATCCAGGCTCACCTCTGGATTTACTTCAAGTTGCTCCATCTAGTTTACCTATGCCAGGTGGAAATTCAGCATTTAATCAGCAGGTGAGCTTTTTTCATTGTCAGATTATTAAGATCTGGTTTATCTCCCAATTAATGATTTGTGATCATTAGGACTACAGCCAAGTTTAGATATTTTTGTAGGTCTAGTTTCAAGACTAGTGTTGTGCTAGTTTTTTATGACCTTACTTTGTACTTTATTTGGGTACTGATTTTTGTGAAAATACTGGGAATTTTATTTACAGTCAGATGTTTTCTGTTATTAAACTGAAATTACTTTAAGATGTAAAATGGCAAATAAGGAAGCTTGGCGTACTATATTGTGAGATGTGACTTTTCAGACATGCTGAAAGGTAACTTCTGCTAGGTCAAATATAAGGAAAAGATATTTTATGGTGGAAGATTATTTGTAACAGACAAAAAGCATTTGAATAAAATATACTTCAGTTTGTTGTTCCCAAATGTAGGGAGTGTTGTGGAACACCATAGGGTACCTTGCTCCTGCTGAGGAAAGCTGTCACAAGCTTGAAATGAAAATTGAGACTTCCCACCACTAGCTAATTAGCAGCTATCTTTTTTTACAGGTTCGGGCAAAGATTTATGAAGTAGAACAACAGATAAAACAAAGAGGTCGTGCTGTGGAGGTGCGGTGGTCTTTTGACAAGTGCCAAGAATCAACCACAGGTAGGGCAGCTCAAAAGGAAACAAATGTTGGGAGCTTTAGGGTTTACATCTGTTCTTCTTTGAGTATGATGCTTTTGCAATATGATTAATTCTGGTTACAGATTTGACGGATGTAATGCAATGTCTTCCTGTGTAAACTTTTTTTTCTTCACCCCCCCACCCCCCCATCTGACTCCCATCTCTAGGGGTGACCATCAGTCGAGTTTTGCACACCTTAGAAGTGTTGGATCGGCATTGTTTTGACAGATCAGATTCCAGCAATTCAATGGAGACACTTTATCATAAGATTTTCTGGGCAAATCAGAATAAAGATAACCAAGAGGTAATGGCTATATTCTCCTCTCGCTTCATAATCTGTAGACAATGGATTTTATTTTTACTTACGAGAATTGTGTGTAGTGTGTATTTGATACAAAGCTTTGTGTTTTCTTTGTCAAGTAGTAAATAAAAAATACACATTTGATTTATTAGGAGATAACAGCTCTCTGCTGTTGTAATTGAATTCTTCAGTTCTATGTACTGTAAACCTCTCTTAGGAGAAACGATCTTTCAGGGTTTTGTAGTTTGTTTCTTTGGGTGCTGCCAAGTAAAATTCAGGATTATTGTTTGATAACTTTTACATCTATTGTTATATACTATAGAATATAATACATATATTCTAAAACTATATACTGCTATGTTTTTTTATGTTTTCACCTGTGCTCCTGGAACCATTTTCAGAGCTCATGGGAAAAACCTTATCAGAAATCCTTAACATTTTACTTTTTATTCCCCTTTTTTTAATTTATTTTTGGTGCAGTGATGATCAGATGATAATGTCACTGGGCCTATGTATAATGTCAAACTCTTGAGTTTCCTTGGAAAGTGTTTGGGGAAGAGAAGAAATAGCCGGCTTTAATAATACACTGTTGAGGTAAAGTTTTAAAGTGGAAAACATTAGTGGATCTGTTATAGCTGCTCATATTAATGTTTTAAAAACCTTAATTCAAGACCCTCTGTTGCACAGAAATACTGCATAATAGTCAATCAGTGTTTTAATGACTTTGCAATAAATAAGCCGAATATCATGTTTGGGAAGTATTTCCAGAGAGATGTACCTGCCAACAAACTCTGTATGTGAAGCTCAGAGCCGGTAGGTAGGGGTGAGGTGCTTGCCAGCATTGTCTTTGTATTTCAAATACACTATTATGGTAATGAGGGAGAAACAGAGGAAGGAGAACTGTTACAGCAGGCAGATGAAGTTGCTGAAAGTTCTTAACCCTGATGCTTGGATGAAATCAGGAGTTTGACACACAAGGTTTTTTGTGTATTTAAAATGGGTACGGTATGATATGCTTTGTCGTTTGAGTGCTGGCTTTTTGGTTTTGTATGCTTTTGGGGTCAGATGACATGGTTCTGTGCTGTTGCCCTGCTGCAGTTGTATTTGTATCTTTTTTTTTCGTTTCTCCTCTTCTCCCTGGCTGTGGTGCAAAAAGTTTTTCTGACTTCTGGCTACAATTGTACTAACAAACCGTTTCTTTGTGTTTCAGTAAGCACTTTTGTTAGGGAGACTTCTGAAAGTAATTATTCTGTTCTTATTGTAGGTTGTCTGCTATTATTGCTTTTGTTTTATGGTACTTTATGATTTGAGGTTGGGTGGCCTTGAAAACATGCCTCTTTTGGCCCCTAAACAGCTCTCTTAAAGACATGCTCCCCAGTTCTGGGTACCAAATTTTTATGGTCTGTCTAGTTAATTTGCAGGGCTACCTGTCTTCTAATGGCATAACATTTTACTCTGAGATGAAGAATGCTGAGTAGGACTAAAGTAGCATCATATGCAAGTGGCAATGTGCCTGTGTTTGCACAGTAGTTGCAGGAGACTGTAGGGAGAGCAGAAACAAAGAAGATGCTGACTTCTTTCTGAAAGAGTAAAACTTTAGCTTTGAAAGTTTCAGTCTTACCTTACTGGGTCTGGAGCCAGTATGAAATTTAACTTTCAAATTATCTGTAGCTTCTTAACCACCTCTGGAGTTTTCAAGACTGTTAGTTGTTGCTTGGCTCTAGCTTAATTTTTGGCAGGTAGACAAGAGGTTGCCTTGGGATGCTGAATGCCCGGTTGATGGTACTTGTACATTTTGACATTTGAGCTTCCAAAATTACATTTGAGTTACCAGTGTAGCGTTTAGCTGCTTACCTCCCAGGCAGGCTGGTGGTGAGCACCTGTGGTGGGTGATGCCCTTCCCTGCGTCCCAGTGTCATGGTTTAACCAAGACACCTAGTGAAGGCCTGCAGAGCTGCTGGATATTGGTGCTTCCCTGCACCCACTGCTCATCAGCTCCGGTGCTGCAAAGTTGAGCACACAAGGATGTCACCACATGTGATACTGTTTGTCTTTTATTGTTTCTGTTTCCTTCCCCCTTAATAAACTTAGGCTGTTTTTTCCTGGGAGAAAAGGCCTTAAGTTATGAGATGGTGTACACTCTGTTTTCAGCTGGCAACTCATGTAAGCCTGTAAGGACTTTTATTTTGTAAGATGTCCATCACTAGGATGTCTCCCTACTGACATAGTTATTTAAAACAAAATGTACTTTGAAGGACAGATATCTACTACCACTGTTCTGATATAAGTCCAGCTGGAACATGTTTGGATCCTACTTCCTGTCCGTTTTTCCTGCTGGATTGCAAAATGTTGCTATGCAGACTGCAAATGATGCCAGCACAAGTACCTATGAGAGTGGTGATCCAAAGCACTGGGCATGTGCTGGAATGGAGTGAGGGTGGCTCCTGCTACAACGTTTGTTCTGAGGGAGGCTGAAAACAGACAAATATGCTCAGGGTGCTGCTTTTATGCAAACCATTGATTTCTTCAGAATTGTTTTAATATGTAACTCATTACTTCCAAGTGTTAGAGCAAAAGACACACATGAGGGAGGATAGGCAGGTGTAGACAGGTTGGCTGAAAGGCCAGGCGTCCTGGGCCCTGCAGAGGGAAGAGTTGCTGTTCATCCCACAGGGACATGCAGAGGAATGGTGCCGAAGGCTGGAATCTGGTGATGGAACATGAGACAGCAGAATGGAGCTGTGGCCATATGTTGAGTTTGAGTAGGACACATCAGGCAGATGGATGGCAGGCATTGAACAGGGCTTGGATTTTGAGCATCGTGTTGTGTATGACAGAGGTGGTGCACTGAAGCTGTGTGGGACAATGTGACGTTAAATCCATGTTTTGACCAGACCCAGAACAAACCCTCTGTCCTTGACCTTGAGAGAGGCCACAAGAAATGGGAGGAGAATCCAGTACTTCTCCAGTGCTTTGGAGAGACTTAGCATGGAGGAGCACTGATTGCATTATTAAATGCTGCATTGTTAAGCAGACTTTAAATAGGAGATAAGAATTGCTTTGCCGTTTCTCTCCGACTGTCTTTGTGTCTTAGGAGTGATGGTCCCTGTGTAATCCCATCAGAATAGCTTCATCTGAGCCATGGATCACGTATGGTTTAGTGGTGGCCTTGGCAGTGCTAGGTTAACGGTTGGACTCTGGTCCTAAAGGCATTTTTCAACCTAATTGATTCTATTGTAGCCTGGGTGCTCGTGTGGTAGGTTTCCTTACAGGCACAGGGCTTCCATCAGGCTCTGTGCGCAACCCAGAAAGCAGCACTTAATCCATCTGTCAGATGCTCAGTTTTTCATCCACGGAGTTCCAAATGGTGATAACAGTTGCTGAATTCTTTTGGTGTGAAGGTCTGACAGTCAATAAAAATGTAGTATCACAATATGGTAGGAACGGTGCTACCTTGTGAGCATGGCCATGTGCACAGTGAGTAATGCAAGGGACCTTTCACTTCTAATTCTGCTTCACTGATTTATAGTTTCTCAGTAGATGGGCTGAGTAGGAGGACTTGACATCTCGAAATCTATGACGTGGCAAAAAGCAGTAAATTCACTTTTGTTTGAGATGGTATCACAGAGAAAACTACTGGCCTTATTTACAGCTGCAGGTGTTTTCCATCTGATGTTTTCTTGATTCAAAACATCTCTTGTGCACAGCTCCAGAATGATTACCACTGTAGTAGTTATTGTGAAGGTGTCTTTAAATAAATAAATGCAGTAAACAGTTTTCATTGCTACCATAGAGTTTTAAATTAGAGTAAAATTATGTTGCGCTCATCCAGATTGGGAACATCTTTGATTTCTCTCCACCCCCTTTAAAGGTCACTCCTTCTGAAGGCTGGAGTCAATTCGTGCAAAAATAAGAGTCCTTGGAAGCATGAGCTAGAGAATGCAATAGTGACTTTTTCGTAATGTCTATGAAAACTCCTCTTTGAGTTCACCTGTCATCTTCTTGTGGCTTAAACCCACTCAACTCTCACCTAACTTTTGGTCTACCTGTATTTTATTGTCTGTCTTAGTCTTTCACAGGTAGAACTAAGGAAGGAAATTGAGAAAAGATCCCCCCTTGATTCTTAATTTGTTTTGATTTAGGATGGTTGATGAGACTTCTTAAGTCTTTGTCAGTCTCCTGCGTAGAAAAATACAATTTGGTTAAGTATAGCTTGAAATATACCTGAGCATTGGGAGGAATACTTACTAAATGAAACTTGATACCAGTGTTTTCTAGCTAGTATGCAGTAGTAAATGGGTAAAAGAGGAGAGTGCTTGGTGTTTTAAGTACTGATAATGAATATCTTGAAATCATTATGTAGAATCATGAAACTTCATGGATAATTGTGCACGTGGATTGCTTTTAAAGTTTAGGTCTCTGAACTTGTATTTAGGTCTTGCTTCTCACGTTGTCTTTGAAGTCCAGCTGAATTCTTATGATGCCAAGAGATGTTTTTCATTTTAGAGTGAAAAAAGTCCTGTTTTGAACTTGGTTCTCACGAACAGGGCTTGTTACAAATGCAGACAGTTAGTATTTGTCTTTCTGAGATCACCTTGCTGGAAATGAAACAAACAAAAAAAACCCCAGCCCCACTGTGTCTGTGAGAAAGGAGATCTAACCATGCCTTTTTAGTTGGTAAGCTACAATTTAATGGTTTGTTACTACAGAAGGGATGTGAATCTGAGTGTGTTGGGATGTGTAACAGGTAAGAGAGACAAGATGAGCAAAATAAAATGGATAGAAATACCTGCAGAATCAGAGTCTATTTCCACAAGCACATGAGAAAATAGAGCATGTTCTGAGCATTCTTGTAATATTTTTGATGTAGTTAGTATTAGTTCAGTTGCTTGAATTGCACAGTTACCTGAAGCTTGTTTGTGTGGGTATTTTCACCTTTTATTATTTCAGGAAATCCAACATCAGATTCCTGTTCACCTAAGCATCTAAGGGAGTTAAAGTACAAAACCTCTCTGGAAGGGAAACATTTATTCTGTTACTTAAATAACTGATGGGGTCCTTAAAAAGAACACACAGCTTCTATTTTCTTTTTATATTAGACAACCTCAAAGCAGTGGTTAATATTTTGTTGAACATGGTCTCCTAATTTAAAGCAAATATGCAAATTATACTCCAATAAAAGGGTTTGTCTTTGAGCTGTTGTTAGTGCTGCGGTGCACATGTAGAGAGCTTGCGTGCCATCCTATAATGACTTTGTCCCCCTTGGGCTGCAGTCAGAGGCATTTTTTCATATTCCATATTTTAGTCTGCACTGCTAGTGTCAGTGCATTTAGTTGATTTTAGAAAAACCCAAACTTTTGGGGACAGTTTTTCCATAGAGAGTAGTACACCTCAGGAGCTCCTTTGTTATGGATGTGCAGATGTGTTTTCAAATGGAATGAGCTGTATGGACTGTTTCTGTGAGCAGAGCTAATTTGCATGGATTTGGGATTCTGAGCCAGGCATTTGTGGATGGCACAGGCCTCTCTTTTCTTTTTTTTTTTTTTTTTTTTTCCTCCCCACTCCCTACAAAAATCTGATAGTGCTCTCGTTCCTGGCTCTTGTGTTCTTTCCTCACCCGTTCTCTCTAGAAAGGTGTTTTATACTAATAAATGTTGCTGTATTGTACCCCTTCTTTGCCTCTTAATCAAAATATGGATTCTGAAAATGCTTTGTTATCTTAGAAAGCAGATTTTGAGTTTAATGTTAAAATGTTAATTTTATTTCACTGAGGAGTTAATATGAAAATACTAATTGGAATTGTGATTGCAGATTTATTTAGATAGTCTACATTAAAAAAAAGAGCTTTAGTTATTATGTGAAGGGAGCATTCTTAAATGGTAAAATTCTACAACATTAGAAGTAAAGCAGCTCTGTGTATTGAGTCTGAACTCTATTGTACTAGGAAGCAATCAGATTTGTTGTTTTGTTAACTGTCTTCATGGTTTAAGGACAGACTGGCTTCCTGCGGCATGGGCTTGGCTTGCAATAAGCACCTGCCTGGATTTGTTGCATGATTTCGTTGAGTACATTTTCAGTATCTTCCTGTTTTGAAAGGAACAGGAATAGCCATATAAATATGTGTATACATATATACACACACATAGATCTGCGTGTGCACATACACATTTATATACACACACATATTTATATGTGAGCGTGTGTGTGTATATATATAGGGATCTATGACTGGCGTAAAAGCACACCTGCTATAAGCTTTTTTTGCTGCTGCCTCCCCCCGCCCTGCCCAAGAAGCAGCCATGTGTCTTGGGGTAGGAGAAAAGCTTTTTCAGGTGCTGTTCACCTCTCTCCTTTGAAAGGTGTTGAGGCCCACAGGCGCCCACCCGGCTGCCTGCAGCAAATTCCCGTGAGCAGCTCCGAGTGCAGGAAGGATGCTGGGCTGGGCAGCAGCTCCCCGGGTGCACGGCAGCCTGGGAGCAGTGGTGACAAACAGCGTGGGCATTGCCTGGTGGCACTGAGTCACACAGCTGGCTGCTCTCTGGGGAGGTTTGGGTGAGGCAGGAGGCGGCTGGGGTTTCCTTTTGCTTAGTGATTTGAGCTCCTGGGCGTATTGCCCTGCTCTTCCTGACTCCACCACAAAAACATAACTTCTGCAGTCCAGGTGCCTCAACGGTGGCCTTAGCTAGTGCAATGTCAAACTAGTTTCTTAGTAGCAAACTTTTAAATTAAATAATAAAAGCAAGGAGTAGTGGGGAAGGGGCTCAGAGTTACAGAAAACAGAGGTTTAATAGTACTTTCGGCTTCCTATCTCCAAACCTATCAGGAACAGTAACATTTAATACTTTCCTTTTGATACTTTCCTGTGTTAGTAATTGTGGTGCCTTTTTTAAAAGTAAAAACAAACCAGCTTTTTTCTTCTGTTCTTCACCCACCTTGTGGTCCAGTTATAAATTGGTGGAAATTAGGCCTTTGTTTTTTTCTGAAAGGGTCTGACAGGTGGCTTTAACAAGATTACAGCTATTTTGGGTCATGGCTAAGTGATAACTGTTGTGAGTGAGCCGCCTAAACTTCAGATCTTGCTTCACAGGTGTGTGTTACTTGGTGTAGATAATCTCTTCCATTTGATGTCACCTTGAAGTGTTTTTCTTTCATTAGGCCTTGTGGAAGGTTTGGGAATCTTGAGGAAGGGTCTTGTATATGGGAGAGCTTCACCTGGCGCAAGGGGGTTGCAGTTCCTGCCTATCCACGCCCGTTTTCTGCTCCAGTGCCCTTTGTCTTGTCTTCCCTACAAAACGTAGTCATTAAGTGACGTGTGAACTGATCTTTTTTGTTTTCCTGCCCCTGAAATTTTAAGGGTACAAATGTGATCTTAATGATACTCTTCAAGGCAGTAGTTTGAGCCCTTCTGAAATGTGGTCTGCACTTCTAAAGGCCAGACCATCTGCAGACTCAGGATCCTAATTAGACTAATCCAGAGCCTGATTATTCTGAGAGGTGTTACTTAACTGTATTCTTACCATGTTTAAGTAAACTTGGTGTTGGAAGGGGGGAAACGATAAGGTACAGCTATCATGTGAGCATCGGGAGGAAGGAAGTCATGCAGCGGGGCAGGGAGCTAGAGCTCTCCGGTGTGTGTTACCAGCATCATGGGCTGCTGCTGCCCCAGCTCCCGGGAGCAGCACGCCCCTGTCCGTGTGCTCAGCAAAGCGGCGAGTACTCAGCGCTGGAGTTTCCAGCACTGAACTAACTTATTTTCCAGTTTGTGGCTCTACACATGAGCTGTGGGTTGGTTAGCATAGTGATCCACTGCCCATGTACTGCTGTAGAGGTGTACTTACTGTAGGGATTTTGGGTAATTATTTATATTGCAGGGACTTGATACAGCTTTCAAATGTATTTATTATCTTCAGTCAAAAGCAAAATAAAATGTTTGCTGGTTAGACACTTCAACTTTGCTTTTCTCAGCTGCTGCAGGTGCCCGTGTTCCAAGAGCCAGATATATGGAAATGATTCTGGTGATGCCAGCTTCCCCAACAGGAGTGTGCATCAGAGGGTTTAAATAATTACCTGCTCTCACATAATTTTTTTTTAGTTGCTGCACATGTCAGTTCCTGAGAACCAAACTCACTGGTTTTATGCACTTAAAAGTAGTGTGATTGAAATTCTTAGGCGGATAAGCACCTTTGATGGTTCAAGTATTTATGGTGGGCTTTTTTTCCTTTCAAAAGAGCTTACGTTCTGCATATATGTGAAACTGCAGAATCAACACTGTGATTTTTAAGGTGCGCAGTCACTTCTAGGTGCTTGATTTGTGGTGATGTTGGATTCTTACATCTCTGAGAATGTAGTTCTGCTTTTTATAGGCACGGAATTGTGGAGTTTTATTTTTACACTAATAAATATCACAGTGTTAACAGGTGACTTGTTTAAAAAGAGAATTAACTGTCTCCGTTTTCTTAACTGTAGAGCTGTCTCTTTCTAGTTGTTTAATTTTAATTTTAACACCACCCCCACCACCCCCACCTGAAAAAACCAGATTGTCCCTTGAAAAAAAAGCTGCTTGAAGCAGATCAGTCATTCTGTGAAATCTCCTGAAGTTTAATTTAAGTAGACCTCAATGCTGTCCTCACCAGTATAATTTCATGCCACTTTCTTGGGAGTTGCACAAATGTCTGTCCTTTATTCTTCCCTTTTAAGAGAATTTTAATACAGCGCTACACATGGAAGTGCAGTTCAAAAGTAAGAATCCACAGTATTTCTTGACATAACTGAAATAACATCCAGCTTTAACAGAAAAAGGTCAGCTTGCCCTGGGTGTTCTCTTTTCTTTGGGGTATCATATAAGTGATTTATGCAATCTTTAGCTTAAAAAACAAAAACCCCCGACAGTTAACTCTTGCGGGCTTAATACCTAAAACTCTTAAATATGAAATTTGCCATTGACCACAGTCCGATGCACTCATTGTCAATGAGTTTCATGAAAGATTGTAAAACAACCAAACATGAAAGAAATGTGCTTGGGTAAGTAAGCCCTAGCCCTTGACCTTAGACAGTTGTGTGTGCAATTCAAATGAGATACCCTGTTAATGACAACCTCTGAGTACAGACAGCGTGTCTGATAATGAATGTGTGTGGCCTTCTGGCATCTGGCTTTGTAACCTGGGGGTGCACTGGCTCTGGCCGCCGTGGGAGCCCACCCTGAGCAGGCTGGTCTCATATGACTGACCTCTGGGATGCATCTGTTCCGTGGGCTTGCTTGCTGCAGCACAGTGCTCCCATTTCACTAAACAGGGTGATAGGTATTGGGGACTGGAGGGCTCGGCAGTGGAGGCAAGCCAGGCCCTGCCAAGTCTGGTGTCCGTAGTGGTCAGAGGTAAGTGACACAGGCATGAAGTTGCAAGTAATACTCACTAGGACTCCCAAAACATGGGCACGTGAAATTAGGTTTGAATTTTGTTTGCGCGTGCTCTTCTATATGGTGACAGGAGTTTGACTTTGGGCTGTTCTCACATTTGTCATAAGGCTTAAACATCTGTTCCCTTGAGCAGCGGGAGCAGCAGCAGTGGAAGTGGTTAGCTCACTGACTGCAGGCTTTGGCAGTTTTGCTTTTCAGTGCTAAGTATAGTTGAGCATGGTGCTGAGGACAGCTGAGTAACAGGCTCATATTCTTGGCTTAGTACCTCAGGCAGCATCTGAAGGAAATATGTGCACATGCATATGTATACCTCAGTGTCTGTCTGCGTGCTGGCAATGTTTGTACAGTGTGCATATTTCTTGGAGGAAAAGCACCCTCATTCCTCTCAAGAGGAAGATAATTGAAAAGAAAAAAATTGGCTTTCTTCTTCTGCAATTTGACAATTCCCAGACAACCTAAGCCCTTTTCTTAATGCCAGAACAAAACCAGGTAGGGACACTTACAACC
Organism: Ibycter americanus; assembly: GCA_035590275.1. Lineage (NCBI taxonomy): Eukaryota > Metazoa > Chordata > Aves > Falconiformes > Falconidae > Ibycter > Ibycter americanus. Next base: position 29,309,680 of record JAVJGI010000003.1, on the reverse strand, counting down.
ATTTTTTCCTTCAGAAGTACCCCATGTAAGCCTTTCTTTAAATGTCTCTTGCCAGGATTTTGCTCTCTCTGTTTGCCCCAGCACAGTGAGCTCTGACCTTTGGCATTAGTGCCCCATTGCTTCACCTCGTCAGGGCTTTCCATCTTTACTTTTCTGGAGGGCTTAAGTTGTAGGAGCATCATGCGTGCCTTGTTTGAGAAGATAAGCTGCTTGGTCATTTTGCGAGAGGCGCCGTTCCCTGTGAGCGAGGGCGAGGGAGGCCCTGTGGTGCTATCCCTGGGATGCCGCAGAGCGCGATGCAGTGCGGGCGCAGCTTCAGTGAGTGGGTGACCTGACACGCTGCGCCCAAGCTCTGAGTTGGTGTCTCCTGCTTGGGGAACACTTGGGGTTGTTTTGTTGGCATGGTTTCTCTCATTAGTAGAAAGGGAAAGAAGTCAGTGTGAAGATCAGAGTCTTTCAGGTGTTCTGCATTGCCTTTAAAAATACATAGTACCCATACTTCTGTTGTTAGCTGGCTGCATCTAACCACAGCAGTGGTGATACATTACCATGTCACTTCATTTGGGTAAGCCAAAAACATTTTCCCCTTTTCCCTCCACTCCCCCTGCACCTAGTCATTTAGTATCACTTGCTCTCTGTGACCTTGAAATGTGTTTACAGGAAGCTTCTCTGTGTGACATGTGTGCACGTACACACCAGCCTTGTTTAGCGTAGCACTGTTTTTTTTGTATTTTTTGAGGAGGACAGTTGGGCTGGCTTTGAAGCAGTAACTTTCGTGCTTGTGGGTCTGTAATTCCTAATCACTCTGAAAAAAGTATTTGCTTTCTGAGGGTTCTGTGCTTGACTCTAGCCCTTCTAATGTTTACTTGTAACTGTAGTTTCCACTAATCTTGGAGAATGAAGAAAAATCACATCTGCTTAATTTGCAGGTTGTCTTACGTAAGCATTCGGAGATGGGCGCCAGCTTGGGCAGGAGAGAGGAAGTTCAGCAGATCCAGTTCAGTAGCACACAAGAAAAAATTACTTCCAAAATGTGGGTGGTTAGTGGAAACAGAGATTGGATGAACAGTCAATAGATAGAAGCATATTATATCCCATGCTAGTCTGTAAATACAGGTTTTCTAAAGACATGTACTGTTTCTTAAAAATCTCTGTGTTAGGTCAGAAGTAAATTGAGCTTTTTGGGAATTTTTTGACCTTGGTTATTTGATGGATACACATTTAGAGGTTAGAGGGGGTTTTGTGGTTTTTTGGTGTTTTTTTTTTTTTTTTTTTGTTTTTGTTTTTTAATGTGCCAGTGGGATGCAAGTAATGACTGGAAACGGGTGGAGGAGGTTTGGAAGAGTTAACGTAGGGAAAGCGTAAATTCTGTGTGGTTAATTGGGTTGAGAGGCTCTGTGTGGTATGCTTTTCCTGTTTCTCTTGCTCATAAAGCAGATCACCCTTTTCTGTTTTTGTGAAGCAATGTTATGATAAAGGAAAGTTTTGATTCGAGCATCAGCAGTGTGAAAACTGAATTTTCCCTCTTTGGCTTGCAGATTATATTTAATTTCAAAACACTACGAATAAAGCAAATATGTGCATCTGTCAGTACTAAAGAACAAAACCCAGCTTTTGTCTTCATCCCCCAGAACACTGGTTGCTGTGAGCTGTTTGCTCAAAAATAAGCCTGTTGGCTGTGTGGGTGAAATAGTTTTCTGTCTTTGTTCTTGCACTGAACAGGTAGCCCCAAACGACGAAGCTGTGGTAATGCTGCTTTGTGAATGGGCTGTGAGCTGTAAAAGGTCTGGTAAGCACAGGGCCATGGCTGTAGCCAAACTCCTGGAGAAGAGGCAAGCAGAAATTGAAGCAGAAGTAAGTTGTTTCTACTTCTAGAATAGTGTGAACAGTATGCTTAAAAAGTAAGATATTTCTAAGGAAACATTGCTTTAATCTCTACTCGTTACAAAACAAGTAAGTTTGATGGCATTTGGAGCACTGGGGATTTTTTTTTCATCAATTTACAGCTTCTAAATTCTAGATAAAATGAAAAAGCCTTCTATTTAAAATACAAAGAAACTGCATCCGAACTCAGAATGGTCTATGTTAGCTGATTTGTGTCTGTTTTGTCTGAAATCTTTTACTTCTGTGAGCTACTTGCCCAAATAAAGAAATAAAGGGATGCCACAGTAACTGGAGTCCCTTAAGAAGAGGGGTCTGGGTCTGGCCAGTGAGGCAGGGCTGTTCAGCTGGTGGGGGACTCTGGGGAGGTTCCAAAACTAAGATCTGTTTTGAGGCAAAATTTGAGTGTAACTTTAAATCTTCCATTCTCTAGACCCCCTTTGTTTTCAGAGGAAATGCAGCATTTCGCTGAAGAAGCAGGACACTAGTGTCTTCGGCATAAACTGTTGTGGGAAAGGATCCTACTCCAGCTTGCATGAGCTGACACTTCTTGAAACTTCAGTAAATACTAAATCTGCTTTGTAGTGAGGATTATTAGAGGCAGTGTGTTCACTGCAGCCTTGCAGCAGCTTTCTGGACCAGTGGTACTCCCCATAGCCGGAGCACCACTGCCTTGGCCTCACCTACATCCCTGCAGTGCCCGGCAGGCAGTTTTTACTGGATGGGGGTTCTGTTTAGTTTTTTTTTTTCTTTTTCTTCTTTTCTTTCTAGAAAAAAGGGTCCCCAGGAAAGTGATGTGTGGTGTCTGTTCAGCCTGGGTGTGGGGATAGAGCACTCTCAGAAGTGCATCTGTGCAGACAGACACACAGACAGCGTGAGGTGCAAAAAGACTTCCACTTTCTAAAGCTTCTCTGCTTTGTCTGGTCCTCACCACAAGCTATTCATTAGAGGGAACGGAGCTTAATGTATTGTTTCTGCCTCACTCGCACCAAAATCCACTCAAAGCAGAGATGTTTGCCCTGGTTGTTACTATATTTAGTGTAATTTACACAAACAAGAGGAGTTGCCTTCTGCATTCGCGTTGGTCCTGGAAGTTCTGTATCTTTAAATTTCTACTTTTAAATGAAACTGTGTTGTTGCAGATGATAGTACATGTCTCAGGCATTCCTTTTCAATAAGTAATCCAAAATGATTAAATAAACCACCTTAGAAATCACCAAACTAGGTAATGGGGAAAACCTGTTTTTCTAGAGCGAGTCTGAATTTTATGAAGAGGTAGGAGACAATCACATGTATAGTTGCCTCAGATGCAAATTGTGGGAATGTTATATGCGTTTGGGTGTTAGATACATGCTTTTTAAAATTTATTTAACTGTGCAGAGATGTGGTGAATCTGAAGTCCTAGATGAAAAGGAATCTCTGTCTTCAGCCTCCTTGACAGGTTCCAGTCTTCCTGTTTTTCAGAATATCCTGCTAAGGTTTTTAGATACACAAGCTCCCTCATTATGTGAGTATTAACTAATTTATATTCCAAAGTAGATCAGAAGCCACTGGTCTGCTATCTGGCTGCTGAAGTTACTGTTTTGCTGTAGCGGGTCTTTCACAGTTCCTGTGATTATCTGCTCTATTTTCATATACGCTTCCTTTTGAGAAATCTCCTGCCTTGTTATAAGATCTTTCTGTGATATTTATTTATTTATTTCACAAAAGGAAAATTGGCAGAAAGTACGTTTATTTCTGTTTAAGCTGTTAAGAGATTTGGGGAAAATACTTGCACTCTGTGGTTATTTAACATCAAACACTCGCCTCTTTTTGACACATCCACATTAGAAGTGACTGACTTGGAAATTACAAGTGTTAAAGTCAAAAGCTGTTAGCTGACAAATAGGTGGATTGAAAAAGGATCTTTGTTCATCATAGATTGCTCTATGAAATGTCTTTGTCCAATAAAACTGCCTGATACTGTAGCCTGTGGTTCTAGTATCTTAAGTACTGCTAGTTAGTGCTTTTTTTTTAAAAAAAAAAAAAAATCCCTGGTGCCCTTAAAATAAAGAGGATTTTAAGTGGTTTGAAACATGATGCTGAAAGCTCTCAACGTCCAAAAAAGGAGAAATTTCTTAAAAAAAAAATGTTACAGACTCCTGAGGTAGTGGCAGTGCCCTGTTTTTGTGCTAGTGGTGACCCTGGTTTTAATAAACCATCTGAACTATTTGCGTTATTTAGATTTGTGTTTCTGATGTGCTTGTTTCAAACACAGTATCGTCCTTCTTCACCTGAGTAGCTCTGCAAGGCAGGGTAGGGAGAGCAGCGAGCAGCTAGGGAATGTTTTCCTTGCTTGAAATATTCTTCGGTATTTTCGAGCATTGGACAAGTTTTGTGGTATTGTGTTGTTTTTACGGTGATTGAGCTTCTGTGTCTCCAAAAATGGAAAGCATGTAATGGCTGTATTTTGAAGGAGGGCAGATCATCTGCAGGGGTGTTTTTTTGATGCTCCTCCATACAGTGTCTGGTCTGCACACCTTGTTTTTGAGGGGTTGGTGTATGGCAGGCGACTGCCAGGTGAGCGGGACTGCGGGCTGCGGGGAAGAGTTCTGGCCCTGAACTGGTGTGCTGGTGGGCTTACTGTTACAGCTTCTGTGCTGCAGTGCAGTGAGAATTTCTAAAAAGAAATAGTGTTATATATTGAACTAATTCGAACTTGTAAAGCATAATTTTATTTTAAATAAATGTTGATGATTTGGATTTGGTAGTCCAGTAGCTGGAGGGTTTTTTTTTTGCCCAGTAATGCTGGCATGGTATAAAGCTATTTTCTGTTAACTGCAATGTTTCAAACCTTTCTGTGGTACGGAACCAGTCAATTTAAATATAGCTGTGAAAAATGAAAACTTAATAGCAAAATTTTATATGATATATTTCTCTAGGCTTTGCTTTGGCACTGGCAAAATAACATGCATTTATTTTAATAAACTTTTTCCTGACGTGCATGAGCATGTGTAACAGATAAAATACACTAAACTATCAAGCTTTAATAAAATACTGCTTTTACATCTTGGAGGCCTGGCATGCAGAGATTTTGAGTTCTTTGAAAATATTTTAAAAGGTTTTCTGTTATCAAAATGAAAGTGCTATAGATAAGACAGTAACATTTAATATAGCAGTATAATTTGGGGGGAAAGGACAACTCTTGCGTGGTCTGTTATAATTCAAGGCTTCAGCTTTAATTTTTCTTCACACAAGGGATGTCCTCATCCTCTTCCCCCCTCTTCTTAATTTTTAGAAACAGCTGAATGTTGTGCTTAACTGCTGGCACACACCCACCCAACTGGGGCAGATGTGTATGGGTAGAATGCTCTGGGATCCACTGCGGGCTGAAATCTGTCCCGTGCCTGGAGCTGCCAGCAAAGCCAAAATATATAAATCAGATGGGAAGTGGTTTGTTCTGTGGAGACAAAGAGAAACCTGTGCAGGATGGCTGAGATATTTTTAGTAGGCCTTTAAAATTAATTTGCTGGTGTTTGCAGTCTGCATAGTTGAAACCGAAATATGTGTAAGTTTAAACTACGGTCTAACTTTTTTTTTTTTTTTTTTTTTTTTTTTTGGGCGCGTAGCTGACCCAAATAGTGACCATGAGAAGACAGAGTTTGTGAATTTGGTGCTGCTTTTTTCCGAATTCACTCGGCATGATGTTTTCTCCCATGATGCATATATGTGCACTCTAATATCACGTGGAGACTTGTCCATCACTGCAACTACTAGACCACGTTCACCTAATGGGGAAACTGTGGATGAACACTATTCTAAGGATCATGATGTGAAACTGGAGGTAACGCTTCATGCTGTTTCTCCCATGTTTGGTACTCTGTTTCATTAAATGTAGATTTTTTTGGCCGAAGCATTAGTATTTCAAATATATTCAGTTTTTTAATCTGTGTCTCTTTGTCTCTTTCTCTCTCTTTGAGAAGACTGAAAGTGATCCATTAGCTTCATTCTTGTACATAGCTGTAAATATTGCTGTTTTGCTGCAAATATTCTGAACTGACAGTTGTCTGGTGAGCTAAGTAACTTGTGACAAAGAAAAAGGCACAATGTAGACTTCTAAATGTACAAGTGGAAAAACTTACTTGCACGTGTGCTTCAGTGAAGAGAAGGGAGAGTTTTAAGCAGGTGGGGTCAGTGGGGAGCCTGGAGTAAGCCTCACATCTTCTGTGTGGTGTGGGGCGTGCTGGCACAGCTGGATGTGAGCCATGCGCAGCGTGGTGATCTGCTGGCAGATGATCAGGAGCTTACTGTGTGCTGCACAGCCACTGATCAGAGATTGTGAAACCAAACCTCGTGACTTGTACGTGTGCAGTCCAGGTGCAGTCCCGAACCTTCCATCAGATGAGCAGTTCATAACCTTTTCTAAAAGTAGTGCAAGAGGAAGGCAATTTTACACTCAAGACTGTGGACCACGTTTGTACTTACGTGATGAGATGTAGCCTGTTGTTCTGCTGCACAGTCCATGTGGTGCCTGTGGGCAGCTAAAGCATCCATTTATATTTCTTTTGTATGTCTTTTAAGTTGGTCTCATGGCCAAAGTTGCCCTGAAATATAGGGGGTTTCTACAAGTTGCCTTTTGTGGTACAACAAAGTAGGAAATAACGCTTAGGGAGGTACAAGAGTCAGCTTTCTGTTGTGTAGGTGTCCCTGGGGCAAAATTGCTCATGGGGATATACCGTAAAGTTTTGTTTCCCCCTTTGGCTCCTGCCCTTTTCTATGTTTTTGTGGATTTAGGCTTGAGAAATACTTTGTGAATTAAGGCTTGTCATAAAGGTTTAAAAGTCAGTATCTGAAAACTTACCGTCAGTGCTTTTTTCTTAATTCTTAAATAGGTGGGTTCTTGGGTTTACCTGTGATCAGTTAAATGGGTCTTCAATAAAATGTGACTGATACTTGTTTTTCTCTCTGGCAATTATTAGGATCATAGTATTATGGAACATATGGGCATTGACTCAGGAACCGCTAGTATTTTTGATGATGTAGACAAGAGTGACTTTAAGGCAGATTTTGGTTCGGAGTTTCCAGTAGGTTTAACTTTCAATTTTCTGCATGCCTTTGAAGCCTGTGCCTGCTGCTCGCTGTTGCCACTGAATGTCTCTCCATGTCCCTAGCACCACCTTGCTGCTTCCATCCACAGCCGATGTCCTTTGGCATCCAGTCCCTGTGTCTCCTGTGTCAGTGCATCGCCTCCTTTCTCTGCATCTCTGCTGTATGACAACTTACTGCTCTGCGGTGCTTCCCCTAGTTGTGCCCCTGCACACACGCTTGCACGCGCAGTCTTCTCTCCCTCCTCCTCCTCCTCCCCCTTGCCCCCAGTGTATTCAGAGTGCTGTGTATTACAGTTAAGCCTGAACAAATATTCAGAGCTACCCACTTTTTGACATCAAGGAACCCCATTGATACCATTGATTTGCTTTTCAAGTGACTGTTCTGTGTTTTGGCTCTGTCTTCCAAATCTGTTTCCCTCTCTCTTTCCTTACTGTTAGCCTGATTCTGCATTACTCCTGAATCTCCTAGTTTCTTCCTTTGGACTGGTCCTCGTTCTGCATCCGCATGGACTCCTGTGCCCAGACCTATCAGTGCAGATCCACTTGCAGGATATCAGGACCCCTGTTTCTGCCTGACATCTGTCATATTGGTCGTTTCAAGCATATCCATGCCTGCCTACAACGTCTCTTGTCACCTCCCACTTCACCCTTTTCATTATTTTCCCTTGATCACTGGAATAGCTTATCGTGGTTTCTGTGTCACAGCAGCATAAGAAGTGTGGAAATCAGTCTGAATCTGGCTGAATACTGCTAGTTTAAAATTTGTCTAAATAACAACGGAGATATGCATAGAGAAGACATAATGTGTATGTGTATCCTACATTTCAGGCTTGATTACAATTGCCCTTGCTTTGTCTATCTTTGAAAAACTTCGGGTGTTTAAAAAGTAACTGTAAGCAAGAACAAAATCATATCTCTGAATGCAGTTGCTGAATTTCAAAAGTTAGAGGTTACACTTACTTTAAACATTTGTTTTACATGACTTAGATTTTTTCTCCGATGCCTGGGGAGTCTTGTGAGAATGTGAACTCTTCTTTAGACAGAAGAATTTCAGTTACCAGCGAGAAGTCAGTCAAGAGGGAAAGACTGAGAGAACTGATTTTCCCATCCAATTATGACCTCCTTCGCCATTTGCAATACGCAACACATTTCCCTATACCTCTGGTGAGTGACCTTTGTCCTTGCGTGCGTAACGGTCCTGCCTGATGTGATGGCAAAGCATTTAAAGGAAGAAAAGTTCATTGTCTGAAGAGAGTTGGGCTGTGTGACCTCTGCCTGGGGGCTCCTGGCCAGTTTACGTGATGCTGTTGCTGCCAGTGTGCACGCACTGTACGCTGCAGGGTGGCTTTAGTGCAGCGCACGGGCGCCTTTGTTTTATCCAAAGGGTTAGCTGGAAGAATGTAATAAGAGGTATAATAATGTGTGATGACTTACTTGGGTTAAGGAGACAGGCACCACAATAAAACCACCACCTTCCAGGGTCTAACAAAAGTTTGCTAAATAGAAAATTTGATATGTCATTGGACAGATGGATGAATACCAAAATATCTAAAAGAAATAGTTCTGAAATGTAAGGGACAGAATGGTGTTATTTCCTCCCACCCACTCCTCGCTGTTTCTAGCGTGGGTTTTTGGCTGCTGATGTTGTGTTTGTCTGTAGGCTCATGGGAACTGAAGAAAGCCCCATGAATAGCATTCCAGATCCCAGACCCTCATTCAGATGACTTCTCGTGTTTTCTGCTGTGCTGGAAAAAGGGCCCAAATATTGAACAAGCCTTGAACTGGAATGCATCTACTCAAGAATGATATTATTATTATTTTTAAACAACAATGATAAAGGATTTAAAATTGTTAAGAAGTTCAATACAGAAAGTGTCATGTGAGATTATGAGGTGATAACAGTAGCTTTCTTTGCTTTAAATTTCTTACTCCACAGAGTTTGGGTTCTGATTTATTGCAAGTGAATTGTGAGAATACAGAGCAAGCTATTTCTATTCAGGAGAGTTTGAATGCTTGTGTAAAGTTTTATTCATATTTTGCCTGTTTCAAGGATTAGAAAAAAGATAACTTGATTTGGTTTTGTTTCTGAAATATTTTTTGATTTACAGATAGAGCTAATCCAGGTAGCTGGAGTTTGCCTATGCAAATTGATTTTAAAATTTCCATTATGGATTATTCTATGTATGCATTATTTCTGGAAGTAATAGTAAACTAGAATATTAATAGATTTAGTTGCTGTTTTATAAATTTTTATTTAAAAAAACAAGCAAAGAGAATGCACTGGATATTTACACAACGCTTTATCTTAATTTTTAAATTTCCTTGAATTTTCTGTGATAACATGTTGTTAGCTTTTTTGATATTCATTGAAGCAGCAGCAAGGAAAGGCAGTAGAACTTGGCAAGAACAACAAATTTATTTATAAAACCTGCAGTTATGATGTAAGCGGGTACAGTAATTTTTAATCAGTGCAGCTTAAAAACACTTTCTGGAGTAAATAATGCCCTCTAAAATGCTTTTGGTTTAGTTGTGTATATGAAAACTTCGCAGCTGAAGAACTGCTGTTAAATAATCTCTTCACTTGATTGCAGCAAGTCATTTAATATATTTAACTTAGAAAAGGTGAGTTCAGGTGCTTCCCATAAATATTTATAAGTATGTTTCAGCCTGTCTGAACATGTATTCTTAAGTGTTGCTGATCCCTGGTAGGTCATCACTGGTACATGGACCTATTTCTGAAAGGCGTTATCAAATGTTCTGCTAGTTCAGACCTACTATGTGAACGTATAACGAAGAGAATTGGTATTGTCCAAGATTTTTTCCTTCTGCTTGGGTTTATGATTCAGCAGGAATGTTGTTGAGCATGGTAGCCGTGCTTGCGATTGCATTATGGCTGTTCATACTGTGGATTGCACACTCTTCTGATGTGTTTGAGAATCGGTACTTTTGCATCTGCTGTTCACTTCTGTGTGGTACCTCTTTGTCTGTGGAAACTCTTGCCTCTTTGGGTGCTGCAAATGTCTCAGTAAATTTCAGTCTGAATGATTTGGAGAGATGGTAATACAGAATAGGGTCAAAACAGAGGTTTGATACTGCAAACAGCAAGGTAGATTCTTTAGCTTTAAAGAGAGCTTGTTTCAGAGAGCAGTTGGTTATGGTATTGTTTTGGCTCAAAGTGTAGGGGATACGAACAATGTGGTATGGAACAAAACATAGCAGGTAGCCTGCAGTTACAAGCAGTATGTTGATGAGGGCTTTTTTCATGTTTGCGTAACTCTCGCTGTATTCATTTCGGTAGAGTTGTCTAACCACAAGGAAATTGGAAATCAGTATCACAGCTGAAAAATTGAGGAATATTGCTGTGCATATGAAATTAGTAAACACGTGCCAGTCTCTTCCAAATTTTGTTTTGAAGTCGATGCATCCCACACCAGGTCTTTCTTCAATGTTTTTTATCGGAATTGCCATGTTAGGCACTGTTATAAGGAGAACCATTGTCCATACGACTGCAGACAGCATCTTGGCAAATCCAGGCTCTTGAATGCGGTAGATCTTACTACTGTGCATTAGCTGAAGGCAACGATCCATGCTTACAAATCCCAAAAATATAATTGACAAATACATGTTCAAGTAGATGAAGCAGGCTGTAACTTGGCAATGGAATATTCTCAGATTCCAGGATGCAACTCCTAGGTCAACAACAATCTTTACCGGCAATGCCAAAGTCAACAGAAAGTCTGCTGTTAAGAGGTTGATTAAGTAGATGCTCATACACTTCTGTTTCTGACCTTTTTGTGTGAACGCCCATAGTGCGAAACAACTTCCAATAATTCCTATTAGAAAAATCAAGTAGTAAAAATAGGTAAAAGGTTCCATTTCTTCACCGACATGGCATTGTGAAACATTGCTTGACATTGTAAATTTCTTGTGCAAGTTGATTTTGCTACTAGGAGAGATCAAGAACCTACAAAAAGAACCAAGAAGACATCCATGACGTCAGCTTTTCCTGACTGACAGTAGTTTTTCTTCGAGAATTTTGTTTGATTAATTTCATGGAAGAAATGCGATTGGGAAAAAGTATTTTTTTTCTCTCTCTTCATGCTGCTTCACAGATACTCAAGAGGGCTTTGTTCTCATGTCAGAAAAGTTTGGAGATGTATTAGGATTTGTTCTTGAAAGCATATAGACTTCTGAGAAACTTCTCCACTAGAGCAGTCTTCCTCAGTGAGTGTTTGATTCAAACACCACCCCCAACCCCCACCCCCAACTGAAACACCAAAGAAAAAGGTTTGAATCTGTTTAAATTAGGCATCTGGTTAATAATGGTCACTCTAAAACTTCATGAATTTTGAACAATTGAAACTGTGCCTAAAAAAAGGGCAGTATTTGTAGCAGTCTTGTACTATAAAAATGTATTAGGAGTTTTGAAGTTAATGCACCATCAAACCAATATGTGGATATTTCAGATGAGCAAGTAGTTCTAATCAATTAAGAGTTTTTGCAAACTGCTCTCTCTTCCTCCTTTGAGGATAAATGAATTGTGTATTTTTGTGCAGCCTTTAGAAGCAGCACATTTTGAAAGAAGCAGCTATCAAATAATTTTGCTCACTTCCTTTTTAGGCTTCACTGGAAATTATAGGGAAGAGAAGTAGAAAATTTTGGTCTTATTTTAACTAAGAATGCTACTCCATGACCGAGGGTTTTTTTTCTTTGTTTGTTTGCTGTGCTGTCAGATTGCTGCATAGAATGTCTGTGGGAAAGGAGGCACGTTCAGTAGTTTCTTGGAATGAAAAACAATACATTTATGCCTTGAATAGTATGAGACTGCAACACTTTTGAATTTCATTATATTGTTCCTAATTTTAATATACAATATAAGAGAAATACTGCATTTGTGCATTTATTTTCTGCTGTAAACTGTGTCTCCAGATGTGTACAATTTGTAAACCAAAATGATTGCGGATGCTCTAGTGATTTAAAATGGGGAGTAAAAGCAGTCTGTTTCTTGCAGTGGGCTTTCTGCAGGTGGTCTCTATTGTCCTGAATACCTGTAACTGAGTTGAATTAGGTTTGGGTATGTGCAGTATAGGTGAGGAGCAAGCAGCGAAGAGGCAGCCCAGCAAACTGAGCCCTGAAATACTGCTGGAACTGGAGCTTCCAAGGGTACAGCATGGCTGCAGGCAAGTAACGCTGACTACGGGCAAAGCAAAGGCTGTTCTGCTAAATACCTGAGCCTGACTTTCTATGCGCTTGGCACAGTTAATATTTCAGTAGATCTAGATAGGCTGGAACAGACAAAGGCTAGAAGCACGTACCTGCCTTTAGTGGTCTCTGGGGTCTTCTGAGCATTAGTCTGCAAAGGTCTGGTGTCTCTTGGTGACTGCTCTCACAGTCCGATAGCGTGTTTAATCTTTTCCTCTGGCAGTGTCTGCTGGTTTTTTTAAAACACGTCTGTGGTTTTCGAGTGTGCTGATTGACGCAGTTAAAACCAACATTCAAATAACTAGATCACGTGGAAGTTACCTAAAAGAATGGTAAGATAAAAATGTCAGTGTTGGTGGAACAGCCCAGAGAGACCTCTCTTTCCTGTTCCTGAAGCTAGAGCTGATGGCTGGGTGGGAGGCACACCAAGGGCAGTGCCCTCCTTCACACTCTGCCCCATGTAGCATGGTGCTGAGCTGCTCCTCAGGCACTTGGTGCTGTGCGGGACAAAACGGAAAATGATGGGGAGGAAAATGGCTGTGAAAGAGCCAAGTTAGACATGTTAATGTGGCTGGTAGCATGGATTATTATGATTCAAAATACGTTTTTGTGGAGGGCAGATGGTCAGAGTTGCTTGACCTGTCCACATCAGAGAGCCGACGGGGGTGGTGAATAGTGCTGTAAGCTGAATGATACCTAGCTGACCTGAAAGCAGTGCAATTTCCGCTCTCTCCTGCTAATGTCAAGCCTGAAGACTTTTTCATGGATTTCCTAATGCCTCCATCAGCTTAGTTCCAGATTCTTGACCTGGGGCTGTAGGTGTGTGCCATCAATGGCTGTTCCTTTGCTTTTGTTTTTAAAAATCCGAAAGTCTTGTTCCCCCTCCATACATCTTACGTTTACAATCTCTCTGGAATCAGGATTTTGCAGTGTAGTTGGTCCTCATTAATTGTAATATTCCTGCATGAAATTCCAGGTTTTGGAAGTCTCACGAGTGTTTTTTTCTAGAGTTGAAACCTAATTTGCAGATTTAAATGGTGCATAGGGATTCTACTGATAACAGAATTCTAAGCCTTTGGACATTTGCCAAGCATTATTGAAAATAAAATGGATACATTAGGAAAAATTTTTAAATTAAGCTTTTTTTTTCTTTTTTTTTTCTTTTTTCTTTCTTTTTTTTTTTTAAACCTGGAGAAAACACCAGACTAGGGTGCTGAGGTACTGATGATGACACTGAAACCCTAAAATGCTAGCACTTAGTTGTAGTTGCGAATCCACAGGAATTTACAAATCATATACCAGAGCTTTGTGAAGAAACAAATTAAGAACGTCTGGTTTTAAGTTTAGTCATAAGCTTAAAGTTCTGACCATATTTGTCAAAATGTTTGCAGAGCTTCATGATCTGGAATGATCCTATGTTTGGTTTTGAGCAAACATGGACTAATTTTATGTTGTTATGCTCATCATGCAAAACTGATCTTTCCATACTTGTATTTTTCTATTTATTTTTTTTTAAACTTGAAGTGTAGCATTCAGTCAGTTTTTATTCTGTCTTCCCTTTTTCTGTAGAGTCCGTTTACAGCTCAGAAAACTTTTCCATGTCTAAAAAGGCAAAGTGATGGTTAGGTAAGCCTTTACTGAAAAAAAGTCTACGCTTCCTACAGAAAGGTTTTAGGAGGAGAAGAAACATGAGAATGTGAATCTACTGAGTCGTAGTTCTCTTTTTATTGTAGTTCAGTGTCATCCTCTTCCCCTGCCTATATGTCTAATTTAAAAGGACATTTTAGTTCATAAATTACAGATGTGGATGGTAGGTTTTGCTGTAATTAAGGTTGCTGAGCACTTCTCATCATAAAACCCTATTTTTGGTAGTTTAAACTTTGCTGAATTTTTGACTTTTTGTTTGAAATTTTCCATGATTCATGCCTACTTAGGCTGACTCCTGGGATTGGGGAGTGGTGCAAGGAAGGGAAAGGGTGCTGGTGTGGGCAGGAATTTAGCCAAAATGATTAAATCTTTTCTGACAACAAAGCTAGGAAAAGTAACATCTAAACCTTTAAATGCCACCCCCACTCCCACCCCCCCTGCCCGGAAACACGATGACCTTTAAAAGAGCATTGGGATACCTTGTGTTTTGAATTGGACATAGCAAAGATTGATGTGGATGGTCCTTGTGTCAGGATCACTTCTGATACCTCTCCACAGTTTGCATATGCAATTGGAGAAAGGTTTCACATCCAGAAAAGGCCTAGGACTCTGGCATCGCAGAGTGGGGAGATCTAGCACTGGCTCTCGGCGGCTGCGGGCTGGGTTACCCACAGGGGATGCAGAGAGGAGCTGGGAGAAGGTGAAGGGTGTGAGAGCCGTCAGTATGGATGGGGAGTGAGTCTGGATGTACTTTGGAGTCCTTGTGGGTTCTCCTTACCTGGGGTTTGACTCTGAAGCTGTGAAATGTCACGCCGCAGCATTGTGCATGGGGAGTGTCGGGACTGTGTGGGGCAGCACTGCCCAGGGGGTGGGAGAGCAGGCGTCTGCCCAGCTGGGCTCTGCTCACAGGGGATGAACACTTTGTGCTGTTAAAGGCACTGAAAGATTGAGAGTTAATTTTGAGTTTGAATTTTGATTTCTTCAGTGTGTGTTTATGTGCCTGTGCAAGCCAGACAGATGCACATAGGTAGAAGTTTCGCAGTTGATGTGTGATAGAGAACTGATGGGAAACCCTGGTTGTATCATGATTTGTATCATTTATGTGGTGGTAGACAGGAAAAAAACACTTGCAAACAGTTGGTTTTCTTTCAGGTTATCTTTAATTGTGAGAAGTGTTCAAAACTGGTGTCAGAGGCACAGTAATGAGCAGATGGTACAAATTGTCCTGAGAGAGTTTTCCTCTCTTTCTGTGCCTGGCTGTCATGGTCACTCTTTCGGTATTGACGTATGTCTTTGAGGAGCAATCTTTGAGAGGTGTCTTTGCCATCCTTTAATCATGTAGCCAAGAAGGTGGTTTTTGCATGTACAAACACGTACAAACTATCCAATTTAGTGTTTTCTCTTACGGCTTTTCATAACTTTCATTGACAGATTAAAATTTTTTATCCCATTGTAATATCTGCATTGTAAATGAAAAATAGGAGGGATCTCGGTACGGGGTAGTTACAAATTCTGAGCAGAAATAACTATATTGGATGAAGAAAAAACTGATGGATATATATTTTGGAGCATAAGGAGGTAAGATGTGTTCAGTGTAGCCTGTTGTCACTGTTGGAGAGGGAGGAGATCTGGTCTGCTTGGTACAAACCAGTCTGTGAACTCCAGATACTACAAGTAGATAACCACGTTCTGGGCGTCAATGTCATCGGCAGCCAGCAGAGCACACCAGCCTCCTGTCAGATAGCAAGGAGCTCCTTAGCCTGCCCTGTCGCCTTCCACCAATTATCAATACTTAGTTTTAATTGTTTGAACACTGTTTTACAGATATGCAGTGCCCTGAAGCGATGATTATTAGATCTGCTAATGAAAATTTCTCATAAAAATCTACTTATTGGACTTAATTATTGGGATGAGATGAGAAAATATGGGTGTTGGCAGAGGGAAGCTAGCCCTTCCCTCCTGTCTCTTTTGTGTTAAAGTTAGCAAATACAAGTGGTGCTGCCTCGTTACATCTGCTGGTTGTGACTGTGTGGCCTTGTCAGGTAAAGTGGCATCTGCCCCCTCTTTGGTGTGTTGCTTTTGCTGGTTTTTTACAGTAGAGATCATTTTTTGAGATGGCATCCTGCAAAATTAAAATCTGTGAGAGTCTTATTGCTGATTTCTGCACAACCAGGATATTTTTATACGTCAGGGCAGTTGTGGAGTGAGCTTTCTGTCCTGAAATAGTGTTTGGAGGAAGGATTACCATTTACTAGGTTTAGCTCTTTCCTGAAAAATTACTGCGCTCTGTCAGTGGCAGAGGAAATGGTCGATTTTGAAGCCTTACACCACAATATTAGCATAAATAACCCATTGCACAGTAACTGCAGTGTTGTCATTTGTCCAGGGTAACGTTGAGTTGGCTTCTGGGTAGGTAGCTGTGCAGTGTCGCTAGAGGCTAGGGCAGGTTTACAAGGTGATGATAGTTTAAAGGGTGAGACATTTATGGGCTTTTTGAAGCAGATTTATGCCACCCTACCTGGGTGCTATCTCAAGGTTTTGAACAGCAGAACAATGTCTCCTCACAAAGGAGTGACTGGGAACTCTACCAGGCTGGGAGGGGAGAGGCTGAAACGTGTGAGCATGGCAACTTTTCTGAGCGAACGTGTGCTTGACATCTCTTGGCAGCCAGCAATGCCCACTTGTTCTTCCTGGGGGCACCGTGCCTTTGCAAGAGAGATTCCAGGTCCAGCTGCATCAGCTCTCCAAAGAATAAACAGACCAAACCCAACCTCTTGTTCCTGCGGGGCCGTGGCGGGGGTGGGTGTGATGCGTAAGTTGGGAGGATAAGCTGCAGCTGGGGACTGGGTCAGTGTTGAAAGGGAACCTTGTTTAGCTCTGGGTTGCCCGTAACTTTCACGGCAAGAATTTTAGGGAAGTTCCTCCAGGTGGTAGGTTGGCAAGGCAAGAGCTGGTACTTAGTGCGACCACAAGACTTCTGGGTGTCTGAGGAGCCGGCTGGGTTTATCTGAGGCATGTTGTTCTTTGAAAGAATTAACTTACCCAGAGCAGGCAAAAAATTGGCCCCGTACCTTTCCATTCCAGTTTGTATAGCTAAACAAAGAGTAAGGTTGGGGCAGTGGAGTAGAAATTTGGTTTAATAATGGTGCTATTTGAGACTTGTCACACACGGGGTGGCAGATGGCAGTAGGATCAGGGATCACAGAAACATTTTCTGACTGGCGAAGCTATTGGAGGAAGATCTTTTCAAAGCAAACCAAAAGCTAGAAATTTAGTGTCATTTTTGGAACAGTGTGTTAGTCGGCATCCTTTCTGGGTACCTGGATGTAGATTTTTGTCATTCCTATATCAGTAATCTGGTGGGGCGAGGAAACAATTTTACAATATAAATATTTTTTTCAAAGCTTGCAAAGTAATTACAAAGTTATATAAACATATACTGTAGAAGTGGTTTCATCTCTGTATGCCAGTGTGCTTTCACAGCTGCAATTACTTAAGATTTACGTAGGCAAATACCAAGCCATGCCATGTAAGGAACTAAGTGTTTTTGCCATAAATGACAAAAAATCTCCCACAAAGCAACAGATTCCCTTCTCCAACAGGCTATTTCCCTTGCTTGGAGAGAAGAGCCTGCAAAGTGTCAGTTTGACAAGAGTCAGGGAGCTCTGAAAGAACCATATAAATAATCTTTCATGTGTTTTCTTTTAAAAACACAACCCATGTTCCCTAAAGGCTGGTTCAGGAGGAGGATGAACAGCCAGGCTTCCCCAGGTGTCGGGTGCTGGATGCTTTGTGATTGGCAAGTGGGAAATAAAGGGAGGTAAATACGCTCCATAAAGGTGCGTTTAAACTCCACAGAGTGGCCTGATCCTGTAGTTGAAATATAATCCTGTGTGATGGTAAATACTGTTAATGGTAGATTGGTGGTCTCAGACTGAGAAAAGTTACCCACAACCTTGGAGAAGGTTCAAAGACCACATGTTTAATTCACCCTGAGAGATTACCTGTTAGGACTGAAATGAAACACAGTGGCAGAAAGTGAAGCACACGTTATTTCTGTTTTCTGTTCCTATGTCATCTTTGTTAAGTAAAATGGAAGCCTTCAGCTTCCAGAGCCACTGCCTGAAAGCTTTTGTGGGTACTTCATGCACTGGTGTGTTTTCCCTGCACAATGATAAAATCAACCAAAAAAAAAAAAAAAAAAAAAAAAAAGAAAAAAAAAGCTGCACTGAAAAATACAGTTAAAAAAGAGATTATTTTTATATATAGAAGGTTGGTGGCTTTCAGCTATTACCTTTGTACAGAGAAAAATGCTTTATCATTGTGCCGAAAGCATGGGAAAACCAACAAATCATTCTGGATTTAAATATACTCCAGAGTTTCTAGACAGCTATGTGTGTGTGTGTTTCCAAACTGCTCCTTGAGTGTTCTTACCTCCTTCTGCAGGAACAGCAAGGGAGTTACTAAGATCCCAGTCAGTTTGGTATGAACATTTTTGGTGTACAGCATGTTCTTTCAGAAGAGTCCTGAGGAATATGGTACAGTGTAACTAGGCTAGTTAGATTATAGGAAGATCCTGTTTAAACACTTGCTTATATTGAGCATTGCATTTTATAGAAATATTCTGACATTGGGTGTCCAAGGGTGACAACTAGTCATGTTTAATTCCTAATTTTATAGAATGTTTCCCTTAAGAAAACATATATATATATATATATATATAAACTATTTTAATTTTATCAAGGGCTTTTCAGGCTCTGTGCAGATCTTTAAGGATTTGAAGTGTATTTTCCGTCTTTTTTTTGTTTTTCCTCCTTATCTTCCCCCCACTTCTGCCTCCAGTTGTTAGAACAGAGTCCTTTCCTAAGCTGCACATTGCCTTCAGCCCTTTATGTTGTGACCTGGTAAACACATGAGAGATCCCTTCTGGGTCTCAGTCCTCTGTTCTCGGCTGGTGGAGGCCAAGCCAGAGAGGCTTGTGCTGAACTTCCTCGTGTTGCTTCTGAGGGGTCTGCTCCAGATGACGTGGAGCAATGGGTTGTTCCAGGCCCTTCAGGCTGGTTTGTTGATAGTCATATGTGTCGTGCCTGGCTTTGTGAGAAACAGCAGCAAAACATTTTGATTATTGGGTCTGTTGGATAATCCTTTCAGAGAACCATGGCCTGGAGCTCCAGAATGTGGTGTTCCAGTTATTCCTCTCTCTCTTTTTCACATCCAGATAGCTTGTGTCACACCATAATGCAACCATAGCATCAGCTGAAATAGCACGTAGTAAATATATTGGCAACATGCAATAATGTTCTTATACAGAAAAACACCACTTGGTATTGTACACTGAATTTTTTTTTTCTGTTTTATTGATGGGTCTCATCTGTTCAGTTTCTTTGAGACATTTGCATTCTTGAATGCACTTTCTGAAATGTACGTTGTTTTACAGACCTCAGACTACACTGTGTTTATACCTTCCCGAAGTGTATTTGATCTTCTGGATTTAGAAATTTCAACATTACTTGAGGTTTTCAGCTTGAGATGCAGTTTTTGATACAGCTTTTCTTTAAAGGGTAGGCAAAGGAAAAAATAAATAATGGGATCAAGGCACACATTTGCAGCAGACAGTGCAAGAGTAAACTCCTTCGCATAGTACAGAGATGTTTTTGACTGGCAGTTGAATTGTGAGCTAGTTTGACTTAGAGTGTATGGTGTTCTACAGAGGTGATAGGGTACAAAGCAAATGACAAATACAAACATGATACTGAATCTATTGCGGCTGGTTTTTCTCTTGGTCACTTCCGAGTTCCTTTGGAATTTTTTATAAGAGCTATATATTTTTTTTGATATAGAAGTGTAAAAAATGATTAGAAGAAGAAAAACAACCCAGAAAATCCCTGTGCAAATATAACTTGACGCACTGTGCCACTGTCTGCCAAGCTCACTTTTAAGACCTATACATTTTCTGGAATAATTTTCTTTAGTGATTTCATTAGTTAAAATCATATTTGGAAATGATATAAGCATTAACAATAGCCATATGATTATGGAGACCACCTTACTGTAGTTAACTGTGTGAACAAAGGAGGTGAGTAAAGGCTTTACAATTTTGTAGTACCTGTCAAAACCTATGAGGCCAAAAAATGTTATACTGATATACATGTTTGTATAAAAAACAACAGCAGAGTATCTGCACACAAAGATGTTGAGCTGTGGAGGTGCAATTTCTGAATCTGCAAGAATTTTGAAAGGAAATGTCAAGCTCATTAGGAGATCGGCAAGAACGATGTTTTTGAGATAGACAATAAAACTCTTTTTGCTAGAAACATACAGAAAGATCCATGCTGCCACACTGTTCAGCAAGAGTCCTACTATGAAAATTAAACAGTAGGCCAGGGGAATGACTGTCTTAGTTATTACTGTGCTGTGACTGCAGTTGTTTCCCAAGGAGTTTGTGCTGGAGTTGAACATCTTACAATATCTTTGTTCCTAGAAGCAGAGAAAGATTGTCTCAGTAAGATAAAAGGGTACTATGGTTTCTATTAATTAGTATAAGTTTTCTACTCTTACTTCAAAATAAACTTAGCATGCTTCTCAGAAATGACCACATTTCCACGCCGTATCATTTGCAGCAGGGATGCATAGTTAGTACTTTCCATGTGGTGCCATCTCACTTTTTGATGATGTTCAAGGGCATGCTGCTGTTTTCAACAGAAAATCCATTTGCTTCTCTGTTTGACTTTAATCCGCTGTCCTCAAGCCCTGTGCTGCCCCTTTTCTGCTGGTGTAAGCCTATGCACTGCCAGCTAGGAGGGGAACTGAGCCACAGTGATTTTTGTGACTCTGAATACATCTCATTAACCCTAGAAGGACTAGTATGTATTTTTAGCACTGGTTTACCAGGCAGCCTGTGGGGGACACGAATATTCCTTGAACAAGTGTTCTGTTTTGTTTACAGACATAAAAACCACTCTTCTGTTAGTCAAGTGTGGAAATATCTAGTGTATGCCAATATTTTCTAATGTTCACTTCAAAGAAACCCATATGTGCAGCTAGCACAGTTTGCTTTAAACTTTTAGTAGCATGACACTCAGGAGTGTGTGTGTTAGCATAATGTAGAAGCTAGAGCTGTCCTCTCAAGTCATTCAGATTTAAATTTTAGAGGATCTCCAAGAAAAAGTCACATCTGCTGTCTGCTGTTCTTTGACAGAATGTTTATGGGGGTGGATTGTCCTCTGTTAGGGAGGGCAGAGCAGTTATGGGATATGATGCTGCTGTATTTGGCAAATGGAAACCTAGGCAACTGGAAAATAAGTGCCATGGAGCTGTGAAAAAACCCCCACCTCGTCTTTTAGAAAATAATTTCCCTATTGCCACAATTCAGAGTCAGTAGCTGAAGCCTCCATGTAGCGGATTCCAACCTGAATGCAACCTTGCAATAACTAGAATTGGAAATTTTCTTTGAAATAGGTAAAATTGTTTCCTCTGCTGTGCTGTTTTCTGTGACTCTTTTGCAGACCCTGTAAAAGCTGACCAGTGCTTAGGTGCTGTTCTAGAACTTTTGTGGATAACAATGGAGCAGGCATTTACCCATGGTCACACCTGAAGCCTGCAGTTAATCTCTTTCTGGTAGTTCTCCCATACATGGACCTGCCATCCTATCTTTATGTTTAAGCTCTAGTCATCAAGGCATTTGTTTTCGTTTGGTTGGGTTTTTAAGGGGAAAAGATTCTGTGGAGAGCAGGTGCTATAACTACCATGTGAATAGGTATGTTAAGATTAGGAGGTAATAATGGATAACGTTTGGGGTGACACTGCGAAGACTAGAAGGATCTCCTGGAAAAGCACCAGTGGTGAATGGCATTTTTATTTAAGATGGTAACACACTGTATTTAAAACCTGTTCTCTTCCCCTTGCTGTCTACTGTGTACATGTTCTCCTCCTCCTGTCAGGCTGTCTAAGCTGGACTCTCACTCTGCATATGATGTGTTTAGAACTTGTTCCTGCTCTGTAGGGTTTCCTAAAGCAAAGTACGCTTGGACTTAGTAACAGATAGGCGTTCATGAAGTATTTCTTGTGCTGAGGCATCATACAACAAAGGATTTTTTCAGAAGCGTATGTTTAGAGCTGTTGGCCCTAAAGCTTTCTAAAGTATAGTGAGTCTATGCAGCGTGAAAGACACCCTAGACAAATTTTACATTTGATACCAGCAAGTTTATCAACTGTTTGTGGTTGAGAAGGAGGCCAAAGTCCAAGTTAGACTGTAGATCTTTCAATGTCAGTGGCATGTCCTTACCTTTTGTGACTTGACTGCTGTGGTGCCCTTTGTTAAGGGTCTGAAGCACCTTCCATTCTCAGGCACAGGGCCTCTTCTCTTGCTGGGAGACCTATGTGAGAGACAGGAAAATAGACTTGTTAGAGTTGTGTATTATAACATAGGACAGTAATTCTGTGGTGCTGCGGGGTTCCCACGGTGCAATGCCTATTTTGACGGTCTAATGATCAGTACTGCAGACAAGTCTCTGGATCTTTCAGGAGGACTTCAAGATCAGTTAGGGACAAACTCATAGAGCAGTCATGTTCAACTTGAAGCCCATCACTGCATGTGTAAGTCTAGAGGCTTTTGTGATGCTGCGCATCACATAATTTGTGTTCATGATCAATTTTATCTGCTGTTTTTGTCACCTGGTCACACGCTTGGCTCTTTCTGGAATGCCTTGTCCCTACTGCTCTGAATAGTTCAGCATTGATAGCCAACAGTTTTGCCTTGCTAGCCCATTCCCTCCATCAGCCATGAGTCCCAGCGTGAATCCTGTAGGAGCTGTGGCAATGTGGCACCACAAGGTCTAACTCCTATGCTCTGGTAAAGAATCAGTCTAGCAGAGTGGC
This sequence comes from Ibycter americanus, assembly GCA_035590275.1. Lineage (NCBI taxonomy): Eukaryota > Metazoa > Chordata > Aves > Falconiformes > Falconidae > Ibycter > Ibycter americanus. The sequence goes on along the minus strand of JAVJGI010000003.1, from coordinate 29,286,986 downwards.
CTTCATGCAGCTGCTTGGTGCTTCTGGATTCTCATAACCACAGCTGCCACTATGGCCATGCTCTGCTGATTTGTGCATTGCAGAGATGGGTTGCATGTAGTTGGCAGAAGGCATGCTTCCACTTCATAGAGTAGCTGCCCTTCCATGCTTGTTCTGGTTGCATTCTTGTTCAAGCTGCCCTTAAACCTTCATAATGAGAACATTCTCTTCTCTAGTGAGAACTTGCAGCGGCCCCACCAAGCGTTACACAGCTTGAAAATGAGCATAGGTATTCACCCTTCATTCCATGCTAGCGTTCATCTGGAAACTGTGAATGCTCCTCAGTTGATGTTAATTGGTGGGTCAGTGTAGGACTCTGGTCCAAATGCTACTTGAGGTGATGACTAAACTTAAGGGTCGCGCCCCCCCCCCTCCCTTTCTCCAATTCTTAAAACATTTCTGTTTTATTGCTGCTGTGTAACTGCTGCTGTTTGGTGGTGTGTGTTGGAGGGTATGTATTAGCACCCAGCGATTTGTGAGAATAGTCTTTCATACTTGAGCAGCATTTCATGTTCAAATGCTTGGTCCAGCATAAAGTATATTTATTCTGTGTAAATAATACCAACTAGTGCAAAACAAGCAAACTTGATTCACCAAATTAACAAGACTGATTTGGTAAAATATATAAAAGTTCTGAGCTTACTCAGTTTGCAAATCACGTTGCTTGACAAAATGCACAAAAGGAAGGTCACATAAACCGTTACAAATGCTTAGTTACTTCTGTGTTCAAACTCTCATGCTATCATTTGTAACCCTTCCAATATCATTAAGACACTTTTCCTTGACTCCTGTAACTTGGCCGTCAAATTTCAAAGTTTATGACTGCTTTACTGAAGATAAGAGTAATATTTACAAGTTTGGGTTTTTTTTACCCTGAATATGGTAAAGGTTCTGTAGTACTGAGTTCACATTTTAGCTATTTATGGAAATTAATGCAGCTGTTTGATAAAAAAATATGGAATGCAATTACGGGGTCAGGAATTGTTGATGGCATTCACTGTCCCCAGAAGTCTTTTTTGAACTGCATAACGAAGCTTATCAGGGAAGAAGATCGTGCCAAATGTTATCTCTGATGTTATGAGAAATCTAGAGAAAGAGGAAGCGCAATACACAAAACAAAGCAATTGCGAATTGTGCTGAGTGGTGCTAGAAGAATTATTTCTTTTAAGATGTTCTTTCTAATGTGGTAGGGAATATTGGTAGCAGTCTGAACTTCAGTCCTGGCCATGCTGGTGTAATCCAGTGGGAAAGCAGCCCCCAGTTAGGATGTGCACCCCTGCCCACTGTGGTGTGAGCTGCCGCTCCGAGCAGCGCGCAGGCAGCTGCTGGCTGGAAACCATCAGGACAGGCTGCTGTGGGTCTCCTTGTGGGGCTTTGGAGGGTGGGCATGCTCATGTGTTCATTAGAAGCTGGACCAGCAGAGGGAAATAAAAGCAGGGCTTGCTAGCTGTGAGTTGCAGGGGGTGGGATCCTGGCTGTCTGTTCTCTGGGTTGCTCTCTGGAGGCACACAGCTGGGCATTCTGGGGGGCCAGAACTGGCAGGGTCTGGCAGTGGCTGTCCAAGGGAAAGCGCTCTCCTCCGGTCACCTGGGTGGTTTGCAACTGGTGCGTGCTTGGGGCTGATCTCCTCCCTTTCTGCATCTGCACAAAGGTGCTCGGCCTGGCAGCTGGTGGGGTAGGTGCCTGGGTGGAGACCTTCAGGGTCCATGGTTGTAATGGCTGGTCTCCTTTGGAAGGAATATTTGTGGTGACTGTGGAGATATGTTGGTCTGTTTGACTTCTTGCGAGTTTGCCAAGGGACTAAGATTTTGTTATTTTTCTGTTCTTATTATAACATTTGTCGTAAGGCAATGTCTGGTTTTTAATACTTAAGAGACTAAAAGTATGCAAAATACAGTATGTAGTAATCCAGCCCTTTAAAATGGTGTGTTGGGTGGTGGTAGTTCTTGTTGGTCGTAGATGCATGGAATGTACTGGAGGATGAATAGTTGAATCAGGATGATAGAAAATACAAAGTAGCATTTCTGTTGCAGGAAGCAGTAAGTGAAAAACTGCGATAGCATCATATGTGGTGTCACTCAGTGCACGCATCCTCCAGCATGGCTCAGAGAAAAGCAGGATCGATAAATGTGACAGTGACTTCTAGAGGGTCTCATTTCCTTGCTGCTGTGCCTTCCGTCTCTTGCTTTCAAGACCACTCTTGTCTGGTGTGAGAGGACAGTGTGAGCCATGTTTCTGCTCAGGCAGATCCTCGGGGTGCCGGTGAGAGTAGCATCCCCTGTGAAAGTGGCTGAGAAAGGCTGTGTGTCCTGTGAAGGTCGCTGCTGCTGCGTCCCCATGAGGAGCAGTGGCTTCTGCCAACCCAGACAAGTCTTGGTGTCTGTGGGTATGTCCTGTCTGTGGTTAGTAAGGGGAAGAACAGAAGTGTAAACAACTAATTACATCTTAACAGTACTTCTCACTTTTGATCCCAAAAGGCAAAATTTCAAGATACTCTAGCGAGGAGGTTGCAGTTGGTGATGAAGTGTTTTTTTCATGCTATGTTGTATTATGTACAAACTCCTGACTTCCTAAACATGGGATGAATCAAACAAAAAGCTGGACTCGAACCTCTTCCAACTCAGAATGCTGTCCTTTGGGGCTTTCCTGAGATCGTGTGCCAGTCCTGATGGTGCTGCTGGGCCTTGTGAACTGTCAGCCTTGTGTACCATCTGCTTTTTTCCTCCTGTGTGCATTGCATCCCCAAGCCCTGCGCAGTTGGCCCTTCTGCCAGTGTCCTCACTCAGCACCACTGATGCCTGCGCAGGGACTGCAGCCCCTTGAATGACCTCGTAGACAGGGACCCCGTGTCACCTAGCAGAGTGGCAGCACCCTGACCACCATTGCAGCCCTCTGCTTTGCACTGGGCAGCAGCAGGTCCTGGCATGGATTGTGTTTTCTTCCTCATTTCTTAACTGAAGGGAGCAGTTGACTTACTCAGTTTGGAAGAAATTGGCTGTATCATCTAACCTTTAAAATGGTATTTTAACAGAAAACATGGAATAAAGCTGTGACATCTCTTTGCTAGGACTGTATTTGCCCCTGGCTGCCTGTATTCTTTTGGCTGGTTGTATAATTCTTGGATGGGGGTGTGAAGATTTGACCTTCCTTGTGTAACACAGCCAATATTCATAAGTTCTTAAGAATTAATGATTGTATGTGTGTTTCTCATTCCTTATATTTGCAAAAAACATTCCCGAGCCTTTAAGTTTGATGCGTTACAAGCATTTCCTACCAGTGATTGGGCTGAGAGGAGTCCCATCAATACTTCTCAGAAGTACGCAGTATTGCAGTAAAAGGTCTTGACTTTTTACGATTGTAAATGAATTTTCATTTCCAGTTGGACACAAAACATCTGTTGCTAAAACTGATTCAGATCTGAGTACCGAGCTTTTGTTCTCCTTGCTGCCCTCCTTTCTTCTCCCCATCTGCTCACTCTTTAAAAAACCCAGAACTGTTGCAAGCTGATGTTTTCAGGCAAGCCAGCCATGAGGAAAATAAATGTTTTTGTCCCCAGGTTGGATCAGAGCAATGGAGTGCCCTGCACTGCTCTGGCAGGAGGCAGGGTGGGGGTGAGCGGAGGGAACGTGGGCAGGTGCCGGAGCCCTGGCAGCCCCACGCCTGAACTTGCTGGAGGGTGGTCTGGCTGCCTTGACAGCAGTGCTTCCAGCGTGTCGCCCACCCGCGCATTGCTTCTGCTGAGTTCATGAGCAAAGCTTAAGTAAAAGGCTTACTGCTGTTAGCTTGGCAGGAAAAAGCATGCCACGTAAAATGGCACCAGGTAGTGCAGACAGCGTTTAGCATTGACAGCATTTTATAACAGATTTTCCTGACCGAAGTCGTTACATCAGAAAGATCATACGTGATGTTTTCTTGGCACGTACTGATTAATTTCTGGTGTTCTGAAGGACAAAGCGAGTGATGAGAGCCAACAGGTGTAAAGAGCAGCTGTAGATAAGATTGTGTATTTCTTGTTAAAGTAAGCAGGCAGTGCAAGCTCCTTTGGTTGCAGCCTGAGGACACCCCAAGGGTGGAATTTTACTCTTCTGTTGCAAAACCCACCAGCAATTGTTTCATCTCTTCTTGTTGCCCTGGAGTCCCTATGCTACTTTTGATATCTGAAATTTAACAGCCTAATTGTCCTGATAAGTTAAACCTTTCATTCTGTTTTCATTTCTTATTTTCAGACAAGGGTCTAAATTATTGTAAACTCACAATGTTTTAGCATCAAAAGATTAGAGTCTATGAAGTATCTGTGCAAACCCCGATATTCACACTGAAACATGGGCAATGCTTTGAGCTGTTTGCGTGTGGGATCGTTTTCAGATCTAATGCAAATATTCCACTTTTTTTAATTGAGCCTCAAACACCGTCCCCCCCCGTCCCCCCGACTCTTCCTATCTCCTATCAGTTATAGTATCTGAGTTATGGAATGGTGGATGTAAGAGGAAAAGTTAGGACCAGGGTATGAGGAATGGTCAGTTTATAATTTTGTATTAAGAGGATTAAACAGACCAGCTTTTAGAAGTAACTGTACTATCAATTTTGGAATTATTCTAGTATGTGTCGTGGTTTAACCCCAGCTGGCAACTAAGCACCATGCAGCTGCTTGTTCACTCCCCCCCCAGTGGGATGAGGGGGAGAATTGGAAAGGTAAAAGTGGAAAGACCCATGGGTTGAGATAAGAGCAGTTTAATAATTGAAATAAAATAATAATAATAGTAATAATAAAAAATGGTAATGAAAAAAAAGAAGAGAAATAAAACTCAAGAAAACCAAGTGATGCAAATGAAAAACAATTGCTCACCACCAACTGACCGATGCCCAGCCAGTTCCCGAGCAGCGGCTCCTGGCCAGCTTTCCCCCCCACTTTATATGCCAAGCATAACATCATATGATGTGAGATACCTCTTGGGGCAGTCGGGGTCAGGTGTCCCAGCGGTGTCCCCTCCCGGCTTCTTGTGGCCCCCCAAGATGCTCGCTGGCAGGGCACGAGAAGCGTAAAAGCCCTTGACTTAGCATAAGCACTGCTCAGCAACGACTGAAACATCAGCGTGTTAGCAACATCGTTCTCATCCTAAATCCAAAACACAGCACTGTACCAGCTAGGAGGAAGGAAATAAACTCTGTGCCAGCTAAAACCAGGACATTATGTCAATAAAACATTTTAATGATTAGTAGTTTTATTGTCCTAAAACTGAGTATTTAAAAGAAGTAAAATGTGGCTTACATAAAGAAATTGTTCCCTTAACATTCTATTTAATAGTAGCATCTGTCATTTAAATATTTAGTTTTTAATTCTATTTTCTGATGTTTTAATCTGTGGGTTTTATATAGTTATGTTTCCTCAGTCATAAATTAAAAAAGTAGTTGCTTAAGAAAAACATCTTTTGCCAAGATACACAATACAGAGCAATGCTTACCTATAGAGAAGCAGCCTTTGGCATAGCTTAAGGCTGTTCCGTGTCTCAGCCTAATAGGTGTGGGAGTTTGTCTGGCTTGGTTTTCTGTATTTATTTACAGTTATGAGGGCTCATTTGTGTTCTAAGTAATTTGTTTGTGGTTTGCATAATGCATGGATGATTTTCTGTTCACATTATTTGTCAATTTTAAAAAAAAGAAATTATAGTGGTAGTTATTTAAAAATTAGAAGAGAATGTGTGAAAGCATTGATAATGTACAGTAGCGCGTAATGAAAGGGCAGAGTGTTTCACCTGGAAAGAAGTATAAAATTGCATGTGTGGTCCCTCTTCAGCTGTGAAACAGATTTACAGAATAAGCCGTTTAGAAGTGCCTTAGAATGTAAAACACCGTAAAAACTGTGTAAGCTCTAGCAGATTCTGTTACTTACTGGCTGGAGTGCAGTCTTCTGTGTGGTCTGCTTTACCCATTGCTGCTCCTTTGCAGCTGGATAGGCTTTAGTTCTTTAAGCAAATGCTTTGCAATATTATCTTCATGATCTCTTTCGGTAGTGCTGGTGGTTCAGTGTGCTATGTCTCTGCAAGCAGGACGCTGAAGAGCTGGTGAATTGTGCCTGGCTGCTTGGCCAAATGTGGTCGAGATATCAAGCGCTGCAGATGGCCAGTGCTATTTTTGTGTACTTACACGTAACTTCCATGAAGAACAGCATTGAACTGGTTTCAAGAGAGACGCATTTGTGCAGTTGGCAAAGCAGTAAGCAATCCTAAGTTAAGGGCTGGTGTTTTCTTTTCTTAAGCTGTTCCCAGGCCTGGCTGCGACCTTTTCTGTAAAGCTTGCTATCCTGATAGCTTCTGCTTTTGTTAATGGGAGTGTTCTGAACTGGAGCGCACGGGCTTACATTGTCATTGTTCAGGGCGTGCTCAAAGGCTGAGAGATGCGTTCTTGGGATAAATGATGACTCTGGTGTATGGGTTTTTGTTTTTCTTCTTTTTTCTTTTTCTTTTCCTTTAACCTTAATCACCTGTCTGTCTTCCTCCTTTCCCTTTCTTCCCATATGTTCACTGGGAGGCTTTGAAATTGAGCACGAAATTAGTGGAAATATATGGTAATGGAAAAATTAGATTCTTTTCCATGAATGTGGGAATGTAGTGTATCCTAAGAGAGATCTGAGGTTTGGGGAGAGAAATCGAAGTTTATATGTTTAATTTTAAAAAGTGAAATACGTAAGTTGTGTACATTAGTGTTAATAAACATTTAGTACATGACCTGAGCTCTGCTTTACAGTGTATAACCCAAGCCTTAAAGACACAATTTCCTCATGGACTTTCCTTCTATGAGTGTTTACCACCTTACAAGAAGGAGCCCAAAGGCATGGACAAATGAATGTACCTTCTGCTAAAGCGTTGCGGTCATATACACATACTTAACACAGGGCCAGTGTGTGTTAACCTGAACCTGCAGACCCTTTCTCCCCTCAAGTTTCATTGAATCTTTCTCAGTGAAATAAGGGAGTATCTTCAGAGACAAAATTGTCTCTACATTATTGTGAGTATTCTTGCCCCTCTCTCGTTTCTGAGATTCCCAGGTCAGAGCTGTAATGGTCAATTATGCATTGCTTTAGGGTGATGAGTTTGGATGTTTGTTTTATTGAGAATTTTTATACCTGCCTTATATTCTGTTTACATGGCAGTATGAGCATTCAGCCTTTCTGGGAACCTGAATCTGAGCATTTTGGGTCTGGAAGGCAGGTGCTGTGGTGTGGAAGTTTGGTTTCAGTTACTTTCTTGGGTGTTAGAGGCAGGCACACACTCTGGTCCCCTCTCAGCTGCCTGGCACAGGGCTCCTTACTCTTTGTGCGGTCTCCTCAAGCTGCAGCTGCTCCTGCGGGGATCCTGCTGATGACAGCCTGCTTCCCTGGCACTGTCTCTGTGGGCCCTGTTGCGCTCCATCTTCCCTGGGGGCCAGTGGGCTTTAGGATTCACATCCCGTGGAGTTGGTGCACCGCGCCTCATACTATCAGGCTTCAGTGTCAAGCAGATCGAAGGAAATCCGTCTGCCCTAAAGAGTTACAGCTCTTCATGTGCCTCAGGAGAAGAGGGCTAAACTTGTAACAGGAAGAAGCAGTGAATGCCAGAGGTTGCAGGTTTTAACCCTTCTCAGGATGGACATGCACCCAGAGTCCTGGGAAGGCTTTGAGGAGCACTTGCATGTCCCTTCACTCTTTTCCCCCTGCCCTGCACCCGTCTCACGAGTGTAACCCTTTCAGCACACCCGCCTGGCGTGACCTGCTCTGTTTCATTCCCGGTGTCAGCTGCTCCCCTGCGGGTGTGTGCACATCCAGTGTCTGCATGTGCCTGTGCCCCACTTGGGTCCTTTCCCCTCCCTCCTGGTAGAGGCTCGATGGAGACATCCTCCTGCTTTGCTCCGGTGCCCAGCACCACAGGCACCAGCTGGGAGCAGCTGGGGGGAGCCGTGCTGCTTTGAGCACTTTGCTGGACCCCAGGGAGTTTCACCGGGGTTGGTGGGGGCCGTTAGACTGCTGTTGCTGGGACTTGTTCCCTTACTGAGGCTCAACGCGTCGGTGAGGATTTTTGGCAGGGCAGGGGGCCCTGGAGAAGCCTGTTCCTTCCCCTGCTCATCATGGGGTACTATTTTAACTGAAGCGTGTTTTGGAAAAATACAGACTCTGTTTCCGTTCTCATCCTCGTTCTGAATGTGGAAATTGGCTAGGCAGGAATCATGCCTGTGAGCTGGGAGCCCAGTTTCACACTGAGAGACATGAGTAGTTGGCAACACAAGCTATTTCTTCTTTACAGCTGGGTTGCAGTCCCACGGTGGCAGACCTGAGCTTTGTGCAGGGCTGGAGGTGGCCCAGGCTCTCGGCTGTGTGACAGGATCACGTCTCCGCAGGGCAAAGCGCTGCCGCTCCCTGCCCGCGTTTGGCTGGGGCAGGGCTGCCACGGTCTCCTCGAGAGAGTCTGCTGCCCGAAGCTGCCTGTGCCAGTGTGCCTCCCCGCTGCTCTGAGCTGCGAAGCCCGTTCCCTGGGAGGCCGCACTGGAGCCAGCTGCTCTGGGCTGCACTATGGGGCGAGGAGGCTTATCCAAGGGCAAGCCTGCCCCATTTGCCTCTGGCAGACCTTCTGCAGCTGCAGGAGGATCAGGCTGGCGGATGCACAAAGCTTTTTCAGGTGCTCCCCAGAAGGCACCTAGTCAGCCAAACTTTTCATCTCTTTCCATCCACCCTATTGTCATTTTTTGAAGCAGGGATGAGAGGAAAGGGTCAGATAAGGCTTTGGCTGATCACAAGTGCTTTAAAAGCCTCTGGCCCCCTGAGACAGTTTGTAATTCATTCTTAAAAAAAAAAAAAAAAAAAAGCCCTTTCTTTGATTTTTTTGTTTTGTTTTGTTTTGTTTGGTTTGGTTTTTGTTGTTGTTTTTCCTCTCCCCAGAAACAGCAACAGAAGCCTCGATATCCCTTCTGAGACCAAGGTCAATTTTCAGGGTGTGACCCATAACAAACTTTTCCCAATGGCTTCCTGATCTAAGCCTAAAATTAAAATAAGCCATGTTCCATTTGTGTTCAGATAAAAACCTTGCAGAAGGGGAAGAAAAGTGCAGTCTGCCAAGATAAGTGAGTTTGAAAGAGAAACGTAAAACAAAGGATAAGAGGAACCTCTTGGCAAAGCAAAATTGTCCACCAACCTCAGTTAAACCTCTTCCTTCCCAGGGCAGTTCTCACTTTATGTGCAGCACCCCAAACTTTCTGTTGAAGGAGGCCATCGTTCAAAGACCTAGCAAAAGGGAAGATTTGAGCAGTGAGAAAATAGCTTAAACATTCAGAAATTGTTCCCATTGTTTCAAGCAACTGCATATTTAACAAAGAGCTGAATAACCTTTTTTGCTGATTCATCAGAAAATCAGGACTTGAGCCTGCAGCCAACAGTTTGGATTGGACTACCAACCTTTGTGCAATAGAAATAGTCTTTCCTACAGGCTAATAAGGCAAACACATCACTGAAGGACTGGGCTCTGGTAAAATGCCTTGCAACAAAGCTGATATTCTTGTTTGAAGACTTAGCACCTCAAAGCAAAATGGCAGTGAAGTCCAGGGCACAGCCCAAGCTGGTAGCCAGCTTCTCCAGGTTTCTTTCAGCTTTATTTACCAATGCAGAATTGGTAGCTTTTTTCTACTTTCTTCTCTGCACCCTCCTGCCTGGCTGTTTTCCAAAGGTACCAGCACACAGGCTGCTTTCCTCACTTTCCTGTGAACTGGAAGCTGGGCTTTTACCCTCTGCTGCTGCTTGAAAAGAAGCTGAGGAGGTGGTTACAAAGCAGATCTAAAAAGACATCAGGATTTCCAAGGGAGACTGCAGGTCTGTTATCACAACAGGCTTGTTGCAGAGGGGTTGAAGATGCTACAAAGTGCACTCCCTGCTGTTGCAGTTATGCTGCAGGTGCCTTTTGTTTTGTAGGCAGAGACGGGAGGAAGCACTGTTGTTTAGTATGTTATTTCTACGCCCAATTTTTTTATTTTCCAGTTTCCTCAAAGTGGCCCAAACCCACCTGTGTGCTTTCCATTGGCAGCAGAGGTGACTGTGTGCCGTGTTGGACCTGAAGGTAGTGATGTGGTATGGGAGTGGGACTCCTGCCAGAATGGCTTGGTTTTCTGGAGATGGCTCTTACACTTCAGCATGTCCAGGGCTCATTAATGTTACTTGTACATGTGTGAGAACAGAAGTCTCTTCAGCCACATCTGCATTACCAGTGTTAGAATGTCTCAGGCTTACTGCACGTGTGCTCAGTTCATGCCAGGAGGTGTGGATACGCAGAGCCGCGCCCTGCTCCTGGGTACAGCGAGCTTGAGCTAGATCTAGCTCTTCTCTGCAGTGCAGAGCAATTTCTCTTTCATGTTTTTCTGAAGCATAGTGTTCCTTCTTGGGCTGGTTTGCTGATTTACAGTCCAATCATAGGCCTCCATCCCTGAATGATGACTCAGTAATTTGATATTTTTAGATCTATAAAGTAGACTTCTAGCTAAGGTGGATGTGAGCACAGATGTGTGATCTGGAGTATTTATGCTGACCTTGCAGTGTTCCTGCCTCGAGGAAGGCAGGTCTCAGAGTTGTCCCATCCCACTGGCCCACTGCCTTTTTCCTTTGCATTGTCCCGTCCTGGGACCAATTTTCTGTGCAGTCTCACTGCTCTGGTTAGAGGGAGAAAAGCATCACACTTATTTCTTCATCTGAGTATGAAAGAGAGATCTCAGTTTTCTCTGGGATGCCATTGCTGAACAAGCACTCTGCAAGGTAATAACCAAATGACCATTAGGAAACAGGTGCGTTTGAATTCTGTACATAGTCGTGCATTGTCTTTCCTTTTTGATGGAAACAGCTATGGAAACTTTCAGTCATGGGATTCTGTTGTGCTTTTGTTATAAACAAGAACAGTAAACTTCCTCCATGCTTTGCCTGCGAATTTCCTTTTTTAGTGTCATAAAATCCACAGACCCAAACTCTCTGCTCTGCAGTGTCTTGATTGGAAAGTCCATGAAATTATCTGTTGGCACTTGGAGCTGTTGTGCATTCAATATCTTGTGCTATCAGGGGATTCGCCTGGTTAGGTTTACACTTTAATTTTCATTACTAACGAGAGGTTTGCTGGCAATGTCACACCTGGCAATCATCTCAGCAGTGTGGTGTCATCTTCCCGACCATCTTGATCATGCAAGCCTCTGAGTTTGCACAGAATTGAAATGACCAGTTTGGGGGGTGTGTGTGCGCATGCACCTTACTCTTCCAAAAATGATGCTTCTTCATGGAGAAACCTCTTCATTTTTACGTGTGGTAGACTGTTAGTCTGTGGCTTGCAGCAGGTAGGAATGTAGGTACATGTGAAATCCCTGCAGTCATATCCAGACCAGGCTCTGGGACTGCAAAGCTGTAAGTGGGAACTGCTCAAAAGATTGACCAATTCTGCGTGTACTAAAGCAGCAAGTCTTATGCGGTTATCATCTCCACTTACACATGTCATCACCAGTCATGAGGTGTTCATTTGTCAGTGGGACAGAACTTGTGGTTTAGATACTTCTGGGTCTTAATGAAAGCACGTGGGCAGAGTGTGACCTTAGCATGCACTGATTCCAGGGCAGGCAGAGCTGAAGCACAGAGCTGGAGCTGATGATCTTCAGTATGAGAGGCAAACTGTAGGACAGTTTTGATTGCATGCTTGTTGCATGTTTGGGTTTTGATTGGATGTTTATTATTCCCTGATTTTAAAAATTCCAGTTTGCTTAAAAGGGGTTCTCAGCGCTTTGTAACACTGAGTTCCTTTCCTGAGGTCTTGTATCAGATCGTGGTTGCTCTTGTGCAGCCTAGAAATGGGGCTTTGCTGTGTACAGTAGATGTATCACTTACTTTGGATCATAGTTGTTTGGATATCCTTTTCCATCCCTCATGCTGCTGCTGTCCCGTGTGTCGTGGGGGGGGGGGGGGGGGGGGGGGGGGGGGGGGGGGGGGGGGGGGGGGGGGGGGGGGGGGGGCCCCCCCCCCCCCCCCCCCCCCCGAAAAACTGGAGAATGCTTTGAAACAGAAAGTGAAGCATCTTGTTCTTGTCAACCCTGATAACATTAAAAGAAATCTGTCTTGTGTAACATGCATATGGCAGGGCTGGCTGTTACTTCTCAGCTGAGTGTAAAGATACATCGAACAACACGTGTGCTGCAAATTACTGCTGCCTCTCCTTATTTCTCAGCTTTGTGTGATGGAGTTCTGGAAGTAAGCACTTCTGGGGTTGGTGTTGGGTGAGTGAATGTTTAACAAACTGTAGTTTTGTATTGGCTTCGTTCCTCTGAAGAAAACAATACTAGCCCTGTAATTATGTAATGTAATTGCATCCCCAGAATGAGAGTAGGTAAAAGTTGTTAAATGTAGCCTGCCTTTGATCGGAATCTTAAATTCATTCTTTCTGGAGGGGAAATTTCTTTAGGTTGAAGTCAAAGGTTGCCATTTAGTTCTTGCAAAGTCAAGGGTTGTTTTATTTGCAAAATATTTCTGGGGAGTTGAATGCAAAGTATTTTAAAATAGAATGGATCTTTGGATGGGGACTGTGACCCTGCTTCTCAGGCTTCCAGTCTAGTGCTGTAACTCACTAACTTATTGCCCAGAAGGAAATAAAGATAACTGTGTTTGCTTTTATTAGCGAGTGAAGAACACAAGTTTGTATGTGTGTTTAATGTATTGAGGTAAAGGAGGAAAAGCTTAAAAACAACCCTCAAAATGCACCTTCTCATGTTAAATGTGTAAAGCGGTTCCAGTGGCTTTAAATAGCCATCCTGTGTTCAGTCTGGCTAGTGACATTTCCTTTCTCCCTTTAGCTTCACTTTTCTCTGTTGTATTATTTTTCCATTTTGTTTATTGTTTAGGGCTTCTGATGACCATCATGGTACTTAAAACGTGATACAAATGAAACAAAACAGTTAACGTATTATCAGGTTTGTAATTTGAATGGAGTGTTTCCACTGTATAGTTCTAGCAGACTATTGGCAGTGGAGTTTATCAAAAGGCTATGTGTGTGAATAATTTTATATAGATGTAGTAGTAAAACAGACACGTGTTTAATATGCTCACGTGCTCTTTTTGTCCAAAGTTGTCTCTTCAGTATTTATCATTATTTAAAACTTGATCATATTCTGATAGAAACATAAAATTGCTAAACTAACTCAAACCAATGTATTGATTAACTCAGAAAGCAGTTTTTATGGTGGTCAGGAGTTGTTGCGTAGGAAGAAAATAATAAAAAGGCAGACAGATAGGATGCCCACTCTGGTGGTGCTCTCACTGTAAAGCACTGGCTGGTTTATAGACATCCAGAGCTGCAGACTGCATGGAACCAGGATGTTTCATTGCCCTGATACATCCAGGATCTTGTTTACATATATATTTTTTGCAAAGCTTGTTATCTTCTTCACCAGGAAAGGGGAAGACACAAAATGAAACATGTAAGCCCCTGTGAACCAAGCCAGTGCCAGTATGTATACTTAAAAATGGCTTGTGATGGAAATAGTTACAAGACTTCAGTTGGGGGTGGAATTTTAATTTAAAGCAATACACAGTGCAGACACAAGCCCATGTTAAGAGGGTGCTCTTCCCTGCTTAGCTGATCTCAGGGAAGGACATACCTGGTGTGCTCGGAGCAGCTGGCTCTCCTGCGGATCGGGCTGGAGGACTGTGCCACTGGTGGTCCTCAGCACTGCTTGGTGCAGGGAAGCTGCAGCGAGCTCTGGCTGCCGCGGAGTGTTTGAGCAATAGAAGCAGGACACGACTTGCTAGGGGACCAGAAGTGAAGTGTCACTGGGCTTCCTCTCTGAAGATCACAAGTAGCCAGTGTATGTTGGGAAGGGAAGTAAATTCTAGGCAGGCAGAGTCATCTTGAACATGAGTTGAAGCGCTGAAGTGCGTGGATGCTATGTGGGTTTCTCTCTGAAAAGTTGTGCAGGTCTCATGATGCAGCAGACAGTTCAAGCTTCATAGCCATTGATATGAAATTGTTTTAAAAATGATAATATGCTGAAAGGTAACGGAATCCAAGGGTGAGCAACTTTGGGGATAACTTATTCATACTTTATGAAATTATGTCACTGTCAGATTGCCTAATGGCGTGGCTGTACTTTTTGATTTGAAATGTCATTTTTGGTTAAAACTTGTTTAGAATTGTTAAACTAGAACTAAGTATGTCAGTCACAGTGCTGCCTCCAGTAAAAGATCGAAGTGTGCAGCTCTGCATGAGTATGAGTCCCAAAAGAAGGAGAAACGCAGTGTTTTCAAATGTAATCTGCCGATGGATTAAATGTTGCAGCACAGATAATTTTTTGCATGCTTGTGAGAGAAGTAAGCAGTTGTCCAGGGCAGGGGATTAAGAGCTTAAAGGGTGGGTAGGATGTCTCAGCTCTGTGTACAGTTTCACCTCATTGGAATGACTCTAAACAGCAGGGCAAACTGAAGGGTTGCTTTGTTATGCAAACTTGCGTATTTTCCCAAAATGCCAGCCAAATTTAATGTTTAAGGATCTAAAGATACGGCTGCTATTTCCAAGGGGTTAGAAAGAAAGCAAGTGAGCATGATTACTGGAAGACCCCTGCTGTATATCGTATACTTTCGGTGGCTTAAGGACAAACTGATAATGTATTTTACCTTTAGCTATACAAGTATTTTTCTTCCCCCAAAATCCAGAATTCACTTCTGCTGGTCTAGCTGGCATTTTGTTAAGAAAATAATTCTAACTTCTTGTCTGAGCTCAGTGTCTATGAAAAGAGACTTTTTTTTGTGGTCCTGCTGATGGACTTCTGTATCAGAACCAGAGGATACACACATATAGACAGAGATGGGAGAAAACTGATGGCGTATCAGAGCATGTCTGGTGACTGGAAGGGCAGGTGGTGGTAATGTGGGTCTTCATGTGTCTGATGACAGAAGTGCAGGTTGGGGTGGCAGCTCTTGAAGCCTTTGCGAACAGGAATAGGGGTGATGTTCAGACTTGTTTTTTTCTAAATGAAGGGTCTTACACCAAACCATTGCTGTATATAAGCAGTATCTCTGACTACTAATCTTGTTATAGGTTTGCCCCCCACTATCAAAACCTTCTAATGAAGTAGTCAGTGCTTCCAACCCTACTAAATGTGAAAACACATAGATTGTTTTATTTCTGTGGCCAAGCTTTTTGAACAGATAAAACCAGGATGAACAAGATAAATATTTTTATAGAATAATCCTACCAAAAGGCACGCTAACTACAGAAGTACTGCAAGACTTCTGGATTTTGTGTCTTCCTGTAGCAAAGTTGCTGGCAAATACTTTCTGCCTAGTTTGTTTTGCTGACGGGTAGATGTCTATCCATCACTGTTGAATAGCCTTCTGAGGCCTTACAAGGATCTGTCTGAAACTTGGTCATCAGGTCTTTGGCCGCATTCAGATGGCACTGCTGTTGCTCACAACGCAAACATTTTGCCTTACAGGGTAGCACAGGGTCCAGTGGGGAGAGCTGAGGAAGGGTCTGAGACACATCTAAATAAGCCCAGTCACAGTTGTGCTAGTTACACAATTATGATTGCTTAATTCATGAGATTGTGGTGTGCGTCAGTACAAAGATATATTTTTAGAACTTTAGGGGTTTTAGTTTCCTTTTTTAAGATTCCTAGGAAGCTGCACTGGTGGAAAGTCACAGTAAAGGTTATTGCTAAAGAAACCTCAAAAGTAAAGGGCATAATGTATGTAGTGACAAAAATCCTGCACAGGTAGCAGTCTGGAGCTGTCTCTTAAGTACATGTTCGAATAACGTTTCTTCCACAATAACCCCATGGCATGGAGAGTTCTGGCTGGGCTACTCAATTACAATGTAATGCAAAGCTTCCTAAATGAAGAAAAAGGAAAAAAAAAAGACAAATACTCATTAATTGTGTGCTCCTTGCATTCTTGGGTTTGATCTGCTGTCATGCCTCCACCTGGAAAACCACATTTCACATATAGCGTCCTATAAAAAATGGGAGTCTCAGACTGCACAACCAAAATTTACATATGCATCTGTGCACATGTGCTTCTCTGAAATGACAGTAATAGATCAAGGTCTGAGACTTTTTCTACAAACTTTCTTGTACCTTTTTCTTTAAAGAAGAACTTTTAAGGACTAAAATTCCATGTCAAATCCAGACAAATTATAGTTATCTGGTACTTGGGGAGTAGGAGATTGTTTTATAATTCATTTTTAGCCCTGGGAAAGTATTTCACAAACAGTATCATCAAAGAACTGTTGTATATGTAAGTGTGTGCATAAACCAGTGATAAATTATTATCACACGTACATCCTGTCAAGATAAAGTAAACTTATTTTGGGGGTAATTTTACAGTGAAGTGTTGTATGCATCCAAGTTTTCAGGCTTCAGAGAGAGACTCATCGTGGCTGGCCTGTGTGCTGGGAGTGCGTGGCTGCGTCTTCCCTTCCCGGTGCGGGAGTTCATATGGATGCCCCACTGCTCCCTTGTGGGACTACACTTCCCAGAAAGTACTGGTTGCTTGATCTCTTTGGTCCCCTGGAAAGGGTATCTTCGGGTCGTTCTTTTGAGGGTGTCACCCCGGGTGCAGTTGCTTTGGATAGTAGATTTTTTGGTAGTAAGAATCCTTACTAGGGAACAGCGGTACTGTTCCTCTTAGGAGGAAATCCTACGTAAATGCAGCCTTTAGTTAAAAAAACTAGTGGGTAGTGAGAAAGTGTATTATGTGCTCATGCGCATCCTGTAAGGAGAGTATGCCGCATGCTAGAAGAGATGTAGGTGGCCATCTGGTCATGTTTTCAGCCATCACTGAGCTTCACCATTTGGTGTGTAGGCTCCACTGCTGTGCGAGGGGAGAATCCTGCACACCTGCTCTGCAGTCTCCTTGCCTGTCCTTTGTGGTCCCTAGTTACGGACAAACAGGCATGTTTTCACTGAAGTATCTCTTTGGGCTTTGCTGGAGTTGGGTGGGAAGTCCACCATCTGCCTGGAAAAAGGTTACGATTCTGAGAGGGGTTCAAGCTTTCTTGCTCTGCATATGTATGATGAATCCTATAGAGTGTGTCTGTGTGTACATACATTCCACATAGAAATACTCTGCTGTACTATATATTGAAAATATTGTCTAGAAGTCAGGATATTTCAGTTTAATCTTAGAAGGTGTGTGCTTGTTCTGTGGTCTGCGTCTGATAGGACTTAGTTCAGTGAAGTGTGTGGGGGACAGACTCAGCTGCCTGTTGTTTACAGTGAGGAGGAGCTAGAGCATGCTGAGAATGGAAGATCCCGGGTGAAACCAGGGATTGGGGAGACTGGTGGAAACACATAGCCTGGCTGTGGTCAAGCAGCCTTAAGTCTAGCAGGCTCATGAGCATCAGTTCTGACGGTGCAAGTGGCAAAGGTTTCTGAGCAGTAGTGGGCAACGAAGGTGGGAACAGCCATCTTCACCTGTAGCACCGTTACTCTGCAAATAGCCTGTCCACTAGTAACGGGCTCAGCTGTAGTCCCGTCTAGTAAGGGGTGCAGTCGTTCATGGTTTTGACTGCAGAGTCTAGCATCTCTCTCCAAGCAGATGTAAAACCTGTTGTAAAGGGTCTGCATGCCTTCTTGCAAGACAAAAGCTGGTTTTGGGTAAATCAAAATAAGCTCTATATTACATAGAAAAATTCAGCTCAAGAAATTAATACTGGACAAAACTTTAAGAAAGTAAAAATACAATGATACCCATCTATCTTACGTGCTGAGCCCATGGAGCACATCAGGGAATGTGCAGTAGCATGAGCCACCTGCCTTAGCCTTGCTGTGGGGTAATGTGCACATGGATGGGAGGGCACAAATTGGGGAAGTTGCAGCCTCATAAATAAATAAGCTTGTTATTGGGAGATGTTGTGTAGCAATATCCCCTAGTGGAGAAGACAAGCTGTGTGTACCTGCCTGTTCTTGTAGCCGTGTGAGTGTTGTGAAGGTGTTAAAAGGGGAATAGCTGCAAAGCAGAGACCTGTGTGGGGTGTGTGTGTATATGAATATAATGTGCTAATTATTGAGCACAATTTAACAAGCCATACACCTTTCTGTGATTTGATTTACTATTACTTGCAACGTAAAAGGGAGACCAGATGCACTCGGTCTTTATTTTCTTTAACCACGTAAGAACTAATAAGAGAGTCTTTGGTTATTAATGCCTTTGTGTATGTAACTGATCTCCAGTCCTAAATATTAACAATTTCACAAAACCAATGCAGTATGCTGTTAATTTACTTCGGTGCTTACGAGAATTTAAACTATGCAACCCGATTCCAGAAGTCGTTCTCTTCATATGGTTTTGTATGTGCATAGACCCCTAAGAGTTCAAAATGGCAAACTTGATCCCAGAACTAGTCTTTGAGGTTGTGTGTGAACATAGTTTTCTACAGAGCTGATTGGAAAGCAGGGTTTATTCTGTGGTATTTTAGCCATTTAAAATATTTTTATTTAAAGTAGGATAAATATAAAAAATACCCTATCTTCCTTTCCAGAAATGATCTCCCCTGAACAATGTAAGTTGTTTCAGAATACTTGAATTAATCCAAATGT
This sequence comes from Ibycter americanus, assembly GCA_035590275.1. NCBI lineage: Eukaryota > Metazoa > Chordata > Aves > Falconiformes > Falconidae > Ibycter > Ibycter americanus. The sequence goes on along the minus strand of JAVJGI010000003.1, from coordinate 29,268,377 downwards.
ATTATCCAAACATTATTTTACACTTAAACTTTTTCATTATGCATAAAACAATCTAAAACTAAACTGTGTTAAAAAAAACCAAACCCAAAACAAACCCCTTGTTTCAGCAGAAAACTTCATCATGCAGTGTTCTCATGCAGTATTTTACTTGTTATTTGAATGCTGCATTTTCAGGATTTTCTTGTCAAACCGTTTTTGTTATATTAAAAGGAAGTCCTTATGTCAATAAGGTGCTTGCTGATGGACTGTTGCCATCTTCTGTTTGCTCAGTTGCACTACATTGCACAAGATGCATGTAAAAATTGATTGTTCAAAACACCTGTCAGTTCCTTGCAATCTACATTTTTTAGGTTGGCTCCTTATTTTTTTATACGAGCAGCTTTTACTCCAAACAATTCTGCTTTAATCCCCAGTGAAGTACAGGACAACATGATTCACATAAACATTGTTCTGTTTATAGGCTTAAATACAAACACATCCTTGTAGCCTCAACCCTGTAGTGGACAGGCTGAGTGGCCAAACCTGCCCTCCCTGCTGATTTCTGCAGTGCCGGGGAGGGTGCCTGGGGAGGAGGTGTCGGGGCTGTGCCCCGCGGTGTGCGAGCTGGAGCCGTCCCTGCTCCGATCCTGCCCGGACTGCTCCTGGAGCGGCGTGAACTCACGGTGATCTCTGCTAGCTAAGAGCAACTGAATTCATGCTCCTGGGGGATGGCTCCCCACCTCCCCGCCCCTCTGCAAGTCCTGCTCCCAGCCCTCGGGGATCTCGTCCTTGGGGAACCGGTGCTCACCCTGCCCCTGCCTTCTGGGCTGGAGCCCCTGGCCAAGCCGCTCTGAGCTCCCTGGGGAGCGCCGGAGGCAGCCGGGGCCCGCACCCTTCGGTGGGAGATGGCCTCCTTTGAAGAGTGCAGCCAGGAAAGGAGAAGGAACTTGTCTTTCTGCCTCGGCCTTGCCCTGAGAGGTCCCTGCACCATGTCCTGGGGTGGAGGAGCTGCTGGAGCAGCCTTGGACCCTGTTGTGGCTCTCGCCACCCTGTTGGTGTGGGTGCCCCTGCCAGCTTGGCTGCCTGCCCCGCTCTGCCATGATGAGCTGGTGCAGAACCAGCTCGGGAATGTGTGCACGAGGGGTTGTGGCAAGCGGTGCCCTTGTTGTAAACAAACCTGGAGTACCTGCCAGAATCGCATTGAAACGACTTGAGGTGTCCCAGCCAACAGAGCTCCAGTGGGTACTCTCCAGGGCTTGGTTTCTTCTTTTAAATAATGTAGCTGTTAGTCAACACTTTCTCCTGTAGCAACTGCTGTGTTGGCCTTTTATTATTCCTTTCTTCATGCCTTGATTTTGGATGCTCTCCTTTAATATTTCCTCTGCTCTGGTTGTGTGTACCATGTTGTAAAATAATACCGTAAGGTGTTGCCTGAGCTGCCCTCCAAAAATGAATTTCATCTGCTTATTGAACACAGTTATTGTTTCCAAGAATTGAAAGCAGCTGAAGTTATAAATAATTTTGAATTTAAAAAAATCCTAATGCTTCAAGTCTTATTCATGTTGTATTAGGCAGGCATAGAAAATGCTGGGAAAACGGAATTTTCAGTTTGATATTGATTGCTTAGTCTTGTCACATGCAAGTCTGTCAAGGGACACTTTTTGTTGTGTCCTTGCTTAGAATGAGATTAACGGGAATTAAAAGCTGTTTTAACAGTGTTTTTTTTTGTTTTGTTTTTTTTTGCGTTTTTTTTTTTCTTTGTTTTTTTTTTTTTTTTTTTTTTTCTTCTGAGATGAGACTTAAACTAGGGTCGTGTGTGAATTTTCAATGTTTGGTATTTTGAAAGGGGTGAGAAGCACTTTGCTAGATTTAATCTGTGGACAAGATGGTGCTGCTGGCACCATGAATGCCTGAGAGGGAAAGCTGAGATGCTGTCAGCCAGCAGCACAACACCGTTTCAGCAGGCCGAGCCCCATGGCTGCCCTGCCCATGGGCACACGGAGAGGTCTCTGCAGGAGCATGTGCCATCTCTTCCCTTCTCCTTCACCTGCCACAAGCCCTTCTGCAGCCGTCTGCTGAACCCCGAGGATGTTGGATCCCACTCCGAGGCCAGAGCTTGTCCGTCTTGGCTGGGACTGGTTGCTTTCTGAGCTGAGGCGTCCTTAGCTTGTGCTGGCCTTTAAAAAAACCCCACCCACCCACCCACCCAAAACAACCCCCAAACCCCTCTGAAGTGAACCTGATCTCTGTGTGGATTTATGCTTTTGAATTTTGAGATGGATGTTAGTAAGCTGAAATGGAAAAGCTGTATATGTCTGCACGTTCCTTAATGAACTTCCATGGTCGGATACTCAAAGATACCTTTTATTTACATGATATACATACACTCTCACAAATTATCAAAAGTCTGCGTGTGTGACTTCAGACATCAGTGTATTCATGGTATATGCGCACTTCTGATCTTCTAACGCTCTGAAGTGATCTGATACTCTCACTTCTGGTTCTCATATTTGATTTTCTAAACAGCCTTCGTGAGAATGATCTACACATGAAAAAGTAAATTATTGGATCCAGACAAACATTGCATGCAGACAGGAACAGTGTCATTTCCTTACAATAATACAAGATTTTATGTGCAGAGTCATCTAAAATTTTATCTAGATGGCTGAAAGTAAAGGGTATTCTGCACAAATGATATGGCAGAAAGCAAGTGAAAAATACAGCCACGACAACTCTTATACTTTGATTATGCTTTCTCTTTCTGCTTGATGAGCTAATGAATTGTTTGCTCGATTTATAAATGTACCTGGATATTGCAATATAGCATCCTATCAGTACTATCAGCACCACTACAAACATGCAGGTGTTGATGTAAATGACAGCTGTGTGCCACTTGACTCCCAGCGGAGATTTCAGCTTTATGCAGTCATCTATGTTTTTCTTTGTTGGGTAGCCATTTGTAAGAATCAGGTTTGGTAAAGCTAGGAAAGCCATTACAACCCAAACACAGGCAGATAAGATCTTGGTGAAGGTGATGCTGTACATCCTGGAGTCTCCAAAAGGCTTCACTACTTTCAGGTAGCGGTCGATGCTGATGAGTCCAAGGAACACAATCGTGGTGTACATGTTCGTGTAAAACAGAACTGTGGTGTATCGGCACAGGAAAGAGTTGAAGTGCCATGGTCCCAGCTGTGAGTCCTGGATTATCTTGAATGGGAATGTCAGTGTCATGAGAAGGTCTGCAACCACAATGTTTTTGAGGTAAAATATAAAACTAGTTTTATTTCTGATGTGGAAAAAAATCCACACTGCTAGGCCATTCAGCAAGATGCTTGCCAGGAAGATGATGAGGTAAAGCACAGGCAAGACGATGGTGGTGAATTCGTTGTGTGTGGAGTTCCCAAGTAAGCCTGCTGTGGAGTTGGGTGAGGTGCTGTTGTCTTGGCTCAGACGATCATCTGTGTGAATGAGGGAAAACGACAAGTTTAAAGTATGTTTCTAGTGTTTTACAAATGGGGCCATTCTAGAGCCACCCTCTAGAAAACGTCCTATCTCTGGGCAATTCTGGAGGCTGCTCGGATTAACCAGTCTGGAAGACCCAGGTTTTAAAACAGTGCTCCGAAGTAATGCATGTGTCAAATAAATGTGCCTGTGGCTTGCTAGGCTCTGAGCACAGCATCCGTGCTTCCTGCTGAAATACAAGGGTGCTTTGGCACATAGTTTGACAGCAAAAAAAATGCAGGCTGTGAGTGTGTATATATTCCCAAGGTTCCTGTGCTGCTCACAAGCTCCCTGCCTGCCCTTCCTGCTGCCCTGTGGGTGAGGAGACCAGAAAGCCCAGCTTGATGGGTGAATGCTGCTTGGCACCTCAGGTGAGGCCCAGGCTGGCTGCTGTGCTGTGTGTGGGGCTGGTCCCTGCCACCCGGTCCTGCGGCTGTGCTGGCGGCAGCCACCCGCTCCGCTGCAGCACGGGGATGTGCTCCGTGGGTGCAGTGGGTATGCCATTTTCGGGGGGCTCTGGTTGGCGCTGGCTGCTGTGCGGCAGGGGCGATTTGTGCACATAAACATTTTTGGCAATATTTGAAGAAATATGAAGGGAATTCTCTGTAGAGAGAGCCAGTGAATCCAGTTAGTGAAATGTGAGAAGGATTTGAGATCCTGTAACCCGTCTGCCATCCAGGTGGAGCTGGGTGCTCCCTGCTGCAGGATGGGGTCTGCCGTGACCATCGCACTGCATGGGGTGTGGGTGGGTGCAGCCGCGTGCCAGCATGTCGGGGACGAGCTATTAATCACAATTACAGGGTGTCAGCTCTTTCCTGTCTTGACAGAATGCAATTGTGAGCCAAGGCAATCTGTTTATCTAAGGGATAGGACTCTGGATCCAGAGACTCTTCAGGCTCATTAAAACACTCATTTAAAACTTAGCTTACTGAAATGTATTTAAAAATCACAGTCTCTAGAGATTTTAAGATTTCATGTGTAAATGTTTGTGAAAATACTTCAGGCTTATGAATTGTCTCATAAAACTGTAGCACATTTTATTTCATATTGTTTATATTCCGAACTTGGCTGGTGTGGTAAACCAGGACTGACACCACGGGGGCAGCACTCAGCAGTATTTAGACAGCCTTTTCTGAAATGACTGGCTTCTTTAAAATGTTGGTAGGAACTGACGGTAATACAATAAATGCTTCTCAATCACTTAAATTTCCAACAGTATTTTACCTGGCGGTTTTCCATAAGACAAATTGTACCCCATCATTTGCGTTGCTGTAAGTTTTCAGCTGAAGTGCTTTTCAGGAGTCCCACTGGCAGCTGTAGATCCAGGATGCGGCATGAGCAGCGCCAGCATTACGTTCTGGGGAAAATAAATGGGAATTACACCCAAAGCAAAACAGAAGACCCCACCTTCCTCTCCCCAGCATGGAGAGAGCTTTGTGAAATAAGCATCCTCCAGAATTGCCAGTGGAAGGGCTGAGGTGTGCTGATAGCTGATCTCTGGATGCTGCATAGCTGTTCTGCTATCGAGGTCTTCATTGCCACATCTTCACTGACAGCTGGGCATCCGCCGCATCATTGCAGGCAGGCCTGCCATGTTAGTTTTCATAAACCTGTCAGTTTTACTGTTATAACTATTTCCCTTTCTCCACTTCACTAACAAAGCTGTGCTGGAGCCTTATTGCTATAATATTTAGCAACATTATTCTAATTTCCAGCCAAACTGTCTCTGTGGGCACTTTTGTATATTCTTGTACCAGTTCCTTTCATTTAAAGAACCCGTCTCCATCTCTGATACTGAGCCCTCTGTGTGTGCTTCTTGCTCTGCTGAGACTTTGCTTACTGTGGTGAAGCAAGCCCAGACCCTTCTTGTATTTCTGCAAGACTTGAAGATACCAGCCCTCCTCTGTATCTGCTCCAGTTAAGATAAGCTTCCTTAAATCCCACTGACAAATACTGTGCACTGTTTTACAAGTGAGGTTTAAGAAAAGCTTGTTTCGTGGTGGCTGGGTTCCTTGTCGCCACTGAAACACCTCATGTAACGTTTTCTGCGATCTTACTTCCTCAGTTCCTCCTTAGGTCTGCACCGGGTAGGTGGCAGATGGCTGCGCTGGGATCAGCTCTGACACGCTGTCTGTCCCCTTGGTGCTTCGCAGGGATCAGTGCCAGTGTGCAGCCAACTTTTTTGCTGTCCTTAGCTGCATTATCTTGCGTGGGTTTTTTGTCCCAGCAAACTCCAGTTCAAGTTTAACTTCTGTAAAAATACATTGGATTTCAACTTTTTAAAACTTGTCTTCCTTATTTTGATTTCTGTCAAAAAATTTGGACTAAACATTTCCGAAAACTTGGACTGTGGCTAGTGAGCCTCTAACAGCCTGGGCAAGAATGTTCTGTTCTTAAATTGGTACTGGATTTAATAGTCTCCAGGTAGATATTTGTACACCACACTTCTCAGCTTCAAAAATAGGTTAGTATACAAGTATTTGCAAACATACCATCCCAGTTACTGCAGTAGGTGAAGTTTGCCTACTCACTGCCAGAACATGCTGGTTTAACGGCTTCATGCCTTTGCTGTGAACTGCTGCTGTAGCAGCGGGTTTCTTACTCCTTGGTAAAGGCCCTTGACCTTATTCCCGACATCTCTTGCTTGGACATCGCCTTTGTTTATTTTTGATCTTGGACAGTGATGGATGCCTGAGAGTGGCATTTTTTTTTAAAGTTTATCACCTCCCACTTCTTGAAGTAAAAAAGTTTCATACATAATTATGAGGTGTGTGTGTAACTTTATAATGTATCCAGCAAATTGGGGTGGAAATTGTAAGTTCCTGTTTCTTTCTCATGGTTTTGAATGAAGTGCTTCAGAAGCCAGCCTGCAGGAAATACTGAAAAACTGCAAATCTCATTTTATGCTATGATGGCATTATAATGTTTTGATATTGTTCAAAGAAATGTTGACAATGCTAATTCATAAGACTGCATTCCAGATGATTGCTTTACTCTCGCAGTATGCAAATGTGTTAATTTTTCTATGCTTCACTTTCTGTTTACAAGTTTTAATAGGAAAACCAGCAAAATAGTTCAGATCTCAGCAACTACACTGGACCTGACTGCCTCTCATATGGGAATGAATAAATGATAAAATTACTGAAGCCCTTTTGCAGATCTAAACTTGCGTGATTATCGCTGTTATGGACTGCGTTGAGTTGTCACTAGATGGCAGTAAAGCAAATAATTACGTTCAAAGCCTCAGCAAAAATTTTTATTCTGATATTTTAAGCTTTGTATTGATTTGGCTTCCTGTCTGGCATAGTTTGCTCTGATAATAACTGGGCTCCATAATGAGATTGTCAGGGGTATTGTAGATACTTGTAGATATTTTGTTTCTGGTGGTCTGAGAAGCAGTAACCTATCGCTTTTTTTGCTGTTGTTTATGTCTTGCAGCTATCCTTTTTTTGCCCAGGAGGCACTGAGATCAAAAGAATATGTGACTTTATGAAAAGATACATATCTGTCTTCTTAGGCAAATAAGATGCTTATTTCCCTGCTTTTCAGAGTTCCTTTTAAGTCTGTGTAATTCCTGGTTGTGGTCCCTGGAAAACTCTGTTTTCTCAGGCCCTTCAAAACTTACTCTCCCAGATGGCCAGTCCAGAGAAGTTATCGGTTGTGTTGCCTGAGATTCAAGGCAGTGCAACTGTTGACTCCTGTGTTCCTATGCTATAACCCTGCGAAATGCTGCAGGGTCTGATGGAGCTGGGGATCAGATCTGTGCTAAATGGACTTCTCATGCACTGTCCGTTCCTCTAGATCCCAAAGGGATTTGCTCTAAATCCTGTCAAAGAAGGCTTCTTCCTTGTTCCACCACTGCATCCATCCTTTTAGGTGGATGTTGTCACTAAGAGACTGTACAGATCTAACACCAGGTAGTATCTGTGAATGCCTCTTCACGTACAGACAGCCCCTATGTTCTCCAAAGGTTCTGTCTCTTAAAAGGTTCTTCTGAACTCAAAGGTTCTCTGTCTCAGAAAACTGTTGGATGTTTTCTGACACTGGTGAGAAAGCTCCCTTGCTGCAGGGGATCTCTGCCTAGCTGTCCTCCGGCCTCTCTCTGCCTTGCTTGCGCTGTTCGCATTCCTGTCTGCGTCCTGTGCTCTGCCATCAGCAGAGATGGGCCATCCACAACGTCCTTGAGACTCTCAAGCCCCTGTTCAGTGTGGATCAAAATCCAGTTTCCTTTCTCCATGTGGATAGTGTCTTGTTTCTCAGGTACTGTTCCTTGAATCCACTGGGCTGTTAGTCTGAGTCTTGGGATGCAGCCCATAGTTTTATAGCTGAAAACTACTGCAAAGGATGGACTGCAGTCACTTGGACCAGAAATGACTAAATCGCTGTAAGAAAAGGCTCTGCGTGGACAGGCATGTTTTGTGCCATCCTGGGGAAAGTGTTACAGTCGCCGGTCTCTGATGGGCTCACCTGTGACTCTCAGGGTTTAATAGTATCAGCACTGCGCCGGTGCTTGTCCTGCAACTCTGCTCAGGTGCTTATCTCCCCAGTCTATGCAAAATCTGTGCTTGCTGAAGCAGCCTGGCTGCTCGCTTGTTGGACTCAGTTTCCCTTCCAGAGGCAGTGTGGGAAGGTGCTGCGTGTGGGACGGGAGCAGCAGCACCTCATCTCTTAAGCAGAGCTGACTTGAAAAGCATACTTTTAGCGAATCCCTTACAGGCTTGATGATTCCTGCCCAGAGTACTGACCATGGGGGATCCCTGCCACATATGTCTTCCTGGCCAGTGAAGATGTGACCGCACTCTAATTGCCCAAGGAAATCCAGGTCGCTGCCGTACTGGCAGCTTGCTCGTTGTTCCTGCAGGCCAGTTAGGATCAAGACTCTGAATGGATATCTCTGTGTCATCTTGTTCCTGATGGCTTTAGTGTTAAAAAATGTTCCAACAAAGTATGGGTTGGAAAAAGAAAGCAGCAAGCTCTTCACAAATGTAAACTGCAACCGCTAAATGGCATTAGCAGTGTTCTTGTATCCTGCCTTGCTGGCACAGCTGAGCTCAGTGGGGAGGCTTTGGTGCACGCAAGGGGTGGAGGTTAGAGACAACACCTACTGACTGCCCTAATTATGTGCTAAAGACTTTCCCTTACGCTGCTGTAGTTTCAAGCTTTAAAGTCTTAAACAGGTTTGTGCAGAGCAGTAGAGAAGTGCAGGCACCCTCGCCTCTGCTGCACAGAGCTGCTTGTGTGACAAAATTTTGGGATATGCAGAGGCGGTCCTGCTTAGACTCATCAGTACAAACGTGTTTCTATAGTTTCCTACCTAAGTCTGTCAGGCTAAGCGGTACTGTGGTAGACCGAGCTCTTGGAGTAGTGTGGCTTCACTATTTACATGCTAGGGTGGGTGAAAAAGGCTCATTTGAGTCAAATCTGGTGTATCCTAGTACTCCAGAAGCTTCATTTTTTCTGATAAAGACCACTATATTGCAGACTCCAGGAGTAGGAAGAAAGCACACATGGAGAATTCACCCTTTTCCATGTATTCTCTTGGAATGGGAGGTGAAGACTGCCTTCTCTGTAATTACAGAATATTTTAAGATATTTTTTAATTGTTCACTGACTGTGCACTCTGATAGCGGCTTTCGTTGAATATGGTATTTCTGTGCTGGGTAAGGCTGGTTTTCCACTCCTTGTCCAGTTCTCCAGATACTTTTCTCTGATCAATCTCATTCTAACCAGCTGTCTCATTCTTCCATACAAATACATTCTGCTTGGTTGGTTTTGAAGCTGCACTAGGAGCTGCTCCTTTATTCAAGTAGCTTTTTAAACCAGAATACTTTTTACTTCTTGTAGTTTATGCATTTGGTTGGTGGTTGTTTTTTCCCCTCTGTCATTCCCCTAAAGGCTGTCAACTGCGTTAAATATAAGTTGAGTATATACTGTTTCACAGATGAGGTAATCTTTTACTGCTAATGTTGATAGACTGGTTTATATGCATGAGTGCTATAACCTCAGATGAGAAATTAAATAATATGTGGAATGGCAGACTTCAGTGTCATATGGGTAGGGAATGACTGTATGGTTTTTCTAATGACTAAGGTTTTAAGTTGCCTCACTGTTCAAAGAAATTCTATATCCTCAAATCTAATTGTGCTTTTTTCATCTTATTTATGACTTTTTAAAAATCAGAAAATTCTCTTTGTGAACTAGACTAGATATTCTAGGTCATAGGACTGTGGAGTTTTAAGTGATACTATTTCATTTGAGCACATAACTTTTTGACGTGTGGCTTCTTGCCAGTCAATCTGCATTCATCACCATGAAGTTTGGTAAATGACGGAGTTAATGTAAACAATAGAAATGTGAGGCGGCAGTTTATTAAATTTGCAATTGGCTGGCTGCAGTTACATTCTTTTCTGTTGTCCATCAGAACCAAATCACTGAGTTAATTGTAAAGATTTAGGGGAAAAAAGCATTGGTGTAGGTTGCAGGGTGAGTGTATGTGTGCATAAAGCTTCTGCAAGCAGACAAGTGGAGCCTGCGTCCCTGCTCTCTTCTTTCAGTCTGCTCCTATACTGCATCACCTGAGCAAGCCTTAATGTTGTTTTTCCTTGCTTGCGTCTGTTTATCTTCCTTAGTGCTCTTCTGTGTTGACTAAAAGAGAGCCTGATCCCAGCAACTAGGACACTACCACTTTTTTGTTCCTCACAGGCCTCTGTTAAAGGTTGTCCATCTCCCATTTAGTAAAAGTATATGTTAATGCACTGGTAATGCATAGTAGAATAACTTGATATTCCTGTCGGAATTTGTACCTATAGTGAGTGAGTATGCGCCTCTTACTCTCTTGTGCGTTGCACAGTTTATTATTTTTTGTGTTTTTCTAGCTGTCACATCCCCGTCCTTGGAACTGTGCTTCTGTGCCAGCTGGGCCAAGAGGTGCAATGCTGTTGGCCGCAGTGCAGACGATGACAAGTACCAGCGTGATGTTTATGTTAGCTGGAGAGTGCTGTGCATAGCAGGACCACAGCTGCTTGTAGACCAAAGCATCTGCCCCGTTTTGCTGTTTCTGTCTCTATGTGGAAAAACTGGGGTGTAATGGCTAAGTTACAGAGACTGTTTTGTTTGATTCTTTTCTGCATTGGTCGTCTTGCACAGCTCGTAGCCGCTGTATTGCAGTGGCTTCAGGGCTGGGGGTTAAGCAATGAGGCAAACATCTGTAAGACATTGTCCTTCAAATCATATACCAAGTATAGCATCTTTCACCTATGGAGGGGCTGGGAGAGCTGAGGTGGTTCAGCCTGGGCCAGAGAAGGCTCCTGCAGTCCGCATGACTGCCTGGCAGGAGGGAGCCCGGCTCTTTCTACTCAGTGGCACCCACTGACTGGACAGGAGGCAGTGGGCACAAGCTGAGACTTGGGAAATTACATCTGAGCACAAGAAAATGTTTTTTTTACTGTGCGGGTGGTCAAACACAGGTGCAGATTGTTCATGGAGGCTGTGGATCTCCATCCCAGGAGATGCCCTGACCAGGCATGGCCCCGCAGCCTGGTGTCACTGGCCCTGCCTGGGGTGGGGAGCTCCTGGGGTGCCCCCACCTCGGCCATGCTCTTCTGCAGTGGTAGTGTCCGCAAGTGCCCACTCCTGCGTGCCTGCCAAAGGCTGGCTGAGCTAAATGGTGATGTCCACCACCCTGCGTGTCTGGTTCAGCCAGCTGGCATGTGTTGGCTGCTTCACACTGGGAACTGCTTCAGTGTGGGGTGGCTGGGGAGAGGGTGAAAGTAGCCCTCTGTGGGGCTTCGTGCCCTCAGCTCCCGGTGCCCACCTTCCTAGCAGTGTGGTGGTAGACATGCAGACTGTGTGCACTAGTTCCCTGTAACGTGGTAACAGTGCCATGCTTAACCAACTGCATTGCAGAGAGGCTGGAAAATAAGAACTAGAATATAACTGTCTTCAGCTGTGGCTTACGGTGCTTGTCTGCTTAGTCATATCCAGAAACAGGAACCACTGCCTCTGCTCAGAAAGCTTCTCGTCTGCTTCAGTATCTAGTACAAAATCCCCTTCTTGGTTTTCAGGTTCCTCCTTGAACTTCCCCCTCAATTCCAGCCTGACTTTCTCTCACGCGTCTCTGAACAGCACAGTGTCCTGGCCCTGAGCGAGCTGTGGTACAAGTTGCTTCCCTCTGTCTTCAGCTGGTGGAGCAGCTGCTTTTGTCTCCAGGATGCTCTCCTGTCCCTGCCCATCCTATCCATTTGTCTTCCATAGCAGACCGATGATGCCAGTGCTCGGAGAGCATACCTCCCTGTGGAAGCCTGTTCCGAGCACTGAGCTGACATCTGTGTCGGCATGCGTGACAGAGAAGCAGTCCGTCCACGTGGAGACATGGTGGTAACGGAGACTTCCTTCCCCACAGTCATTTTGCCCAACAGGTGTCTCCAAAAAAAATTATCTGTACGCCATTCCTGTAACCTCTAGAGCTTCCTGCATGCAGTTGCATACTGAAATTTGGGGTTTAGCCTTTCTTGGTCCTTTGTATATGACAGCTAAAAGCACCATACATATTTCTAGTGCCTGCACTAGATTTACCCTGCACCTGAGTAACCAGCTTTTTTTATTATTCATAGATGATTTCCACATCAGTCTGTACCCATGCTATACTGTAGGTATTGCCTGAAATCTCACCCTGAGTTTGCACCTGTAACTCAGTGGTTTTACAGTTGCAGGAGAGCCTGAACTGGGTGTAGCAGAGTGTTGCAGTAAGCGTTAAATAATACTGTTTAATATGCAAAATTCTCAAATTTGGGGGAATATGCCCTTAGGATAACATGATTTCCTCACTTAAAAATAATTATTGAGACATATCTAATTTTCTCAAAGTCACGTAAGTCACTTTTGGAATATTTTGTCCAAACTTAACCATTAATTTTCTTCTCATTTCAAGTGAATGATTATAAACCCTTATTTTCGCCTATGTGGGATAGCTCTGACATGAGACCTTTTGGGGATGATGCCTGAACTATCAAGTTTTTGGTTTTGTTCCCCCACCCCTTCACCTCTGTCTTTAGAACTGTTCCTTATTAAAAGTTCATGGATTAATATTACTTACTTTTAATCAGAGATTCTATGCAGAGGTTACAAAATCTAGTAAATATTGCTAATCATGGCTGTAAGACTTTATTTTTTAAACTTATTTGAAGAACCTAAAGATACATGAGTTATCTTTCCTTTTGAATATGCATCATAGTTCCTAAATGTTGAAGAAAGGCTTTCCCGTCCTTCGTTACGTTAATGACAAGGATGTGCATTTTTCATGACCAAAAAGCAGAAACTACTGTCACGCATTTATTGTGTGTCCTGGTCCCATGTCTTGTGCTTTGCTCTTCGCAGGCTGGCTGCAGCTGTTGGCTGTGTGCAGGCTGGCCTGTTCTACAGCAGAGGCCAGCGGTTCAGCTGCTGTTTCTAAAGCAGTGCAGTATGAAGTATAGTGCTAAAGGACGTCTCCTTTAGGCTGCAGTTGCTTTTACATGAAGAGTTGGGAGAGAACTGCCAACAGAAATGGTGTCCCGTTGGGCAACAGGTAAATGGCCGCTGTTGGTGGAGGAGGAGGAGCTATGTGTTGCAATTGCTTGCCTTTTTTTCTTCTTTTTTTTTAAAAAAAACCCATCATCAAAAAAAGTGAGTGCAATGCAATGGTTGGCAGAGTTGGGATAATTAATGTTTTCTCAGTATGGCAGCCTCTAATTAGACAGGAGGAAAGGATTAACTCTGGAATGTTTCCTTTGCTTCTTTGTAGAAGATGCTGCTGATGGTTGTTTCTGGTTGCAGAAAACCTACTGATAGTGGAATCCTTATTGTAACCCTGTAGAATTGCTTTCTTCGAACCCCATTAAGACCATTAGGAATTATGCTCTGGAATATTCCTTTAGGAATTATGCTCTGAACCACTAAGAATATGCCTTGCAAGATGCAGCTTCCATGTGCAGGGCTCTCAGTGGGATTAGGTGCAGGTGGCAGTCCTGAAGTTCTGGTGCAGTCCTGGCTTCTCCCCTGGCACCACCGCCCATGCACTGCTGCTCGGTTAGCCTCCACCTGCGGTCTCTTCAGCTCCTTCCTGACACTGTACTTTGCAGCTGCTCATCAGCTGCAGCTCCCTGCTCAGAGTGGAATCAGCTGCATCTGGCTGACTAGGATCATGTCTGGTGAGGTGGTGAGTATCTCTAAGGATGGAGACTCCACAACCTCCCCAGGAAACCTGTTCCAGGGCTTGAACAGCCTCACAGTAATTAAAAAAATAAAAACAAAACCCAGAACAAACCCCAAACCAGAACATTGCCACTTACAAACCCCTGTACGTTCAGATGGAGCCTGTTGTGTGTCAGTTTGTGCCCACTGCCTCCTGTCCTGTCACTGGGCACCGCAGACAAGAGCCTGCCTCCATCCTCTTTGCACCCTCCCTTCAGGTATTTGTACACATGGATAATGTCCTTCTGAGCTGCCTCTTCTCCAGGCTGAACAGTCCCAGCTCTCTCAGCCTCCCCAGTCCATCAGATGCTCCAGTACGTGAGTCATCTTTGTAGCCCCGTGCTGGGCGCCGGTATGTCCGTGTCTCTCTCGCACTGGGGCGCCCAGATCTGGACCCAGCACTGCAGGCACAGGCAGTGCTGGGCCGGGAGGAAGGATCCCCTCCCTCGACCTGCCAGCAGTGGTTTGCCAAATGCAGCCTGCGAGGCTGTTGGCCTGCTTTGCTGCAGGGGCATGCTGCTGGCTCACATTCAGCTTGTCTACCAGGTCTTTCCCCGTGGAGCTGCTCTAGTTGGCACCCAGTGTGTCGTGGTGCAGGGGGCTCTTCCTCCCCAGGGCAGGGTTTTGCACTTCTCCTTGCTGAACTGCATGAGGTTCCTGTTGGCCTGTTTCTCCAGCCTGCCCAGGTCCCGCAGGATGGTGGCGTGACCCCCTGGGGTATCAGCTGCTCCTCCCTGTTTGGTGTCGTTAGCAAACTTTGTCCCCTTTCCACAGTTCTTTGGGTGCTTGGAAGACACAGTTTGAATCTCTCACCAGGTCACATTTCTAGTCTTCCCTTCCAAGGGCGAGGCCAGAAGCAGGTATACATTTACATGTATTTTTCCAATGTGCTTTATTATCCTGAAGTCATAGTCTTTTAAATTTAAAATTTTAGAAACACAATAGTTTGGGCAAAAAGCAAAAACTGGTTATTAAGTTTCAGCATGTGGTGCTTGGGTGGTCTTGAGCTCCTTCCAGAGGAGCTGGCCTCTGCGCAGGCGAGCAGGCAGCTCGGCGCTGCTGCGGTTTGCGGTGCCACGCAGCCACAGCCCAGCTTGCTCTGCTGCGCGGGGACCTCCCGAGAGGTGCCGGCTCCGCTGCGTGCCTGTGAGGCGAAGACCCTCTTGGGTGTCAGTCGAGATTTGTTGGAGCTTTTTGCTGAAAGTATTAGCTTGTAGGTATGATTATTGGTATTATGCAATGAAAAACATCAAGTTAAAAAGCTCATAATGAAACTTTAAAAACAGTCAAGGTGTTGTCTGGGTCACAAAGAAAAAGAATGAAAGTATGTGATTGATCACATTACAGCTTCGCCCATTGTAGCTCTGGCTATTGTGCATCTGTCACATCTCTCAAATACTACAGGGGATACCATGAAAAAATGTCTTGTGGAGGGGAAAAAATTATTATTGGTACGCACATTTGGACAGTACCATTTAAACTTTTAAGTAGTTCCAGTCTCTCTTTTAGGTGTTTTACTTTGCATTGAAACAATTTCTGTTGTTTTTTCTGTACGCAATTCTAATTTACATTGCAGAAGGAAAAAAATAAATCCTCATCTGCTGTTGTCAGCTGGGTTTTTCGTGCTACAACACAACTGACCATGTTAGCTGCTTGCAGCAATACCACTATTTCAAAGAGGAAGGACAAGGACAACGGGGATTTTGGGGTGTGATTGGGAGAAGTTCAGCCTGGTGCAACCCTGATTTTTCATCAGCAGCCTGGAGAGTTCCCACTCCGCCGTTCTCAGAAACGGATGGACTGCAAATCCTGGGCTGGGTCTCAGGGTGCTGGCTGCGGGGATCTGCAGCTCTTCCTCTGACCCCACTGCTTTGCCAGCTCTTGGCTCTTCCTTGTATAGTGGCAGAAGGTGCTGGTGCAGGGAAGGCATATATAAGCCTGATTTATACTGCTTATCAGTTGTCAGTTGGGAACATGTCGGTTGGTGACACATCAGAGGAAAAACAAGAAGTCGTGGTTATTGTAGTATCTCATATGAGGTTCAGTTTTGGTCAGATGTGGAAACATACTTTTGATAATTGAGGGTGCAATTTTTTATTTTTTATTTTTAAACTGATGGTATGTTAGTATTTCATGTTTGGAAGGTTAAGACCACTGAAACGTAAGAATTAATATCGCTGACTTCCTCTGGAGCTTTCTTGGCAGCGCTTGGGTTGGTGTCCCTTGCAGCCTGGTTTCCTGTGAAGCCCTGAGAGCTGACAGCAGTACGGTAGATCTGTAGCTCTTGGTTTATGTCAGGGGTGTTTTCACTTAGTTCCAAAGTTTTAATAAATATTGCACACTTCAAGTTTAATGCTGCGGTCTTACTGCAGATGCCTTGACTGGCTTTTCCTGGTGCTCATTTGGTCGAAGAGGAAGTCTTTCTGGACTTTACTGTGCGAAGGTGAGCAAGGGACTTGTCATAAAAAGAGAAGGAGCTTCCCCCTTCATTTATTCCTGGATATAGCTCGTCTACGGCTGTGTGCAGTGAGTGGAGTAAGCTTCACGGCTGAGCAGGAGCATCTAGCCTCTGAAGGGCTACTTCAGTTTCGGACAACTCCAGACTGTGCTTGTCTGCCTCCCGGTGCTCGTTCCCTGTCTGCCTGGGTGTCTTCCCAGCTTAGCCGTGCTCCCGGGATCCGCGTGGCCCGATGACCCCTGACACCCCAGTGCCCTGGGAGCTCTGGTGCTCCAGCACACGGCACTGGTGCGTGCTAGTGCACGACAGGGTGCAGATGCTGGGCGAGCTGGTCTCCCCGCTCCCTCCCTGCCCGGGGGGGGCCCTGGCAGCTAGGGAGGGGAGCCGAGGGTGAGACAGCAGGGCTGAGCTGGGAAAGGCAACCCTCCATGGGGAGAGGGGAGGAACCCATGACTAGTGCTGCTGAAAATTTGCTGCTTTTTTCTCACATCCCCTAATGCAGAACAGAGCTTTCTGTTTCTGAGGTCCCTGCTCGGCTTTCACCTCTCTCCCCACCTCTGCTGCCCTGCTCTCCTCTGCCTCCTGCAGGAGCTGACCCACGTCCTCTGCTCTGGGGGGTGTCCCCAGGTGCTGCCAGCTCTCCCTTTTCGCAGAGTGGGGAGGGAGGAGAAGATCTGGCTGCTGCCTGAGAGCTGGCTGCCTACCCAAAAAGTAAGGTGCCCGCCAGAGCAGGCTCCTAGCTGGAGAAATGCTGGCAGCTTTCATGGATCCGGGGCCTGTACTTCTGGGAGTGAATCAGTGACATTTGCTGCATGCTTGCCCCAGTTTCCTGGTTTCCCTTTTTGAAAGAAGATTGCAGAATCTTCTTTAAAAAGATGTGAAAAAAGTGCGAAACACTACCAGAGTTTCCAGACCAAGCACAGGTAAAAGCAGGTATCTACAGTCCTTACAGTGCACAAATGGCAAGTCATTTTTGAACATACAAAAACTTCAATTAGACTGCTGCTTTCAGTTCTTCCTAACTAAGAATAACCTTTTCAATCTGAAAGACTCCCTAAATGACATAGTTTTTGAAAGCGCCATATATTTTTCCCAAACTTTGAGACTAATCAGATGTATAGTTTGTAAGTTGCTTGTTCGGAGCTATGTGGTTTTTCCAGTGAACCTGACAAGTTTTAACATGATCTGGGTGAAGTATGAAGGAAGAGAACCTTTATTCTGTATAATCTAATTAAGAGAATTCAAGTATGCTTTCCTCTACTGAAAGAGGTAAAAAGGAATACAGTACAAACCTCTTCTAACAAATTCAGATGTTATAGTTACTGAATCTTAACTTTATATGAATTAACCTCTGCCAGGAAGTAAGTTATTGAAACCATGAACCCTCCTGCACTTCGATTCATATCTTAGAAGGAATGATTAGTAGAAAACCATTTTTTTTTTGCCATTGGGAAAAAGACAACGAGTAATGTTTAATGAATGAATAGAAGGTTAGTAAAGTTGCGCTATTTTGAGAACTTTTCATGCTTTTAGTTGATCTGATATTCATCTTACGGTTCCAAGTCTGGTTTTCAGCAACTGTACCTTAATTCCTGTTTTCTTTTCGCTTGGGGGTGATTAAGAGCAAGAGGATTCACAGAACAACTTAGCAAATGCTTTTCAGATGGTCAAAGATCACTTACCTGTCACCATTGTCGCCTTCCGCTTGTGTCTGAGCTGCATCTCCAAAGTGCCTTAGACACCTCCAGAATGCATCTTGAAACTACAGTAGGCATGAGAGTGTTTCTTGCGATAAGGTGGTAAAGTAAACCATATCTGGAAGTAAGCTTTTTTGCTTCCGATGGCTTTTTTTTGTGATACCTGATCAGAGAGTCAGAATTCCCCTGGCCAGGAGCAACTGGAGCAACTGGCTTTCTCATTCCTGGGAATGACTCACATGCCAGGGTAGGTGAGCGGCGCACTCCCGCTCACTTCCTGGCTCCGGAGCAGCTCGGGCGCCCAGCACGCAGACAGTGATTCACCTGAGAGGTGGGTTAGTGCCTGTTAAAGGCAGCAGCCTTCGTGCAGGGAGACGTTGCAAACAGTCTGAAGTTGTGTTTTACAGCAACCTCTGCAACTGTGCCTGTGCCTTTCGGTTAATACGGTTTTGGCTGCAGGGTGAAAGTGAATTTAATGTGATACTGAAAAATCTTGTGCTGGATAGATGCAAATATCTGCTAATTGAGATTATCATGTCAGTTATTAATTTGACTATATTTAGACGTCTTTAATGTACTTTGAACAGATTCTCTCTTCTAAATAGCTTGTAGGATGAAAGTAAAATGTTAGGTCTGTAGCTAAACATTTCAGCTAAAATGACTAGACTGTGTTTACTGCAGGCTTTTTGCTGTCGTGGTGTTCTTCATGACTCTGACTGTGAGCCCACTGACTCCTGCAGTCCGGCTGTCAGTGGTCCTGGGTGTACACACATTTAAAGTAAGATAATTCAGTGCCTTAACAGCATCGAAATAATCATGGCAGTAGTTATATCGGGACAAAATTTTGCTTTGTGTCAGTAGAGCACGAAGTCATTAATTTACGATTTCTGCCACCTTCTTAAAAAGAAATCAAATTTATATCTCCCTCATTTAACTTTCAGGAGAAAAGAAAAAATATTAATACTACAAGAGTGCAATGGCTGCAGAGTCACTTTTCTTAGACTGCTCTGTCTGTTCTGCCTGGACCTCTCCGTACACTTTTTTTTTTTCTTTTTTCTTTCTTTTTTCCTCAAAGATCTTGAAGGACTGAATCCCCAGCCCCCCTTGCCTGAAACTGCATAGCCTTCTGCATAGGTGCCCTTGACAGCTGCGTGGAGCCTTGTGAGGAGCAAGAGGAGGACCTACCAGCTGCCTCCCTGTTGTGAACAGCTTCCTCTGGCTGTGTGTCTAGGGGAGCCCTGTACTAATTTTCACATTTCTGCTAGTGGGCAGACGGTAAAATTCTTACTTGCCTCAGGACCTCTTCCTTGTATCAGGTACAGTCCCTGATCATAGGAGACTTCTGACATAGCTCATCTTTGAAGACCAGCTTTTGCAAGGCAAAACAGCTAACGCAAATGAAGCCAGCAGGAACACGTGTTATACTTCTGTCATATGTTTTCAGCTTTATTATTACAAGCTGCCAAACTAATCTCAGGAGCTGGATATTCTGACATTATTTGGTGGTCCCTGTTGCATGCACATGCTGGAGTGCGCACATCGCATCACCTGAGGTTGCAGAAGGCTTTTTCTGCAGTTAGGGAGAGGAGATTTGATGAACTCAGACCTTGCACATGGCTATGTAGGACAGTGCATGCCAGCGACCATTTCACCTTCTTTCAACTGTCCCTTGTGCTCCAGCAGCTGCTTGTGTTTTGTTCCCCTCCCAGCTGCTTGTCCTATTTCTAGACTAATAGTGCCTTCTGTTTTTCCTTCCACTCTTTGGTTCACCTCTGCCGTGGCTTTCAATCATTTTCCACCCTAACATTACCTGTGGTGATCCAGTTCTCTGTTCTGAGTGAAGCCTGCGTAAGACAGGAGTATGTGTCTGACTGATGGCCTTGTAGGCTGCTCCTTCGAGCTGAGAAGTTACCCCATGGAGAGGGCAGTGGGAGGCACCCTGGGTTACGGTGGTAAGTGCTATTGTCAGCGCAGCTCAGGTATGGTACAGCTCACTGCATACCCATGCAAACAGCACAAACAGCATCATTTCTCAGCATTAAGTGTCTCCTAAGGTGTTTCTCTCCTGCCTCTGTAACAATCACTTTTTTCTCCGTTAAGTGGAGACTTCATTCTGCCTCTGGGGAGTGTGCAAGGCTGTTCGTCTTGCCTTTCTCCCGTGGCTTTGCAGTAGCTGGGAGGCTCCAGAGATGTGAGAACATCTGCCTTTGTTCATTGTGCTCCTGATGGGCCTCATACTGTGAGTTCTTTGGTTGACTTTCAGTACAATCTGGTTTACCTGAGGACAAGGTGCTGTGCAAATTCTGTGCTGATTTTGGGGTTAGCCTCATCTCCTTCCTTTTGAGAATTCAGAAGATTTCATTTAAATCTCTCTGTTTCTTTGTTCTTTCAGGGATTTCTCAGATCTCTTCCCTGACATCAGATGTTGGGAGTCAGACCTGTTTATGCTCAGCTTTGTGTTTTACCTTTTTCACCACTTTTCCACCACTGTAGTCTCCTCTCCCGTTATCACTGGTAAAGCAGCCATTGTCCAAAGAGTCTATTCTTTGGCTTTGTTGCAACTTAGACCTGTCAGTACTTGTGCTAGGGCTCTGTGAATTTAAGCTCTGACAAGGTGACTTCTTGGTCTTTTCCTGTGAGTATTGCCAGTGGTGATTTTCTGTCTATATCCTGTGGGACCTGACTGTGCAAAGGACTCTGGTCCTGGATGTAGCTGTGCAGTGTCATGGTCTGTGGCTGCTGTTGTGCACACAGGTTATCTTCACCACATCTCAGGCCAGTTGCCCATCTGAAGCCGTTCGGTTTGCCTTTTGGATAGTGCATCCTTTCAAGGAGCCAGCTGGAGATTAGGCTGGCTTGTAAGTGACTCGCTGCCATCAGGCACGTGAGCCCTGGACATGAGCTATGTGAACAGAGCTCACAGTCCTGTTGCTGTCAAGCTGTGTCCTGTCTCTGAATGTCTCTTTGCAAGGGAGAGTTGTGTGAAGGTGGGTTCTTGTGCTGGCTTCTCAAAAATTGGCTGGAATTAGACTCTTCAAAGTTCCCATCTTCAAAAAGCGTGGCTCTCAAGCTACATCTGAACACGCATCCAGATGCAACGGTGGACAGCCACTCGTTGGAGGCCACAGAGGTAGTCCTTCAGGTTTCCTGAAGAGAACCCCTCTGACATTTCAGGGGAAACATTGCAGAATTTGCAGGAGAAATCAACCTCTCTTTCATTGAGGTACCTCATAATGGATGGTTCTTCTGTGGGACGTCTGGGCAGCCCAAAATTCCAGTGTCAGAGGTCCTTAGAGGAGCAGAGACTTCACAGCTTGTGCACTGAACAAAGTGTTCATGCTGTGTTGGTCTTGCTTCCAGTGTTGCTGTGCACAGGCTGCCTGACAGCATGCCCCTCCGTCGGGGCTCCGTTGGCTCCTGCCTCTGTTCTGAAGAACAGCAGACCCCTGGGACCAGCGACTTGGGAACTGGGAAGTCTGAGTGCAGTGACTGAGGGCTGGAAGCAAATTTGCAGACAGATCATAAACAGCAGTTTTAACACTTAAATCTGAAAGTTACACGCTTGACTTGTGTTTTGCACGAGACCATGCACTCCCAAGCTGGGTGCTGTACCGCATCTCTGTTGTGGGGCACGGTTCCGACCCAGGGGAGGTGCTGGCAGATGTGTCCACTCCTCTGGGCTCAGTCCTGCAGAATTCAGTCAAGACATGACACGACAGTGCGTTATGGTTCGGTTTACATTGCTGTTCTCCAGGCACCTCTGATGCTGGTGCTGTCCTAGGCTGAGGTCTAGGAAGCAGTGCTGCAGGGCGTGTGGTGGGGAAGAAAGGAAGACATTAGAAGTGAAAACTGAAATATTTTAAAAATACAATTTAATTTGTTACAGAGACCCAAGGGTTTAATAGTTGGTACTCTGTGAATGGAGTACACATACCAAAGTCTGTATGCTAAATAGATTCCTAAAATCTACGTGAGAATGGGGGTTTTTTTGAATGTGGTGCAATGGCACATTCACTTTTCTTAAAAATCTCCGTATTTGGTGTATCAGTAGAACTTGATGGGTTAGAAACGACTGTCATAGCATCCCCTAGCAGGCTTTTAATTCAAACGTGTTTGGCTGTTCTCAGGCTGGAGCAAGTCGGAACTAGCCAGCACATGAAAAGGAAACGCTGTGGAGCTTGTCGTAAAAACAGTGCAGAAGAAATGTGAAGCTCTGATGTAAAGAAAAGCTGAAAGCTAACCTATAACTTTACTATTGTTCACATTATTTAAAGGTTGGATATCCCTTTTTGTATTCTGGTGATTAGAGAGCAATTCTCAGATTTCATAAGAGCCTGAACAACGTTATTGCAACAGCTACTGTGTTGCTTCATTCTAAAACTCCTTTACTATCATATTTAGCAATATGAACTACAGGGTTATTTTTAAAGCAGATTACCCACCTGGATAATATGAGACTGGCTTTTTCTTTTTTTCAAACGTAGAAAAGTGGTAGCAGGAGCAGAGCTTGCAACACTGGGAGGATTCCTCCAGCGTTATATCTTCAGATGTGCAAGATGGAGGTGCTTTTGTCAATGAAAGTGTCTCAGAAGAGTTTGACACTTCCCCTTTCCTTAGGTGGTTTACTTCAATCACTGTTTTGGTGGCTGTCACTAAAAGGGAAGGAGGGAGGAACGGAGCTAATTAAAAACTGACTCTCATTTCTCCCCCCCCCCTCCCGCCTCTGTCCTCGAGGTCCTCATGCTATGTTTCTAGGTAACCTGAAGTTACACACCGTGGCTGGCTGATCCTGTCTATAGGCTTACGTCTATTCTAGTGCCTTTAGTTTTCACATGTGACCTGCTGGTTCTGTGTGTTTGTGTGTCATCGTATGGGTAGCATCTTTGTTGCTTGACTTTGCTTCCCAGCTCTTGGTCACAATGCAAATTGTTGTTCTGCATTTCTAATGAATTGCAGTATTTCTGTATGTTATGAGAGTTTTCTCAGTACTCAAAGTTGTAGGAGCCTTGATGGAGGGATGCGTAGCCCTGTGCTGGAGTCGGGACATGTAGTCTGCATTCTGAAGGGCAGAATTTGTCTTTAGGCATTCAGGAATTAACTTGTTGTCCTTCTGAAGAGGCAGTCTGATACAAAGTCCGGAAGGCTAGATGGTGCATGTATTAGGCAAAGGTATAATGCATTTCCCTTTTCTGAAACACAAGTAAAATAAAAAACACAAAGAAATGTGTGTAAGCCTTTATGTACCCAAATAGGATTGATTTGCTGCAAAACTTGACTGCCTGGTGCCCTGTAGTTCCCCTTCTGGCAACCCAACAACCTGTAAAAATGTTTACAGTAAGTGTCAATAGTTTGTCTGAACAAGTGTAAGGCCTGGTGCCAGTTTTCCAGTTTCTAGGTTGTCTGTTGCTTCTAGTCTGGAGCGTAAACAAGCCAAGCAAGTGAACATTTGGATGTGGAAAGGAAAAACCGTGCTGCTGCCCTGTGATGGTCGTGGGCCGGAGTAAGCACACATCAGGTGGAAATGTTACATCCATTTGCTCTGTCTTGTTCAGCTGCTGAATCTAGGAAAAGCAGAGGTTTCTCTCAGTAGCTCCTGAGTGTCAGGACCAGCCTTTTCAAGTTAAGTGGGGAGAAAAATCAGATTTGGAAAAATGGTGACTGTCGCACCGAATACACTTGTAAACTTTACTGAATTACATAAATTCCGTGACTGTGCTAAAGAAATCTGGAGGGCCCAGAAGAGCAGAACGGTCTGGTACTCTCTGCCTGTGGTCTAGGCTGGTGGCTTCCTCGTCTCTGAGGGAGGTCTGTTCTTGAAACATGTCTCCATTTTGGTCAGGTGTAAAATAAAAAATGTTCCTTCGGTTATTTGTTTGAGGCTTAAAAATCAGAGACCTAAACTTTAAGGCATTTTAACTGTTATGATTCATCTGGAGGCAGGGATCTAAAAACTTGGAGAAAAAAGTGTGACATCCCAAATGTTAGAATTTAGGGGAAGTATTTTTTTTCCGTAAGTGGATCAACCAGATGTCCTATTCTTGCAGTCACTTTGCATTTCTGTGCTGCAGAGTTTGGTAACTCTGGCTGCCTTTTACCTACCTAAGAAGTAGCAGCTGAAAAACAGATGATTAAGACTCCTCTGAAACCTTTGGCACACCCCTTATTTAAGGAGCAACTCAGCCCATTTTGTGGTTACACCCACCCTTACATGCAGGCTCCTAGTACGTAACTGTAACTGCGTGTAATGCCAGTACGTGTTTATGCACGGTGTTAAGTGAGCCTGGTATTACAAGCGGTAGGAACGAGAAAATAAAAAGCCAAACTTCCATTGTGGAGTAAGTTTTCTGTTCTTCAGCATTTTCATAGTTTATTGCTGTCACACTGCTCATTTTATGTTACTGTCTTTCTCTATAATAACCACAAAAATGGGCCAGAGTTCCACTTTTAAATCCAGAGCTGGTTACAAATCCATGCTGAGTGTCCTGTGCACCTTCATAGCAGCTATGCTGGTGTGATTTGTTTGGAAGAGGTAGGACCGAGCTGCAAAGCTTTGTGCTGAATTCTTCCCTAATATGCCCAAAGCTCAGGAACAGAGATTTCCATGGGTACCTGCCTGGTGGAAGGTTACAGCTGGTTTACAAACAATCTTCTGCTGATGTATAGCTCTAGTCACTACATTATTTGCTGTGTTACATCAATAGGCTTAGAGAAACGTTTTCAGACTCCTCATACTTTTCTTTAAGCAGTTGCTGAAGTGGTGACTATTTTAGCAGCTAAAAATGTAATGTATTTACCTTAACTAAAATAGTGAAGTTAATCCTGTTAAACACTGTATGTGTGTGGGGAGAGAGGAATTAATTCCTGAATAGCAATTAATCCTGAGAGAGAGAGACACTGTTTGAGATAAGGTTGATTTATAGGGAAGTTCAGACCCAACTGAAAGCTGACTGGGAATTAGTTCAGTTTCCAGTTCGAAAAGGGTGTTACAGTTACAGAAAGTATGTGATGTGCCCGGCGGAGAAGATCAAGTGAGTAGAAATTGCTAAATAAGACATACATCTACCTGTGTGGCAGAGGCTGGGGAATCCCAAAGGCAGATGTAATTAATGCACAGTAATCTAAAAACAGCTTTGAAAAAATCAGTTGTGTGGAGCAACCGGCGTGATGGTATTAGGCTGCTGTAAATACTTAATTTCTAAAAATAGCAATCAAGTGGTGATCAAAGCATCTGGCACATGTGAGAAGGCATAAAGCTGGCAGGAGAGCTTGGGAAGAGGTGAAGTTTGTTCCTAAGGGATGTGGCTGTTTTCTCAGCAAGGTGCTGGGGACTGGCACACTTTGGCTCTGCAGTGTCGCAGAGCAGCAGGAGCCGAGTGCCCGGGTGTGGGGCAGTGGGCACGAGGTAACGGGAGCTACAGCCAGCAGCAGGGCTGATGGAAGAGAGCAAGCTGGGGTGCTTTCCCTGAGGTCCCTTCTGCAATGCCACGTCACCTGAGCAGGGTGCAGCGGTAGTCCTCTGGGGTGGCAAGTATGTCAGGGGACAAGTAGCAGGAGCAACATGTTTGAGAAGCCAGGAAGCATCTGTAAGGTCCCTTCCAACATAAACCATGCTGTGATTCTATGATTGCTGAGGGCTAAGGTAAGTTTGACAGTTTTGTGGAGTTTTTTTATATGCTCTGTAGAGTTGGATTCAGTAAATGGTTGGTATCTCTTTCATGTCTTAAAGTAGTGAAATAAATTCCAGGATTTGTGGTTAGAAAGGCGTTGCTCTTTAGGCACAGTCCATTTGGACTTCCCCTGTGGGACAGCTAAGGGAGAGCTCTGCGAGTGGTGCAGTGAGCCAGGTGGAGAGGGGTTTGCTGGGCAAGGAGGGTGAGGCAGCGCTGCTTGCTGCCTTCTCCTTGCCTGTGGCTGGGACTGGGAATGGGGAGTGTGCCACCAAGGGCGACATGTCTGGGTGTTCCCCTCTGCGAGTGGTGGGGTAGGGGTGAATGCCGCGCAGCTCTGGGGTGCCTGTGGCAGGGGGAGCAGTCCTGGGTTCTCTGCTGTCCTGGGCGTGGAGTGTGCTCTGGGGGCTAGGGTATTGCTGACCGTGCCCTCCCACAAAGCCCCGTTGAGAATGGAGAGGAAGGATGGTGAAACAGCGTAGGCGGTAGGAAAGCAATTATGTGTGTGAGAGAGGCGGGTAAGGATGGGGAGGGACCATGTCCTTCTTCCCTCTGTCAAGTATGGTTCCTCCTCTTCCCTGCCCTGCGATGTGCTGGCTGAGCTGACACCCAGCGTAAGAATTACTGACATACAAAGTTAACAGCTCTGGGTTTTGATCCCAATTAAAGCTATATTGTCCTTAGAAGCAGCTATAGCCAGCAAGCTGCTTAAGTGTTAACAAGTAAGTTGTTCTTGTTTAAAGTGGATAGAATTATTCTGTAGATTGGCTTAGGTTATATGAAGGTATTTTAATTCATGGGCTACAGTTTGTCTGTATTCTGTGAGGTGGACGTGAATTAGTGACCAAATCAGAAAAACAGCTGTTCCGGTTCGCTTTGCAGAGGCAGCAGAGCAACACAAGACTGCAAACTGATCATCGGTAGTTTTACACATCATCGATGCTGGTTTTCTGTTCAGACCAACGTGGTTATGGCTGGAAGTCACATGAGTGACTCCGAGGTAGTACAGCGCTCTGTCGCGTGCGTGCAGCAGTACTGTGGCTGGGCGGGCACAGCTTTTGATTAGCAGTGGTGGTGTCAGCGGGAGAGCACAGTTTGGGGAGGGAGGATCAGTGTTTGATCAGGGCCAGCAGTGACAGCTTTTTGCCTATAAAGGCTGAGCAGTGAGAGTAAATAGGGAAATCCATTTTGTCATTTTTATTAAGCATTAATATTACAGTACAACCACCTTTTCGTTTTCCATAGCAGAAATAAAGCAAATTAATTTTTAAGTTCTCTATGAATATGCAGAGACTGTGGAGCGTGAAGCTGCAGAGTCAAGATTCAGTAGCAGACGTTCGTGTGTCCAGTTCTGTTTTTGGGTTTGTATGAACTGTTTTCTGAAATGTCTTTATTCTCCTGCATAATACCTTTTCTAGAAATGGTTTGCACAAGAACATGTATATCAGGGGGTCCATGCAGACGTTTGTGGCAGCCAGCCACAGAGTGCTTTCTTTCGCAACAAAGAGCTGGTTCTGCAGATGGCAGTCCATTTGGGTGGTCGTTTGACTCAGAGTATAGGGAACCCTGCTAAAATGAAAGGGAGCAAAGCACAAGAAAAACACGGTAAAAATGATGAATACTTTCCCCTTGATCCTTTGTTCGCTTTTGTTGTTTTTCTTCTGTGTTTTTATATAAGACTCATATACCTTTTTGGCAATAATTATATAAAATAGAAACATGAGGATGAGAACAGTCCAGAAAACGAACTGACAGATATAATTGACAGCTTCGTGCCATTTGAGTCCGAAGTAGTTCTTCAGTGAGGCACACTTCTTCACGGATTGGGGTGTTGCTTTCTTGTTTGATAAGACCATGTTAGGCAGAGAGAGAGCAAAGAAGAAGAGCCAGACCAGACCCGCAAGGATCTTTGCTGAGGTCAAGTTTTGCACCCAGAACTTGCCAAAAGGTCTCACAATCTTGAGAAATCTGTCAAAAGCAATGAGACCAAGTAGCACTATGCTAATATACATGGTATTGTAAAATACTACAGCTGAGAAGCGACAGACAAAGGCTTTGAGTTGCCACGGTCCCAGGCCAGAGTCCGTTAGGATTTTCAGAGGAAGCATCAGGGTCATTATAAAATCAGAAACTAAGATATTTTTCAGGTAGACAATGAAAGTTGATGTGCTTGGAATCTGGAAGAAAGCCCAAAAAGCCAGGCTGTTAAGTACAAGTCCCAGAAGGAAGATGAGTGTATACAGTACTGGGAAGACGAGGTGAGTGACCGTGGTGTCTCGGTGGCACTGTGTGGAGGAGGGTGCTCCGCTGGAGTTACTGACAATACTCTCATTTGTGATGTCTCCCATTGTTTGAAATAGACTTGGGTGAAAGGAGAGAGAAAACATAAAATATAACATTCTGTATTTAAAATTACATGTTCGTTAGAGTGACTGGCAGGCTTACACAAATAAGCACAGAGCCTGAGTGTGCATTCAATAGAAATCAGCCGGTCTAGTTCATAGAAAATCTAAATCTTTGCCTAAGTTTAAGTTGTTTACAAATGAACATTTATTGAAAAGTTAAAATGGTATATTTTCATTATGGAGGCTTAAGATAATATGATAGCAAGGTATAGCAGCGTATTCCCTAGAGCACCATTTACGTGGAAATGTGTTTTAACATTAAACATAAATTTTACAGTTCTGGCCCAAAAGCAAGGTGCTTCTGGGGAAGCGACTTCTGGTATTTCTTACCAAGCACACACCATTTTTCCTTTCTCAGCACAATTTTAAGTAACAGATAAGATGCACACTGCTGGTTATCGGCCTCTTACATCTGAAAGGCAGATGGCAGAGTGCCCCATCACACCACGTGATCGCTCCGATCATGCAAGTACCTGAACAAACCTGGCAGCAACCGTTTCAGAGAGTGTGTTTGGCTGTCTTCGGTTCAAACGCTGTTCCTCTGCCGACAGAAGCCTCGAGCAAAGTATTAAGAATGGGGAAATGTGTAGAAAGATGAGACTTCTTCTGTTGGTGTGGTATGTTGTTTCCTTCCTCATTTTCGTGTATCACCCGAGTTAGTTAATCATGTTTGCTGTAGTTTTTCTCTCTCCCTTTTGCCCTCTGTCAGAAAGTACACTGCTGTCTCCTATACTAAGAAAAAAAATGACCACATCCATCGAGACAGGCACGTTTTCCAGCTTTTTGTTTGTGTGGGGCAGACCTGATGGCACCTACACTGTGCCATTATGATTTGGCTCCTTTAGAGATGTGGGGTGAACAAACACAGAGTGTTTCCTGACTCTTTTCCAGGATAATCCTCAAACGTAGCTCTGCGTTCTTGTCTGTGTGTGTGCATTCCCCTGTTATGGACAGCACTAGTCAACAAATGTGTGACCAGAGAGTCTGTTCAGAGCCACCCTTACAGTGGTTACTCAGCTACAAAATCATGTGCGCCAGCATATTCAGAAACTGTACCCTCCCCCAGTAGCCTGTTAATCTTGACACATAAACCTGAGCTTGACTTTTGATCTCTAGAATGGGATTCTTAGTTTATTTTGGTGTCAGTGTAGCCAGGTGATACAGTGTGCTGGTTACAGCCATTTTCTGGGTCAGGCAGAGGCTGCTGCTGCTGCATGGTATGCTTTGTATTTATTACATGTTTATTATGTATAATGTTGGAATCTAGTGCATTTCTCTGTAAACAGAATTTTTTGTATAAGTTTAACTGAGCCATGTGATTTGTCTTTTATTTTCCTGTCAAATCATGGGACTGAGGGTTCTGGCTCCTCGCTGCCGTGTGGGAAGTGGCTCACGTTCAAGCCATCCCTTTGTGGGCAGACATGAATTGCTTTTTGAGGTTCTCAAGCTGCAGCTGTGTTGACAGTAAGTTTGTGCATTAGCATCTACATTGTGGTTAATGTAGGTGTGCATGCTGATGTTGGCATTAAATGGCTGGCAGAAAGCAAAGAGCCTTGAGGATGGCCAGGATGAAGGTCACCCTCGCCATTGTCATCAGTGTGAGCTGTCCCTAGCTGCCTGACCCGACTTCTGTTCATTCACCAGAGGTTGTGCAAAGCTGAGAGGGTCCATTGCAATACCCCAGGACTGATGTCCAAAGCAGCATCTTCCATGTTTTCTCCCGGACTGGCCTCTCGGTGCTGTTCCCAGCTGTAAGAGGCCGGTACTAAGTGCCTCCGCATATCCCATCAGTGACTGCTGTATAGCTCACAGGTAGCTGTAGGATCTGTTGTCCGAATGGCTCATCTGATCAGCAAAAGCAGTTGCTAGATAATTGCCACTGTCTCTCCATGTGTATGTACAAAAAGTGGGGGAATGAGTGTTGGGTGTGGGGCATCGGGTGGAGCTGATCAGTCCTGGGCCCTGTGGGGCTGGCTGTGGAGAGCGCGCTCTGCAGTGACTGGCAGCGCCAGTTCCAGGGGAATAATGGTGCCCTGTTTTCTGCAGTGTAACCCAGTTACTGATTGTAATCAGTGTTGGCATATATACCAGCACAAGCAGTGCACAAAACGTTTTGTAAAATACTTAATTCGTCTGGACAGGTTTTAAGGGATGCATAAACTCTAATGCTGAGTGCTAAAGTGAACTGTCTTTCAGCTTTTTAGGAGATTGGGTATCCATCGTAAAAACGCCCAGTGTGCTGCCAGGCACAGATAAGTACCAGAGGAAGGTTGACAGGCAATGGCTTTTGGCAGGACTGAGCTCTTGCATGATGGTGAAACGTACTTCTGAATTGGAACTGTTTTGCAGTGATGATAAATGAAGCATAATTTATTGCAGTAGCCTAGGGTCTTTTTTGTGTGTGGTTGTTGTGATTCCTGAAAATGTTATGTACCTGAAAATACATTCCTGGTTTTCTTTTTCAGCTTTCCCAAATGAAAAAAGGGAAGTGGTTAAATTTTTTGTGTAGTGCAAAAAAGCTTCCCTTAATAATCAGTAAAGATCTTACTATGAGTCTGTTTTTCCCTAAGACCTAAGTATTCTGTAAATAGAGTCTTTGTGTATTTTCTAATATAACATATTGTTCCTTATACAAGTGTACATTTTTGTTTATTCATATAGTAGGGTAAAGTATTTGAAAATTTAACTTACATCAAGAGAAGCCTGATAATGAAATAATTTCCTCTGACATACAACTATTAATTATTGGTCAATGGATTAAGAATTGCAAGCATATAATTAGATAAGCAAAATGTGATTCTGTTACCAAAAATCTGCAAAGATAAACAGTTTCTCTACATGTTCTATATTTCTGTTTGTCTGCCAGTTGTATACAAGGTGACAACTCCCTGTATTTAAAAATCACATTTACTGTGGATTTTATTTGCATTTCCCAGATCTTGTGTTGTCATGGATTTTACTCTGGCCCAAGCTAAGTTATTTCTGTAAAATCTTTGCAGTTCATAATCTCATCTGTAGTATTTAATGACTCAGTTTTAATTTTTTTCCTTACAGCTCCAACTAGAAGTTCAAACTTCTTCCTAGCAATTCTGACAAGCGTGGAGGTGGTGGTCAGGTGGTGCTCTTGTTTTATTCAGGCTTTCTAGTTTCACCATTTTTGCAACCAGTGATGTTGGTTCCAGAGTGCTTGTGCTTCATCTGTAAGACAATTTCTAAGGAAGTCAGTGAAATTCTAGATATTCTTTGCAGAATTTGTGCTGCTTCCGCCCGCCAAGAACAGGTATGGGTGGTTCTTAGCTCTAGAGCGGCGTCTCGTCTGTGTCATCTCCTTCGTTCTGCTCCTTCGTCCGTGCTCTGAGTTCTGATGATGCTGTGTGCTTGCACATCATGTCTAGCAAGGACTTTCTAAATGATTTGCAAAGGAAAAAGTATATGAATGGATCTAGGCAAGCATTCAGCGATGTCAGCCACAGCGTGCTCTCTTTCAAGTAAAACAAGGTGTTCTGAGCAGAGCATTCAAAAACGTCTCTTGTTTGGCTCAAAGTGTAGGGGATTCGAGTAAAGTGGAATGGCACAAAACAAATAAAGAACACTACGATAATGATGAAAACCTTCAGATTTACAGTCTTTTTGGATGCCTTTCCTGTGCATCTCGTCCTTTTATAGGATTTGTACAGTTCTTTACTAATAAGTATGTAGCATACAACTATGACTGCTAAATTAACCCAGAAGATAAGTTGACAAATATAGTTCACAATTTCATGCCAGACTAAGCCAAACTCAGATTTCAAGAAGGCACACTTTTTTACGCTCTTAGGTGTTTTCTTCTTGTTCGTTAAAATCATGTTGGGTAATGAGAGAGTAAACATTGATACCCAAATTGCTGTGGACAGGATCTTGGCACCTAAAAGGCTCCTTGGTGTTGATGTTCTGAATGGTGAAGTGGCTTTCTGATAGCGATCGACAGTTATTAGACCAAGAAACAAAATGCTAATGTACATGGTGAAGTAAAATACAACCTGGGTGACCTGGCACACAAATCCTCTCAGTACCCATGACACCAATTTTGCATCACTAAGAATTTTAAATGGAAAAGTCAGGATCATGAGGAGGTCAGAAATGACAGTGTTCTTGAGGAAGATGATGAAATTGGATTTACTGGATATTTTAAAAAAGACCCACATTGCCAGGCTGTTCATGATGATACCCACTAGGAACAGAATTGTGTAAAGCAAAGGAAAAATGACTTGACTGATTTTGTTATCGCTGGTGCAGTTGCTGTTGTTTCTAGAGTAGCTAAAGTTGGTTGTGGCTTTCATTTGCACTTTGCCTTTTCCCCTGTAAAAACAAAAAAGAAAAAGATGAAATCATGAGTTAGTCTGTCATAAGACTTCAACCTTTTTACTCTTAATTTTTGCACTGGGAACATTTCTCTGGGGATCTAGACTGCTGTAAGTTGTGTTTTATTTTGCCGAGGATGTCAGGTTTCTACAGGAGAAGAGCGCTGGATGTTGCCATGTTTGTAAGGTAGCCTGGTTTCATCTTCCATGACTGAAATGTTGAGGTGCCCTTCCATCCTAACCTCCCGAGCTTCCATCCCAACCTCCCTCGCGGCCCACACAGCCTCCCCGAGGCCTGCGCTGCAGGGCTGGGCAAGGGGCTGGCATGGCGGTGTGCTGGGGGGGCGGCACGGCCGGTGGCACGCTGCCTGTTCCCATCACCATGTAGGTGATGGCGCAGCTGTTGCTCGGTGCGGCGTGTGTCTGGGGGCACAGGCTGCGATTTCGCTTGTCTGGCACACATGTGCCCAAACTGCCTCTCTCCTCCCAGGGAGGAGGGAGAAACGTCCCTTTCAGCATCTTCCTTGGCACGGAAAGGGATAGCATTTAAACTCCTTTTGACTGTGGATTTAACAGTGCTGGGCTGAAGTAAAAGGAATCAAATACCCCTTTTTATTGTATTTCTGCCTGGCTGGCTGTCAGTCTTTCCCGGTGGTGTTATTTCAGCCTTGCTTTTAGTTGTCCTTGAAGCTGATTCCAGCCTTCCCCTGCCTGCCCTTGCTGAGACCTGGGAATAGCTGCTTGCAGGCCACTGCCATTTCACCCAGGTACTCAGTGGGTGGAAGTGGCACCCCACAAAGTCACCGTTTGTTGCTTCTGAGGATAAGGAAGTGGGAGAGGAGTACCTGATCTTCAGCCCTGCGTACTGGCACTAGGGCAGCTAGTGTCTGCTACTAAAGTGGTTATGTATTTGCCAGCAAAGTCTGAAGATACTTGTAGCTTCATTTATGTAGGTATTAATGGATACCTTTACTTCTAATGTGACAGTTTATCCTGTCATTTTGCTAAGTCGCTTGCTTTACCGGTGCTGTGTTGCAAATAAATTTAAAGCTTCACTGACCTGAGCCAACATGCAGGAGTTGTGGGAGAGTTGGAGCCTCCCGTGCTTTGGAGCAATCGCCTGCATGAAGGTGCTGCTGAGCCCCCTGTGTAGCACTGTGCCCCTCCTGGCCACAAAACCAAGAATTCATCGGCTGGCTGGTCGCTCACAAACACTGAGAGGCTGGCATCTGCCTAACCGGTAACAGGGACTGGGCTGAACCCTGTTGCTCTTACTCCAAAAACCTTAATCAGACCGGGTCTGATTCAGCCCGGTGGCCTGGGAAAGCCAGGCAGGAATGCTGAATCAGTCAGTGTTGCATTTCAAAAGGAGTAACATTCAGGTGTGTAGCGATGCAGTTATAAAAATTGCTGTATTTCTGTATTATCTCTGCCTTTGTAAAATAAGGCACTCAGGGGAGTTCATGCTTTGTCAGCCAATTCCCAGACATCCCTGACATCTTCCTTACAGAGCTGCAAAGCCTTATTTCTATCTGTAAGACAGAAATAAATTCTTATGCTTTGAAGCATGTCACAGATTTAGCTGCC
This sequence comes from Ibycter americanus, assembly GCA_035590275.1. Lineage (NCBI taxonomy): Eukaryota > Metazoa > Chordata > Aves > Falconiformes > Falconidae > Ibycter > Ibycter americanus. The sequence continues at coordinate 29,234,513 of JAVJGI010000003.1, read as the reverse complement.
AAGTCTAATCCTAACGAAGTAAGTATTCCCTAAGCATGCACAATCAGACACCTTCCCCCCAGCCAAAATCAAAGAGCAGATTACCGTAGGGTGCTGTTGAGAAGTGATGCAACGCCTGGGTGGTTCCTGTGGTGGGAAGCTAGTGTTGCTGACGGAGGGTCCCTCGCAGTTCCGCTAGCTCCTCACCGTGCAGGCCTGCAGGAGTGTTCATGCATGAATCCCTTGGAGCAAGCAGAGGCTGGAGGAGCAGCTGTGCATCCCAGTGCGGAGACTTAGACCTTCCTCTGGCTTTGAACTGGTTTCTTAGCCAGACAGCTGCAAATTCCAGGTGATGCTGTCAGTGCTTCTGCTTTTGTTTCCTCTAGAAGAGAGAGAAATAGAATTTTTAAAAATAATTAGAGGCTTACTTCCTGCTTTTGAGCTACTAAGGGAGTCACTATTTTTAAAAGAGAGCATGTGTTTTGTAAGACTCTGCAACTTTTCGGGGTGTAGAGTTGCACTCCCGTCTACTGCCATTTTGCCTTGTGATTCTTTAGTAGTATTTTTGTACACAGCCTTGTTTCTTAAAAACTTTTTAAGTAGTTGGAAGATGTAGTGGTTGCTTAGTTTGGAGAAGGTAAGTATATTACTGAACAAAATATTTATACCTTATATGAATTGTAGAGGAGTGCTCCAGGTTTTTAAGTTATATACAGTGCATCAGCATTATATGATACATTTTATTAAAAGACTAAATATAAGCAATTTAAATAAACTATATGTATTTCAATTTCTTTGGGATGTACAAAATTGAGTTCTTGGAGTTGGGCTGCATCTTTTTTTCAATGGACTTGTACATAATAAGAGACATGTCACACAGTTTCTAGACATCTGTCTTCTATTTACTAATCTGCTACTGAATATCAGTCCAGGGGACAGTTTGGAGGGTCATCCGTATGCATCCTCTGACCCTGTCGTTATATATACATACAGGATTCATAATATCAGATCACATTTTTTTCCCTCTGTATTTTTACCCTACTCTTTCGTGAACTCATTTGGCCCTGTTTCCTCCACACTGATAACCACAGGAGATCCTGCTTGTGACGAGGAGTTAGCTATTGTTTATTGCAGTCTAGGCAACTTGGGTTGGGTTTCTGTGGGTGATGACAGAAAAAAGAACAGTTACTTCACTCATAATCTGGTCTTTTCAGGATGAATCTTCAAGTCACGAGTGTAACCAGCGCATGATTCTCCTTTACGGTGTCGGTAAGGAGCGTGATGAAGCAAGGCATCAGCTAAAGAAGATTACCAAAGACATCCTCAAAATTCTGAATAAGAAGAGTACTACTGAAATGGGTGGTAAATGCTTTAATACTGATGTATGGTAGCCTGTAGCGAAGATCACAGGAGCTGTGAGGTGCTTGGCAAGTTGTCTGGAGCCGTGCATGTTGATCATGTAATTTGGCTTTCATCCCCTTGACAGTCACTGGGTGAAGTACTGACCAGAGTCCTGCAGCACAAAGTGCGGTCTTCCCCCCACGCTAGGGCAGCCAAGGGCCACTCTGCTTAGAAATCCCCATTTTCCATTATAACTACTTCGTTGTAAACACTTGGCGTTAGGCTAAAATCTGGAATATGAGATGCTGGTGAGTGAGTGATACAAATTCCTTACCCTCATAGTAAAACTGCATGGCTGTTTCTCAGTTTTTCTTGGGTGTCGGCTTTTTGCATTGGAATAACCTTGAAATAGTTTTGATGCTGTTACACACTGTGGCATATATTTGTCCCGAGTATTATGGAAAACTGAGGCAAATAGGGGTTTATGTAGTCATGAGTGAAGCTTTTTAAGAGTGTTACTGTCTTCTAAATCAGTAGTAATGCGAAACTACTAGGGCTCCTGCTTAAATATAAAATGACCAAAATAATTTTTTATCTGTTAAGTTGGGGATGAAGGGCAAAAAGCCAGGAAGACCAAACAAGAAGCATTTCCAACCCTAGAGACCGTGTTCACAAAACTGCAGCAACTATCCTATTTTGATCAACATCAGGTGACATCTCAGGTACTTCACTTGTATAAAATCATAGCCTTTTACATTCTGCTGTAGAGGTAACAAATAGGAAGCAAATCTAGGTTTTGAGAAGTGTTTTGTATAAACCAAGAATTTTCAGCGCAGTGTTTCTTCAAAGGCAGGAGAAAAAATGCTGCCTTGGTATTCTAAAATACCTGCTTCAGTAGATACGTGGGGGTTTGGTTGTGTGTGTTTGTTTGGGGGGTGTTGGTGTTGGTGTTTGCTTGTTTTGCAAGAAGCTTTCTGGATTATTGTAGATGTCATGATTTTTTAAATGGAAAATTTGAAATAAATTTTATATAAATTTCATTAACAGCATTGTTTAAGGCTTGTTGGTAAATTAGGTACTACTTAACTAGTGTCTTGCATATGTATAAGATATGTTACTGTATCTGTGTTTATAAGGACAGTGAACTCTTCTGTGTTTTTCGTGCAACAAACTGAGTGTGTCTATTTGAGAAGCTGGTGGATAATACAGTTTATTCTTTTCTGGATACTAGAATTTATTGTCAACCTTTACTGTTAAAAAGCTATATTAGTGGCTGACTGTAAAACATAAATAACTTGTTTTAAATGACAAGCCTAATTTTCCTGGTTTATAGTAGGACTTGTAAGTGTGGGAATGTATCAGCATAGAATTTCCTCACTCTGTCCGGTGTTACTGTTTTAAAGTATATTTTAATAACCAGAGGCTAACATAAGAAACAAAGTAAAAGAGGTACATGTTTGATACTTAATTTGTAAGACATCTTTGGATCTAGTCTTTTGAGTGAATTTATTCATGTTTTGTTTGCAGGATAACGTGTTATTAATTATCTGAAAACCATCAATAAAAAAATTACAATGCAGTAAGAGGAAAAGAAAAATTATTTTACCTCTTTAAAGCAAAATACCCCACGGAATAAAAATCGGTATTGTAGAAGTTAAGAACAGCTTGACACTCAGCTGTAAAGCAGCAGAACGGCATTTTCTATGTTGTCAATTTTGAAAATAGAACGGCATTACAACTGACTTGCCGGATAGTAGAGTAATAGGTATATTCATGTACTATTTGTTAGTGCTTTTATCTGCAAAATGCTGTCACTTGCTTTTGCCACTTAGAAAACAGGATTTTTGGAGCACTAGTGTATCTGAGAAGCCCTCAGTCACCATGTGACTTTTCAACATTTATTTTCACAGATCTCCAGTAACGTTCTTGAACAGATAACTAGTTTTGCCTCAGGAACATCATATCATCTTCCTTTGGCTCACCATATACAGCTCATCTTCGATCTCATGGAGCCAGCACTGAATATCAATGGACTGATAGACTTTGCAATACAGGTAAACAGGGTTCATTTTTTGGGAGGGTTGCATCAGGATAAAGCTGTGATACATTTTCTGTAAAACCAGAAAGAAACCCCAGGAGATGGACTGCAAATTCTCCTGATTTGCTGCCATGTGCTTTTATCTGTTCCAGTTTCCTGACTTCTGAAACAGTGTGCCAGATACTTCCCATCTGTCTTACTTTGACAGTTATGGAGAATCAATAGATGTATTTTATTTTTCAATCTTTCAAAATTTATAAAATTCTGCATTAGTTTAGCACAAAGCATTTTAGGATGGGCTTCACTGTTTCAGACAGAGCCATCATATTACACAGTAAAGCATCTGGGTGCGAGAAATGCCGTGTATTTCTGAAGAGCAGTTCTGAGGGACAGTTCTTATACTTTAACAGTTTATTTTGTTCCCTCTTTCCCTTGTTCTGTAGTGAGTAAGGAATTTAATTTTGTTTTGCCATATAGTTTTTGCTTAAATTTTTTTTTCACTTACTTTACCTGTTTAATTTGGAAATTTGTTGATTTTGTGTATGCACTTTCAGCTGTTGAACGAGCTGAGTGTTGTGGAGGCAGAGCTGCTGCTGAAGTCATCCAGCCTGGCGGGAAGCTACACAACAGGACTGTGCGTCTGCATCGTCGCCGTGCTGCGACGTTACCATGCCTGCCTCATCCTCAACTCAGAGCAAACCGCACAAGTCTTTGAAGGGTTTGTGGCAGCTACAGTTTCCCAAAAAGTATTTTTGGTGTTCTCTCTTAAGCAAAAAACGGATTTAGGTTTGGGTAGTAAGACTGACTATCACACTACTATTGAAAGGCTGTAAGTGAACTCAGGTGAGCTTCACGTGAGCCCCCTCAGCCTGCAGATGCAAGGTCTGTCATCACATTGCCCAGCTAACAGTGGGGTTTGTATGATAGGTAACAATGAGACACATTGCTAAGGTGTGTTGCAACGAACTCAAAATGGTTTTATTTTTGCAGGTTGTGTGGGGTGGTGAAGCACGTCGTTAATCCCTCAGAGTGTTCCTCCCCAGAAAGGTGTATTTTAGCTTACCTCTATGATCTGTATGTGTCCTGTAGCCACCTGAGAAGCAAGTTTGGAGACCTCTTCAGGTGGGTGGTAATGGGATTTTTCTCACCACTGTCTAGCCTGTAGACTGATGCAGATTGCTGTGGTTTCAGTTTGGTTTGCTTTCCATGGAAAATAGAATTGTCAAATCACTTAGGTTGGAAAAGACCTTTAAGGCCATCAAGTCCAACCATTAACCCAGCACTGCCAAGCCCACCGCTGAACTGTGTCCCTAAGGGCTGCATCTACGCATCTGTTATATTCCTCCTGGGATGGTGACTCCACCACCTCCCTGGGCAGCCTGTTCCAACACTTGCCAAAATACACTGTTGCCTCTGCTGCTTTACCTTTACTGGTGCAATCCTATTGCCCGTGCCAGCGTGGCAGTGCAGTATGTGGTCCTGAGCCTGCGAAGTCCTCGCTCTGGGTGGGTACCTGCTGTGGAGCAGCAGGGGCTGAGCGCTCCTTGCAGCACTGTGGTTAGCTCAGCGGGGTGCTTCAGCCAGCAGCACTGGTGCGCAGCGAGCAGGGTGGGGAAGCAGGCACCCTCCACCTCCGGTGGGCTGCTGGGGCAGCTGTGCCACGCAGTGTTGGACCCACCTCCATACACCTTTGCTTTTGCAGATTGTGATGTGACTGATTTGATTCCTATAGTGCATCAGCTAATTGGCTGTAATACATACAACCTTGGGTAGAAAAATAACAAAATCTTAGCTGACGCAGCTGTAATATTCTATTAAATATTTCCTTTGATGTGGGGAGAGGCACAAACATGTTTGAGTTTGTGAAGTTTTCTGCTCGAATGTTCAGTTCCTTGATTTTTAAATTAAAAAAATGTTTTAGGTACCCATATGCTGTGTTTTTGGCTCCTACTTTTTAAAGGGGGAGTGGAAACCTTTCATATGCAAATATGCATCTTGTGAGACTTACAAACCACTTCAGTTACTGTTTCCCCTCCTAGTTTATATACCTGGTTTTGGTTTGCATGTTTCAGATTTGTGGTTTTCATTTCATAGGGAGCAGGAAAAAAGTTCTCAGTAATAATATTTTAATAGGTTTACAAACACATGGGAACAGTAGCATTTAATAAGAGGAACGCTAGAAAAAGAAATAAGAAATTTAGAAGAACTACAGAAGTGTCTTAGCCATATGTTCATTTTTCTGCTTAAAACCTAAAGTTCAGTAACACAATAAAAAATAACATTTTTATTAATACTAATCTACAGTAGCAAATCAAAACATTATCTAGTAATACAGAGATATTTAAGGTATTAAATCCTATATTAAATATGTGATATACAGAACTTGATTTGAAACCCCCTTTTTCAGCCAAGTGGAGTTAGAAATTCTCTGAAAACTGGTAATAAAATTTATGTATACATTTTTTAAACAGCTGTGTGTAAGATAATAGCGCTACGCTTGTTTTCTTCTTGGTTTCCTTGCTGCGATTGAAACAAACCCAAAATCAGTTGTCTGGCAACTTGTACATGGCAACCTTTTTAGTTCCTTTTTAGTATGCTGTAAGTCCAGCTATTTCTCTAAGTCAGTTTGAAGTGACAATAAAGTACAGGTCATAAATGTTCAAATTTAGAGACTTACCTTCCATATGTTGCAGTGCTTCACGATCGCCTCCTGATGTCATCTGCAGTATTTCTTGTGACCGTGTTTTACTAAGTGAGCTGCATGTTTTGGTTTAGAATGCTTGGTATATTTAGTTGCATTTGCTAAACTTCCTTTTTTTTAAAGCATTCCTTCACCTTTTTTTTTTTTTTTCTAAATCTATCTGCTGACCACTCCCCCATCATTACTCCTTGTGCAAGTACAGTTTCAAAGGCAGCTTTGCTCACATACTTAGTATTGTGTCGCTTGGCTTTGGGGCCTTTCTTTCTGTGACCCGTGGCATTAAGTGCAGGTAAATGCTGTGCTGGCAGTGTTGGGGATGTATGTGTGCCCAGGATGCCCATTTAAATAGTGCCTGATGTTTGAGGTGTGGGCTGTTCATCTTCCACTGGGTGGTTTTCTTTCTTTGCTGTTACACTAGCTGTTAGAGCCAAGGGTTAACATCAGGCATTAATTACCCTTCTTGTAGATTAATTATCCTGCTAACAGCCTCTTCTTCCTGCTCTGGAGCATCCCAATGAGGAGCAGCATGTGCAGGGGCCTCGCAGTGACAGGGGCCCCAGGGCTGTCCTCCGAGCCCTGCATCCAGGTTCTGCTGTGCACACCATTCTCCTTCCTCAGGTCACAGATGTCTTCCAGGCAGCACAGTGCTTCCTCTGTCTTTTGATCCCGGGGCTAGTGGAGTTCTAAGAAATTGCAAAGGTTTAATGTATTTTAAGTTAATGTCAATTAACAGATCTTTTCAGTAATGAAGAAGTCTTCCCAGCTGGGATAATTAGTGAAGTTTGTACATGTGGATGTTGTTTCCAGCTGTGGTGTAAGACCCAATGCTTGAGAGAAATGCCCCTTAGAAGATATTGTGTGTGAAATTTGTGTCCTTCATTAACACCTTTTTTTTTCCCCTGAGGAGAGGCCGTTAACATACAGGTATTCCTAGCCTGGAACATTTCTTAACCTTTTGTCCTAACTATTAATGTCAAAATATTATCTTCTCCGTTTACTGATTCCATCTTTCAAAAAGTTGTCTCTTATGTCACATTATTACTAAATGTAGAATTTTTAATTTAGATAAATTTTCTCATTTTTCCTTAATTAAGTCTTACTGCCACCTGCAGTTCACTGTGTCATAATACATAAACAGGGGGGGCAGCGTTATAAAGCACTGTTACATTTCACTGTAGAAGCATCTGATGCTCCAGGAAGTCATTGCTAGGAAAGAAGGAATGTGTGGTCCTCATCCAGCTGTTCACAATTTCAGTCATAGAAATGTCATAGAAGCAGCTTGGAAGCTTGAGACTTTATCTGCAGGAAAACTTGAATGAAATTGATGTTTCAGCCTTATTTTGTGGTAGATGCTCCTTACCAGAAATGAGTTTGAAAATGTGTACAGAAAGGTAACCAAACTAGGATTTTCTAACCCCTATTAAGTTCAAGCATGGCATGTTCCACAGCATTCCTGCAAAGTACGTTTTTTGGCAACTCTCTCTCTCTTTTTTTTTTTTTTTCTCCTCAGTAGCGCCTGTTCTAAGGTGAAGCAAACGATATACAGTAATGTTCAGCCTTCGAATTCCAATTTACTGTGGGACCCAGAGTTCATGCTAGATTTTATTGAGAGTCCCTCGGCTCACAGCATTAACTATTCAATGCTGGGCAAGATTCTGAGCGATAACGCAGCCAACCGCTACAGCTTTGTCTGCAATGCGCTAATGAATGTGTGCATGGGGCACCAAGATGCAGGCAGGTAAGGCAAACTGTGCTGGAATCGGAACTGGATGGATTTTTACATGATGTATATGAGGTTTCCTTTCACCTTTTTGTTTTGTATCTTTTTTGCCATTGTTTTCATTCATTATTCTTTCTGGTTGCTGAAAATGTATTCAGTAAGTTTCCTCTGAGTGATTTCATTAAATCAGTCTGCATAATTTAACAAAATGGAGGAACGAGTAGAAACTATGCACTGCAAGACAGTCAGTAAGCTTTTTGTATTGGCAGTTGTGCCATTTGAGACAGAACAGCTGAGCACAACCTTTGCTCATTAGAAGCCTATAAATGAGGGAAGGTTCTGCATTAGGTCATTTCCTTCTGATACAATCGGTGTTTAATTTATTAAATGTGTAATTCATTTATTATGAATTTCATCTTTATACGTAATATGTAGATTTTCCCTTTTTTTTTTTTAAGTATTAAGAGTTTCATTGGCTAGAAGCGGCTAGAGTTACAACAGCTGTCGGTTGTATCTTACAAGTAGCTGCAACCTCATGGTGCTAGTTCAAATTGATCTCCGGTGATGAGAGCTTAGGACGAGGTCTGCACTGCAGCAGGTCACCCAGCACTGTCTGACTGGGTTGTGTCCTGACACCATCAGGTGCCGGCTCCTGCCCTGGTCAGGTAGGCGCTTTGCCCTGGTCCAGCGTGACGCTTCTTGGGTCTCATGTCCATGTTAGACCTTCTTAGATGAGCTCAAGGCACTGACAAGGAGTATAGTGAAGAACCCTGGCAGTAAAACAACATCAGTATCAGGCTTTTGCACTGACAGTATGTTTTCTTTCATAATTCAGATGTTCTCTCAGTTGCTTCCTCCTTCCAGTGTGTAAACACACAAACTCTGCCGCCTTGTGCGAACTGCAGCACTGCAGCGTTGAGACTGTTGTACCGTGGTTTTCTGTGCTGCAGTCAGTGGTGCAGGGTGAAACAGACACTGATTTTTGGATCTAGCCTTTACCTCTGCCCCCAGCACCTCTGCTGCTCTTACACAGTCAAAACCAGCAGAACTTGGTGTTCTGTTCTGATTCTGTTCCGATTCTGTTCCAATTTTTTTTCAGAAATTCTTGGGCTTCATAGTTAGGCCTAGGTGCAGCAGTAGCTGGCAGTCTTTTTTAAGGTTGCTGACAGACCACAAAACTTAAGGAAAATTGGGGGGGGTTTTCGTTTCTGATTGAATCCTCCCCAAAGTGTGTGCAGTTCCAGTGTCCTTCGCCCTGTCCCCAGTATGAAGCCACTCTGAAATGTCCAGAGGAGGCCAGGAAGATGCTCAGGGGGCTGGAGCCCCTCTGCTGTGCCGACAGGCTGAGAGTTGGGGTTGCTCAGCCTGCAG
>JAVJGI010000003.1:29170437-29225146 GCA_035590275.1 Ibycter americanus | reverse complement strand
GTGTCCCTGCCTGTGGCAGGGGGTCGGAACTAGATGGGCTTTAAGGTCCCTTCCAACCCAAACCGTTCTGTGATTCTATGAAATGTGGCGCATCCTTGGCAGAGCAGAGCAGCTGAGAGGAAGCAGTTTTGTAAGGACAACAAAGGGGAACATCTAAATGTGGCCAAACGAGTTTCACTGTGGAACAGAGAAAAAATAACTTGTGCTGGGATGAGTCAAGTCTTCTCTGTTTTTTAAAATGTTACATAACTCTGAATCATACACTGAATCACACAGTATGCGATCTATGAAGTAAAATTCATTAATGCCAACTGATTTTGTGACTCTCCTCCCACCTAAACAGTAGGGCTGGCCTGGCACGGGGAGGGCTCCTGCAGTGAGATGTCGCTGGTGGCCTGGGGCTGGGGAGTTGTGCACCACGCACACCACCTGCCCATGACGTGTTTGCATGAAAGAGGACGGAGCTGCTGGTGGTGCAGCGGCGCTGAGGGAAGGCCAGAGCGTGCCCCCGTAGAGAGGGGCAGATCATCCGCTGTGGTGGGCTGCAGGCAGTGGGGTTTGGGTGCTCCAGCCCTCTTCCCAAGCAGCTCTGCACAGGAACTCAGGGTGTGCAGGGTAGGGTTTACACAAAATAAAGACCCTATGCTACTGTAGGTTGGGTGGATGCAAGTTAGGGATACAGGTCACATACTGGTTATTCATTTTCCATATGCTCTCGTTGTCCACCGCTGAGTTAACACTAGGTTATATAATAGAATCACAGAATGGTTTGGGTTGGAAGGGACCTTAAAGATTGACTAGTTCCTGTGTGTTATATATACAGTAGCATAATCACAGTTAGACATAATCCCCCACCTTAAGCAAGGAAACGCTGGTTCTTCTGCCAGGCACTGATCTGCTTTGACCTAAACGTGTATTGTTTATGAAAGATTCTGCTTCTGTACTAGTTTGTCTCTTCTTTCCTAGGATTAATGACATAGCAAACCTTTGCGCAGAGCTGACGGCATGCTGCACGGTGCTTAGCTCAGAGTGGTTAGGGGTCGTAAAAGCTCTTTGCTGCTCTTCAAATCATGTTTGGGGTTTCAACGATCTGCTCTGCAGTGTGGATGTAAGTTCAATGTCTTCTGAAGTATCTGTTAAACCTATTTACCTAGGGTGTGCTTAGAGGTCTACTATCGTTTCCTTAGTCCTGTATCAATTTAAGTTTTCAAGGCTTTTAATGAGATTTCTGGTTGATTTTTATTCTTCCCTACATCTTCAGGGTTAATGTAGAATTTGGGCAGTGCTTAGAATTTTCTCTTTGTAAATTTTTTTTCTTTATTATGAAATGATACAGAATATCAGAGGTATTCTTCAAAAGGAGCAGGCATGTCCATATATTTTTTTCTGAAATGCTGATGGATGTGTAAATAACTACCTCTGTTTTAAAGAGCCTGTTTTGGTGTTGGCTCTCAGATTGTAGAAGGGGTGGTATACTTTGCTGTTTTATACTCACCTGGTGTAAATTACCGTTGTCCTGTTAAAGTTAGCAGGATTACAATGATTAATGTTATCCAATATCTGATTCAATATATTTACCTATAGTTTGATTACATATGCCTTTAGGAACAGGCTGAAGTTGTGTACATTGGGGATATATTCTTGTCCTAAAGCTAAGGAATGAGTATTAGTGTTATCTGGTTTTATAGAACTATAAAATTTTCTCAAGTTTTCATAAGACTAAATGTTTTTTACTTCAGAATTCATGGTATTTGAAATAGATACTTGTTAAAGTCAAGTTAAGAACTATCAGTATTTGCCATAAAATGTTTGGGAAATGCATTAAAATGTAGAGACAAATGCTTCTGTGTAAATGTTTAACTGTTTATTCTGATAATTAATTTCTTAATAATCATGACCGTGGTGTGTGCAGTTATGTGAAGCCTTGCGATGTTTTTCCTTCAAGGTGAGTGACCTGTCGTTCCATGATTCCCTGGCCACTTTTATTGCTATACTGATCGCCCGGCAGTGCTTTTCTCTGGAAGATGTAGTTCAGCATGTTGCACTGCCTTCTCTTCTGGCAGCTGGTAAGAAAATACCAGGAGAAAAACTTAAAATGAAGAACTTAAGGCTTCTAAAGAAGTCTCCATTGATTGAATAAGTAGTGTGTTCTGAACTGCATTCTTGTATGAAATGCCACCCATTGTGCGTTGCAGCATGTGTGTCCCTGCAGTTCCCCAAAGGAGTGACGCCAAGTTAGATCAGAGAACACACACTTGACAAGTGGTATCAGAGTTGCTGACAGTGCACTGTCCCCTTGTATTATGCAACACACACTTCTGCTCACAGCTCTTTTCTGCTTTGTGCTATATGCTCAGGCATCTGCTGGTTCTACTCAGGTTGTGCCTTTCCTTCTGGCGTCAGTCTGCCTGACGTTGGCATTTTCCCTCAGACCTCATTGACTTTGCCTCCAGCCCCGCAGTACTGTAGCTATGGTCCTCTTTGTTGGCCACTTCACACATTTCTTTTCACTTTCTGCTTGGATTTGTGTGTCTTATTTCTGCTTTGACTGTCAAAAACCATTTTAACCATGTATTTTTTTTTGCCGTTAATTAGGTCTCTTGTGTAACCAAAAATGGTATTATTCTTTCCTGTTTTTTAATGGCTCAAGGCCATAAATGCTGATTCCTGTTACAAAATTATTGTATTCACGCTTAAAATGGGGCTGTGACATAGAATATTTCCAGGCCTGTCACTGGGACTTAGGAGGTCCTGGGCAGATGCCTTATGTCCGTGTCACATCTCCTGTAGCCTGTGGAGATCCAGATGCCGAGCCTGGGGCAAGGATGACCTGTCGGTTACTCCTGCACCTCTTCAGGACACCCCAGGTCTGCCTCTTTCCCCAGGGAACAGGTAAGTTGCCTGCTGTGTGGTCCTTTCACTTCAGAAAGTGAACCCAGATGTTTTTGATGGCTTTAGATTTCACGTGTGCAAGTCGAAATGATAGCTAGCCTGTTTAAAATTACAGATGTTTCACTAGTGGAAAGTTGATACATACTATTCTTACGTGTTTCAGAAACATTTTATATGCATGTAAAGCTATAGAAGCTTGCTGAAACTTATTCATTTGCAACACCTGACCACCCAGGTGTGGCATAATGTTGACATAAAACTCAGTCATATTAATATTACATCTTAAAAAAGAACATTAAATTTTAACACAGCATCTGTGTACACTTCAGCAAAGAGGAATACATTTAGAAGCACTGTTCTCTCCTGATAGTTCTCATTTATTTTGGAACTTCATTGAAACAGTCGTGTGAGCCTGGGACCCGTTAATACTGGTTTTGTGCCAGTGCTGCTGTTGGCAGTACCTATCACAGTCCCCACCTTCCTTTGTACTAAGTACTGTTGGGGCAGTGACGGCTCGTGTAGTGGATCATCTCTCAGTGATACAAAAACTAATAGGGATACACATCATGCAGTTTAGTAACCTTGCATGTAAATTGAAATTAAATGCAATTTTAAATAGAGTATAATAAAGCATCTAGTCCAACAGAAGAAACATGAGGAAATTAGTTCTCGGCATATATTAACGTAGTTCTCTTTCCTTTCAAATTTGAATATTCTGTGGTCTGACCTGTGTGTGTTTGCCACAGACCAAAAGAGGAAGGAAAGGGGCAAGGACGAAGCACCCAACAATTAAAAGGAAACAAGCCTGGAAATAACCTGTGTTTTGACTTATAAGTATTTCAGCAAATTTGATGACAAGACAATTTCTATGGGAAAAGGAAATTGAAAGCTAAAAAAAAAATTCAGCTCTTAAGTGTGGTGTCAGATTCTTCCATCTAGAAGTAATATTAATTTCTTTCTTGACCAGAAATAAATAAGCTTTTATTGCAATTTGAGCAAAACAAGTAAGAGCTGTGAATAATGCCGTCTGAGTAACCTAAGTACGTTACATGGTCCCAGGCTTCCCTAGAAATAAAAGTGGATTTGAATGGGTAGGAAAAATCATGTCTGAACTCTAGGAAGCAGTACAAATCAAACAAAACATGACCATGTTACTGACTTTTCTTACTTATGGCTCATTTACGCACCTCAGAAAGGTGATAGATTCATCCATTCTCCCTCCCTCCCTCCCTGTCTTCTCCTTCAAGTTAGAAAAAGCACTCACTGACATCTTTTGCAGTCTGCTTCTGAGCTGCAGAATTAGGCTTAACTGTGCAACAGGCATTTATATTAATTGATTTTGCCTCATTTGTTAGGAAGACTAGGTGAGGGAAGTAATTTCCTAAATCTGTGAAGTCAAAACCAAAATACACTTCAGTGTCTGTTGTAGTTAAGTTTACTGTTTACATGGACAGAGTGAAACAACAGGCTCCTTTTTATATTGAAATGATCACAGCGTATTCTGATGTTAATACATCCTAACCATGTATCCCAGCTGGTTTCAGTGACTCACCTGTTGGTCTTCAGTTTCAGTTTCAGAAAATTCAGTTCTTCATTCAGTTATTGTACTTCTATAGCTATTCTAGATGAGAAGGATTTTGTACAAAAGACATTTTAGTTGGTGAGTAACAGCCATTTTCTACAAGGTTTACTCTTCTTTCCGTAGGGAAATTATTCCCTGGAATTCGTTCTTCTTGCGATCGTCACCTCTTGGCTGCTGCTCACAACAGTATAGAAGTGGGAGCTGTGTTTGCAGTCTTAAAAGCAATTTTGATGCTTGGTAAGGTTATGCAGAGTCACGTGTAGTGTTTTTGTTCTAGTGTTTGGGTAAAAAACAGATCGTGCTAGTTCACTTCTCTAGGAATGCTCCTGGGAAAGGAAAACCCTGAGGACAAGAGAAAAATGTGGATGCTCTGTGTGCTTCTGTAGCATGTGAGTATCGTTTCCCCCACAGGTCAAGAGACAGAATTTTTCTCTGGTGAGTCAGCCCCAGCTGACAAGGCTTTAAGCAGATGTGACTGTCACATTTTGACCCCTACCCTCTCCACCAAGTCCCAGTACATTTCAAACTCAGGCAAGTGCCTCTCAAATATAGAGAGGCAATATGGTCTCAGATAATTTTTCCCACCTTTTTCTGTGTTTTACCACAAATCATGTGTCTGTCACTGTGGAAGTTGTAACAGAATCACTGCTAAGCAACTCTCCATGAATGACGAGTGCGTTATTTTTCCAAATAAGTAACTGTCTCAAAGCTTTGGTTTAGCTTAAGTTCGGTTAAAGCTCTTGTGACCTATAACGCAACATCTTCCAGATGTGGACATACCCACAGAGGTATACCTCCACCTAGAGTGCCATTATTGCTGGCCAGTGTCTCAGAACTATCTCAAAAACCCTATGATCCTTAATGATGTGACTACATTGGGAAAGATGTTAAAGGCATAGCTGTCTGGGATGGATTGATGGATTTGAGAGTGAGTTTGAAATATGTTTATGGCCATTATCCATGTTCTCTTGCTATTCAGAGTGCTGAGATTTGCTATTTTTTCTTCATTAATGGTGTGTAGCGTGAATACCTGTTGTTTCACCTCTGTGCAGGGATGTGGTTTGGATAGGGTCTGGTGCAGAGTGAGAAGAAGGAATATTTGGGCACACAGTTAATTTGTGCCTTTGCTGCAGCACATCTCCTCCTACACCCAGAACGTTACATTTGGAGATGTCTCTTGCCAGCACCTGGCATCAGCTATTTAGAAATTCTACTTGTTTTACTGAGGAAAAGCATCAGATAAATGATTGTTGTTGCAGTTCTGTGCTGAGGAAGCTTTGTGAGTAGAGATCTATGTTAGAAAAAAAATAATCTTTGCGTACAATGAAAGGTGGCGCTGCAGTAATTTGCTCCTGGGAGTACTAAATGTCTTCACAAGTTTTATCAAAGTGTTCTGGGATGGCTTTAGCTTCATGCTTAGTATCAGTCTCTTCATTGTATTATTTGTCTGCCAGGTTCTTCCCTCTTGTCCTTCATGGGTACAGATCTGGGCTTGATGTAGCTGCGCTCGCAAGCTCATGAGATGCTTGAGCATAGGGAGGGCGTGGATGGGCTGTTCGCTGCTGCCGTCTGTTCACGTGTGTTGGGCACAGGCTCCCATCAGGTTGTTTCCCACACTCTTTGCTTGTCCTGGGCTTTGGGACCTGCAGGGCTCAATGTGTCCTCCCTGCCAGCCATTGGGTCAGGGGTACGGGGGGGTTGGGATTTGCCTGGATTTTAGGGGAATGGAGGGATTTTAACTGCTTTCCCTTCCCAGGGTATGTTCTCTTGTTTTGCGATTGGCCTACTTAAAAATCATTTCTGTTCTGTCTCATGAGTGACAAGGCTGTTCGCTCAGCCTCTCCCCTCCCCGTAAGGAGTTACTCCTTGTGCTGCAGCGGGCCGTGCGGAGCTCGGGGCAGGAGCGTGCCCGGCGTAGCGGAGAGCGGGGTGAGCCGGCTGTGGGACTGGTCCCAGCCACTGCTTTCTGGGGCAAGCTGTCACAGAGAGTCAGCGCTCTGGCTTTGACAAACTGTCAAATACAAGTTTGGCCTTGTGAAAAGGAGGGTTGTATGCTGTTTATTTAGGAGTAACTAAGTGGCACAAACCAGGGTGGGGGCACAGGTGTTGGCGGTTTGTCTTAGCAGTAACTCTGCTAAACCCTTGTTACTATTTTTCTCTTTGTCCAGAGTAATGCAGTACCAGGGAACAGAAGAAACAGTGATGGGAGAACTGAGTGCACAGGAGGACCCAGTGCACCGTGGTGCTTCAAGCACTCTGTGTAAATATGTAGTAGTCTGGGGATGCAGCTGCAGCTGCTGAAAGGCTGTCAGTCTCCTTGGTGCAGTAGTTTGAGATATTTTGCTGGTAGTTGTAGATTTTAGCCAAAAATCCTAGTGTTTGTGTAACCGGAGGCTGTGGTGTGAATATGTGTGTGTGTGTGAGTGGCTGAAGCCAGCCATTTAGCTTTGTCACGTCGTGTTAGTTGTTGATCTTGATAGTAAACTGAGGGGTTTTCTAAGGAATGACTGTCGTATATGGTGCATCAGTTAAGATCCACAGGAGTTTCTGCTGACTTAAAACATCAGGCTTTGTTAGCCTGCTTGTCATGCATGCTCCTGGATGGCCTTGCAGGATCTGGGGTGTTACTGCGTGCAGCAGTTTGTGCTGGTTTCCCCACTGCCACGCGCTGTCGTTGCATCTTCCTTGTCTGAGGTTTCAGGCCCGTAAACACGTAAAACGCGAACTGCTACAGGTCTGATATTTTTGCGTTGTTTGCACAGTATTTTTCCTTGCTTCTCTGGTCACCCCTGTTGGTGTCAGGTAGATGGTGGTTGTAGAGCTGTGCCGGTGCCTTGCAGAGAGAAGGGGCTCACCAGTGTTTGCCAGGCTCCCACAGCGTGCTCTGCCCTTTTCCATTCCTGGGAAGATGAGTCTCTGTTGTCAAGAAGTTCGTAGTAAGGTGGGCCAAGAGGGCCACTGGTCAAACCTCGTCGCTTGATCTGTGGAGTGTTAATAAAGTACAAGAGAAGACTTGGAAAAGGGACATCTGAGAAGACTGAGTAACCCAACTCTTCCTTATCTGCCAAAGCAATTCCGTGCGCTCAGCAGACCTTTTCCTGTCGAGCACATAGCGGCTTTATTTGTGTTTGATTTGTGTAAACCTTTTCCTACTTCTGAAACATCCATTATAAAGATGCTCTGCAAAATGAAGCAAGTGGACAATACTTTGAACATGGTGGCTTCCAGAGTCAGTGCTGCCCTTTTGAATGCGACTGCCTCTCTCCTCAGCTGGCCTGTGCCTCTGAAGATCCCCTGGGCGGGTGAGCGGTCTGGGGGTGTGGGGGCTTGGGTAGATGTTCACCCTGTGCTTCTGTGCTTCTGCTGTGCAGGTGATGCTGAAATTGGCAGCAACAACGTCAACTCCTTGAAGAGTGAAGACGTCCCTATGAGAGGCTTATTAGATGAACTCAACGAGGGTGAAATCTGGGGTTCCTCTCACACTTTGAAATCATGTGGAAAAGCTGTTTCCATAGAAACTGCTAGTCTAAGCGAGTATGCTAGATATGTGCTAAGAACAATTTGCCAGCAGGTAATCTCTGAAACAACTCTTCTGTCCTCATTTGGAGAAACAATGTTTTTTTATTTGACAAGCGTAACGTGTATTTTGGTGCAAAGTGAACACTGAAGTATTTCAGTATTTGAGTTCTGTTTGGGTTTCCTGATTTTCACAATTCAAACACATAGTATGTTACTCGGGGTCGGGGGGAATTGCTTTAGTTAGTTATTAGCATCTCCCTGCACTCTGTCAGAATTGAGCTGTTTTTCCTACCTGAATTTTGAGCCCTTTGAGAGGACAGTAGGATCAGTCCATTAGCTCTCTGCTCAAAGCGCTTTTGCAATAGCATTTGTTTTATTGCAAAGTTGCTTTCAAAGTATAGAAGAAATTAATTTTGCAAAACCTGTTAAGTGTCTTAAACTTTCAGGTGGTACTGAATGACAGAAGACATTTCTAATCTCATGTGTTGCGTGAACCATACTTCACTTCAAGTTTTGCACATGGAAAAATCAGTTTTCCGTTTAGCTTACCAAAAGTCAATATTGCCTTGAAACTATCTTGTGAATCTGTTATCTGATTACTTACAGGAATGGGTTGGAGAGCACTGTTTAAAAGAACCTGAGAGGCTGTGCACGGACAAAGATCTTATTTTGGATCCCGTTCTTTCAAACAAGCAAGCACAGAAACTTCTTCAACTTATCTGTTATCCTCACGGTATTAAAGAATGCACCGAGGGTGACAACCCTCAGAGGCAGCATATCAAACGCATACTTCAGGTAATGCAGTGGGGAAAAGGTGGAAGAACTACCTGTGATGCACTGACGCTTAACCTGTCATTCAGCAGCACCACCCAGTGACATTGATTTGCAGTTCCTCGTGCAATCAAGCATTAGATTCTTTAATGTGCTCAGGATCCCCAGTCTCTGTGGTAGATGTTCTATAGTGTGACTTTGGGTGTCTCATTACTTCTGATTCCACGGGTGTGGGAGAAACAAGCGTGCAGCACACTCATCATTGTCGGTCATTAGGAAGCCACTGCAAAGGGAGCTGCTTTCAGGGCTGTGCAGGTGGAGGTGCCTGCTCTCTCAGGAGGGCTCTGACTGTACTGTGGGGAAACACACTCACTCGATGAAAAAGGCTCCAACACCTTCATGGACAGCGGAAAACTGATCTTTTCTTCAAATTCAGCTGCATTAGGGGCACTTTATTTCTTAAACTACAAAATGGATTTTCTTTGAATAGACCTGCTAAGAATCAAGATGGCAATGTCTGGACCAGGACAAACAGTGATCAGTGTTCTGCAAAATATCACTGCAGCTGCTGCCTTTACTTTAGCTGTGCCTAGATGACCTTGTGCTAAATACAAACATGTCCACTTGGATGGCGATGCGTGGATTGATGTAATTACTAACGAAAGAGCGAATTGCTAATTCATATTTAACTAAACTCAGATTTTGCAGAGAGCAAGATTTTTATTCAGAAAAGTTGGTGTGGTTAAAAGTACTAAGTAACAATATTAGCTGCAAAAATGTGGAAGTTAACATACATTCTTTAATAGGCCTGATATTTTGACATGTCATTAGACTGTTAAAAAGAGTAGTGATTGTGATGATCTGCTTGTAAGATGAGGCTTTGACATGTAATGTATGCAATTATGAGATATTTTTTTCTTCAGACCTGTAGAGTGTTGACACTTGTATTTGTAATGTTAATTCTTACCTAGAACTTAGATCAGTGGACTCTCCGGCAGTCTTGGTTGGAGCTGCAATTAATGATCAAACAGTGCATGAAGGAGCCTGTGAGTATTTGTTTTCAAACTTTCTTATCTAAATATTTAATGCAAAAAAAGTATGTTAAATTTTAACGTAGTCCATGAGCAAACATACCATGAATGTGCTAGTTTACTTATGTTTTACTGTAGGGTTCTGGGTCTGTGGCTGAAATGAACAGCTTGTTGGATAATATTGCAAAGGCGACAATAGAGGTGTTTCAGCAATCCGCTGATCTAAACAATAACTCTTCTAACTCTGGTATAGGCCTCTTCAATCCAAACTCTGTTGGAAATGCTGACACAAGTAATACAAGACAGAATGGTAAAAAGACATTCCTAAGGTATTTTTTGTAGCACCTTTTTAATTATTTTAGCCAACATGATGCTTAATTTTGTGTCGATTGCCTAGACGTTTTTTGCATTTGAAACAGGAATGTACAGAAATGAGTTACCTGGAGGTTACTTCTATTTACTTTTGTTTAACAGTAAATGTAGTTGCTATTCTTGAATTTTCTGGAAACCAGAAATTGTGACTGCTCAGTCCACACTAGTTACTCCAGATGCATTGTGTTAACTGCTTTATTAAAGCAGTTCAGTCTTATAACAGCTAATACTGGTTGCAAAACTGCATGGATATTTTGGCTGAAATAAGTTTGTTCTAATTCTAGTTCCTCTGAGCGACGAGGAGTGTGGCTGGTGGCTCCCTTGATTGCAAAACTGCCTACCTCAGTTCAAGGTAGGGTCTTGAAAGCTGCGGGAGAGGAGCTGGAGAAGGGTCAGCATTTGGGGTCATCTTCTAAGAAGGAAAGAGATAGACAGAAACAAAAAAGGTACGACCTTGGGAAATCCCTGTATGCAGAGCTGAAAGGTATTTTTGAAGGAGGAGTTTACTGAGGACTGGATTTTGGGTTCACAAAACCTCATTGGTTCACTTCTGTGGAGCAAAAAGTTATCACCCCCAGACAGGGTTCAGGTTTCATTCAATTTGAAGAAATATCATTAGTTTCAGAGGAAGAAATGTGAAAGCTTTGTAAGACATCTTTCAGTGGCGATTCTGCAGCTTGGTGATGGGAAATATTGGAGATTTCAAAGAACAGTTAGAGCACTTGTTGTCTCTTTCCTTAGGCTGCTTTTCTTGACATTAAGGTCCCGTAATTGTCATAAGATGTCATTTAATTCCTGTTGGGAATTAAGCTTAAGCTCATCTCTAACTTCCCAAGCGCATGAGGATTTTAGTGACTTTCTGGTTATTGATTTTCCTTTAGTAAAATATTCTTCCACAGTGCCTGTAATTTTTTTGAGCTATGATAGAAATTACATTGAATACTGTACACAACAAGGTCTCTTAGCTTCCAATACCAACTGTCTGTCTTTTTGTAAAGCTCTTCCAAAGTACAGTTGTTCAAGAAAGCAAATCACTTATCAAGAGCTTGTGGCATTTTATGGTTGTATATGGTCCCACCGTAAGTTTCTTGTTTTTACATGTTACTAGCGTGCGCTGTCTTTTTTTGTCACCTTCGGTGTCGTTCATGCAGTATACTTTCCCTCACTGTGGGACGAGTAATTGGGTTTTGCCCCTTTGTAGTGCTCTTGTAAACCTGTGCTGCATATATTGATTTTGACTTGTCGTTGTCATTAAATTCTGTGGAGCCTTTTAAATCTATTGGTGTTTTCCAGCCTCTTTCACCTAGCTTATTCCGTTTAAGGTTAGAAAGTTTAACTTTTTTTTTCTTTTCATCATAACTGCAGTATGCCCATAACACTGTGTTATGCTGGACTCTCCTAGTTCATCTGGACTGTTTCTTTGATAAGCTTCTTATGTGATGTATCAACCTATAGAACTTCTGTTCGCCGTGTTCAGTTTTTGAGTTAGGTGTGCTTTGTATTAACTTTATGAAGCCATCTCTTCCTTGTCCTAATCCATCTGCAATACCTGCCTGATCTGTTGTTAGATAAAAAAGACATCTTGCTGTCTGGATACCTTTATTAGGTGTTTCTGGGCATTTCAGCACTTTGCCATTATTCACTGGCTCTCTTGCTACTTGCATCAGTAGAAGGGAACATGGAACCTCTCTCTGTCTTCTGTTTCTTTTCCTACGGGAGAGCTCTAGTGTAGGAAATCTAACCCAAGCCTCTTTCAAAGCTGAAATAAAATGCCTATAGAAACTGTCAAGCCCTTCCTCCACGGTGGTTCCTATGCGCAGAAGTAAAAGCATTTATAAAGTTGTTCTAGTTGTTACAATAAATTACTTCCTTGTGTGCTTTTTGAAGCTTTTCAATCTCTTCTTGATCAAAACCAAACTTTACTATGAGTCACAAAACCAATGAAACTATGGGGAAGTATGAAATCTTATGCAACTTATGTGAGATCTGTCTTTCTTTTTTCAAACTCTGCTTTGTGTAGCAGGGATAGCAATTGCAATAACAACTGTCGCAAATTGTAGGCTTTTCTTCAGAAAATTAGTGAGAAAATTAAGAGCTGTTCCTACCATGTTGTTCCTAAAATCTGAAAAATCACGGTTTAACATGACTTTTGAAAATGCAGGCTTTCCATTTTGCTCCTTTTATGGGACCTTGAGATTTTGCCATTCCTTTATACTAATTGTCAAGTTAAATGCCAAATGAAAATAACTGTTGAAATGAATACTTGTAATACATACACAGGTGTATGTGTGGGTATGTATTTATATTGTGTTTACGGATGCATGAAATTTTCAAAGAGCTTATATATCTAAAACTGCAAAAATCATTGCATGAGCTGTTACCCAAGTCCCTTTACTCACATTTTTAACTTCCTTCTACTTCACATGTTGTACTTCCAAATTCATCTTCCTGTATTTCTTTCAGTTTGTCTTAACTTTATGTTTATAGTGGATACACATTAGTTTAAATGAAGAATTTGAAAGCCTTCGTGTTAGTATGGCATGTCTCCTACAGCCAGCTAAAGCTGCATCTCAGTTTACTTACTAAGCCTGTGTTAGAATTCTAGTGCAGTTTAGGCAACTGTCATTCTAATCAGTGCTTGTAGGGGAAGCTTACTTGGGATTCACTTCAGACTACTAACGTGGATTAGAAACTTTAGCTGCCTAACCTCCACTAAAATTATATCCCTACTTTATCAAAGTAGTCTTAAAATAACATGTTCTGTTTCTGAGTCAGGCCTTCAAGTGTCCGTGCAGTTCCTGGTCATTCAGTGCCCTGAGCTAGATGGGTTCTCAGTAATGACATGCATACTATGTGCATGTATGCTGGCTGGTGTGCTGTCTTCTTATGTGCATGTTTTTTTAATTCGTCTGGCAAGGCTTTAATTTACTAAAACAGACAGACATAGATACAGGCAATGCCACTTCCAGGGAAAAAAAGTAGACAAAACAAGGAAGGGAGTGAGGATGGGAAGTATCAAAATAACTTTACTAATTGACTTCTGTATTTGTCTCTGTTAAAGCATGTCTCTTTTGAGTCAGCAACCCTTCCTTTCATTGGTACTTACTTGCCTTAAGGGACAGGATGAGCAACGGGAAGGGCTTCTAACATCACTGCAAAATCAAGTTAATCAGGTAAAACAAGCACATAACCATGAGCACCCTTTCTTAGATGTTCTATGTGTCATCAGTTTTATGTGTATGAGATGGCGTAAACCCAGGATAATTGCAGTGCAATGGCATGCCAAAAGGAACAGTCCAAGGAAGGAAGAATGGGGAGGTCTTTCTTCCTTTTTGAGAGTGAAGATATCTTTTTTTCTAAAATTGTTACAGACAAATATAACGAACTTGAGTCTGACTCCAGTTCTTTCCAGGAAAAACAATAAAAGATGTTTGTCCTGAGATGAACAGTCTTCTCAGTCTCTAGCTTGATCATAAAAAGCTTTTATAAGTTTTAAACTTTCCTTCTTTAGGAAAACCCTTAATCTTCTCCAGCTGGCACAGATTCAGGATTTTTCGTATTTTAAAAAACAATATTGCTAGTCCCAAACTGGCCCCTTGCCTACAGCTTTTTCCTTATATCACTTGTGCTTATTCATAGCCTCTGCTGATTCTGCTCAAGGCTGCCTGCTCCCATCTGGTTCACGCTCTAGCCTACAATAGCTCCTTAAGACTCTTTAAAACGAATGTATACAGTGCCCAGTGTACTGTGTCCATGTTTCCTTTTCTCTGTCTTTACTTTCTATGAGTTACTGTGACAGTGAAAGTTGATACCTGTAGGGCCATTATTTTCTCATATTGCCTCCCTGCTCCGGTCCAGGCTGTGGCGTGCATCAACATCCTAGTTAAATTCATTCCTTTGATGGTGGTTTTTTTCCCCCCTGGTGTAACTGCTGCTTGGGTTTTCCTTTTGCTGTATGGGCTCTCCCCTGAAATTCAGCTGGTCCAGGTTCCCTAAGGTTCTAGTCATTTCACATCCAGAGATGTCACCAGATCCTGTTGGAAAGCTGCATCCAGTGCAAGAGGTCTGTTTACTTACCTGTAGTGAACAGTTAAATAGGGTGTTTGAAACAGTATTTTTAATAAATGCGTAACAAAACTGCTTATTTTCTTTTTGCTACAACAGGAAGATCTAGTCACACAACTGATAGCAGATTATCAGCGTTTTACACATTAATTTTTGCCCCCCTGCTAGTTTGCTTGCTCTGCTCTAAACCTTAAACAGGCACAAGGATAAAAAAGTTAATAATCTTTTATGATTCCTTATAGATAATGGTCACAAATACTTCAATTGCTTTTTCTTAGATCCTTAGTAACTGGAGGGAAGAACGGTACCAGGACGATGTTAAAGCTCGGCAAATGATGCATGAAGCCCTACAACTTCGTCTTAACTTGGTAAGAAAAACTTCCGTGGTTTTCCTGATGTTACAAAAAGGTGTAGCAGCTACTCTGGAGTAAGTGGTAAGGAGGAAGAAGCATCGTGTCAGGGCACTGCTGGGGCCGGGTCACACTGAGAGCTGGCGGCTGAGGGGGTCCCTCAGCCCCTCCAGGCATCAGGCTTCCCCACTGGGATGGGGACAGGCTGAGTCCATGCAAGGACGTCAGCCCACGGCGGGGGCTCAGGATCAGGCCCAGCAAGGGGAGCCAGGGTCAGACACAGCCCTGGTGTGGCCAGGCAGGGCCGTGGGGACAGGCTGAGGCTCCTGACTTGGGGCCCCTGAGCTGGGACCGGGGGGAGCCCCAGGTGGGGCTGGCCAGGGACAGCAAGGGCTGTTAGTGCCCCCTCGGCCCTGACGCAGGGATCTCTGCTCCGCTGGTGTTCGTCTGTGCTCTGCCCATCCCTCTTGTTTCAGCTGATGGGTCTTGGCCATAATGTTTGGACATTGTTCATATAAAATGAATGGGAAGGACAAGCCTATACCTTATTCATGCCTTATTTTTGTGCTGCTTTCTTCCTTTCAGTGTCCCTGGAACCTCAGAAATGCATCATCTTTTTGTGGACATTCCAGACCATTGTCCACTGATGGTTTATCCCCATGTAACAAGCAAGGATTTTATGGATTAGGCAGTCAATATAGTTAGACAACTATATTATATTATTATATTAGTTGTCTAACTATATTTTATTGCTATTGTTATTACAATTATATTATATTATTATTATTATCTACATTTTGGGTGTGGGAGCAAAGTGCTAACTATAAAGTTCTAATTCAACACCTTTTCAGTTCTGGGAATTTTTTCACCAACTTCAATTTGTTGCATCAAACATGAAAGTGAAGATGTGGAACTGAAGGAGCAGTGTAATAATATTTTGCTTTTCTGTAGTTCCTTCTTAGGAGAAGCTTTTTGCTGGGAATATGGGGTGGGGAGGAAAAATCATTTAAAGTCAGCATTTCAAGATGGCATTCAGCACACAAGAACTTGTGGGACTGGAGAGCAGTTTTATTCATAAGTAATCTGTATGATAAAGGAAGCGTGCCTATATGAGATATATGCAGAGCCTTGCTATCTGCTGAATTATTTTGCAGGTAGGTGGCATGTTTGATACTGTGCAGAGGAGCACCCAGTGGACCACTGACTGGGCACTTCTGCTCCTCCAGATAATCACTTCAGGAACTGTGGATATGCAGACCAACAAGTATGTCTGCGCTACTTAAGCTAATTCATGTCCTTGGTGCTTTTAAGTTTAGGTTGCATGTATATTATTGTTATATTTTTCTTACCCTTATCCTATTACTACTTGAGTGCAATTTATGTGCTCAGTGCTGATCTTGGTTGGGGAGCACCTCTGCCTTGGAAAGCACTGGAGCCACTACTGATGCTCTTCTTTAACAAGCACATACCTGATCGCCTTCTGAAGTCTGGGAGCCTGTAATTCGCAATGACTGTCTGTTTATGCTGTTTGTAGCTCTGAGCTGGGGTTTATAAGTAAGATTTGTGTGTATGTCTTGACAGTCCACCTGCATGCATAGACTGGGGCTGATGCATGCAGGCTGAGGTGTGTGCGTATGCAGAACGCCCTAAAAACCCAGCTTGTTTGAAGAGCTGCATTTGTGGCCTTTGCCCTGAGTATCCATCCCTGGATCTCTTGGCAATCGGTAGTTCCTCAGGGTAATGCTTGTCTTTACTCTCAGCGAATTGTTCACAACCGTGCTGGATATGCTGGGCGTCCTCATCAATGGGACGCTTGCCTCGGACTTGTCAAACGCTTCCCAAGGAGGGCCTGAGGAAAACAAAAGGGCTTACATGAATTTAGTGAAAAAACTAAAAGTAAGTGTTATGTCTTGCCATTTTCAGCACTTCCTTTGAATTGCTTTCTATGATCATCCTTTAATCCTGTCATTTCTAGTGTCTGGGAAGGCCTCTTGGAAAAAGAAGCGAGACTGAAACAGTGCTAGGATAACAAGGAGTAAAAGGAGAAAATAAAATTTTAGGAATGTGGGGGTGGGAAGACAGACTTCTAGTATTTTCTTGGTAATAAATTAAAACTAGGAATCCTGCAAGACAGCTACTTTTAATCATGATTGAGACACTAAATTTATATTACGTGTTTTTTACATTCTGTTTAAACAAGAGATTACAAGATAACTTACATTCTTTAAAAAAAGAAAACAAACCACCCACGCAAAAAGCCCCAAAAACCCCTTGCAAAGCCACTTGTTTAAATTTAGTAAAAGTACAAGGAAATGATTCATCCAGAAACAGGACATTTTCTAATAGTGAAAGCAGTGAAATGTGTCTCTTCTCCCCACCCCCTTCCCTTTCTGTTTGATTGATTGATGTATTTATTCTCTAGAAGGAGCTGGGAGACAAGCGGTCGGAAAGCATTGACAAGGTTCGCCAGCTGCTCCCTTTGCCAAAGCAGACATGTGATATTATTACTTGTGAGCCAATGGGATCCTTGATCGACACCAAGGGGAACAAAATTGCGGGATTTGACTCCATTGATAAGAAACAGGCAAGAGTAAATGTTTGTTTTCGCCTCAGTATTTCCATGATTTTTGAAGCTTAGGAAATTCAAGCAAACAGGTACAGCTTGTACAATACATGTGTTGATATGCAGTATCATAAAAGCAGTGTACTTCTGCTGTAATACAGCTTTCTAATGCACTCCCAGTCCTTACGAAAGAAAGCTTCAGCCACGGCAGTGCGGTCTCTTTTGAACAGGTAGGCTTTCTATGAGCAGTGATGCCAAAAGTGAGGAATGCTGGGCTTGTCGAATAAGACCTTTAAAAATAGTTGCAAACGACAGACTGTTTTTTGGTATCAATTGTGTTTCTGTTCCAGATATTCTTGCACAGTTTTTGATTGCATGATCCATGCGAAATTCTCAGGCAGAGGGTGAAACCAGGAGTGGGGTTAGAGAGAGGCACGTAGGGAGCTGTTAAACCCCAGCCGAATGGGTTGAGGCAGCCTAGTGTGACTTGGACCCTGCACCAGCACTGGCAGTGATTCCATCCTCCTCTCCCGGACGAGTCGCTGATACTTGCAGATAGTCTCAGAGCTTTAGGTGTATATGCATCTTAAATGGAAACAGTTTTATGCCACTCATGCAAATTCAAGAGTTTGGGTAACCTTTCACTTTCTGATTTACTTAAAATTCAGTTATCATGTTTGCTGCACGCCCTTCCTTATTGAATCTGCAGAGCACATGGCCAGTATGTAGCTGCTAATGTGATGAGTGTTGACATAAGCTTGCTCAGTTTTGCACTATAGGGTCTTGACTGGTATTGTCCAACTCCATAAAAGTTGCCAAAAAGGAAACGACATTTGACTTGGGAGTTGAACAGCAAAAGCTCTTACAAAAGTATTTGCTTTTCAAGCAGAATCCTACATGTGAGAGCCCATTTGACCTGAGAACCTTTTGACCTGTTACTTGCTGGGAGGAGGCGGGAGGGTGATCCTGCATAGAAGAGACAGAGAAAAAAAGGCGGGGGGTGGGTGGGTGGGGTGTATTTGGATTTTTTGGAAATTTGAAGGGATGCATAATTTTAAGTGAATTTATTTAAAAAAGAAGGATAGAGTTTTTTATTCTGCAGACTGGGTAGGCATTTTTTTGTGATTTAGAGCTTAGGCTTTCTCCCCTTATTTGAATATGTAAACTTAGGAATGGTATCCTCAGATCAGCAATTTTTGATAGATATTTGACTTTTCCTTCAAATTATGATAGGTGGAACTTGAGAATTTTAGCATAGCTATAAGCAAATGGTACTATAAAAATATAATTGCTCTTATCTAGTGGCAGCCTCAGATGGAGGTTAAAATTCCACCAGTATGCATTTGGTACGTTTTGTGGAGAGGAAATATCCTTACTGGGTTTTCCTGACTCAAATAATAATGTACAAAAGCAAGTTGTCTGCTGTAGCATTCCAGCTTTCTTAAAATGCGAACTTCACGTTTATTCTGAAACAGGGCCTTCAGGTTTCAACAAAACAAAAGGTGTCCCCTTGGGATTTATTTGAAGGCCACAAAAATCCTGCTCCTCTCTCTTGGGCATGGTTTGGTACAGTTCGTGTCGACAGGAAAGTGATAAAATATGAGGAGCAGCAGCATCTCCTCCTGTACCACATGCACACCAAACCCAAGCCACGGAGTTACTACCTCGAGCCCTTGCCCCTTCCTCCAGAAGAGGAGGAGGAAGAGCCCACCACACCTGTGTCTCAGGAACCAGAAAGAAAGTCAGGAGAGCTCTCAGATCAGGGCAAACATACCACGGATGATGAGAAGAAGACAAAGAGCAGGAAGCGAAAGTCAAAGTCAAGCTCAAGAGCTGATGTAAGTAGTTGGTGCCCCATACAAAACCTGACCTCTCTCGCTGAAGCATCTGGTGTTGCGTGGTGCTGTCTTAGCTGCTTTCAGAAATTGTTCTGCACCTGGAGGAGGGGGTCCTAATAAACGGAGTGAGTGGAGGTGGTTAGAAGGAGGGTGGTTTTGTATCAAGTGAAGCTCAGTGTAGAGGAATGTACAGTGCTCAGGACCTTATGTGCTATGTAAAATATACTAGACCAGATCTTACTAAACATTATTCAGGTTCCGTATATGCTTTCTCTCGTTTGGTGTAAAGTACAGCTGTTATTGTTTGTATCAATTCCTAAAATTCCTCCTGTTCAAATTATGTTGAGAGCAAACACGTTGGTTTAAACCCAGGTCCCATTCAAATGGAAACCAGTTTGAAAGGTTCTTTTACATATATAAACTGTTCCACTGTGGAGTTTGTTCTGGTTTCTGAGATGCTTACCCTTTTGGTTTTTATTGGGTTTTGAGGTGTGGGTTCCTAAGCTGAAGAATCACCTAGAGCAAGGGTTTGAAAAACATGCCGGGCACCACCCGAATAACAACGTATGTTTCCAGTAGCAGCATTCTGTGCGATTATGTCCTCTTCGCTCTGCTGCCAGCCTGGTCGTACTTGCTGTAGATGTGGTAGTATTCTGTCAGTACCCAGCTGGTTTGTTAATGTGTTGCATTTGAAGTAGCTGTAATTTTAAGATAATTTTCTGGCTTTTTTTGATGTTTCAGTTAAGTTCTTCCTGTTATTTATATACTGATACTATAGCTGTCCTTGTGCTATACCTAACCATAGCCTGCAGAAAATACTTACCAATAAGGTAGAAATGGACGGAGTGTGTATGAAGTTGTTAATTACCTGTGGGCAGCCTGAGACTTAATCTGTGTTTTACATCATTGCAAATGACAATGGGAACTGTCTCTGGCCTTTAATAATTTAGTAGGAAAATTGGCATTATTTATGAGTTAGTAAGGTATGAATGTCAGTAACATTCACTTTTACTGTATATTTCAAGGAATATCCACAGAACAACTTGTATAGAGTGCCTCCTACTTACTCACCAATTTCCTCTCAAATGATGCACCATCCGCCCTCTGCCTTGTGGGGTTACAGCATGGTGGGGCAGCCGCAGCAGGCTGGCTTCTTCGTGCAGGGCCAGCCCCTCCCACCAGGTACGTGTGCGCTTCACCTTCAGAAGCACGGCGCTTTAGTGTTATTTGATGTGTGGCAAAAGTTGACTTCTCACAGCCATGTTTTGTTTCTCCGAAGCAGGCTGTGCCTGCTGATGCCATTTATTTTAATCCTTAGTTAGCCATAGGTTTCTGGGGGTGTTTTTTGAAGGGCTTTCTGTTATCAATTGTAGGTCTGTCTCTGTTAAGCTATTAAACTTTTTTGTAGATAAGCAAAAATGACCTACTGTGATGAATAGTATAAGAAAGCTAGTAGAAATTCAATGAGGAGTGAAAGAAGAGACGGGATGCTTAAAAGGAACAAATGCCTTATGTTTGGCTTATTTCTGCTTTGATTCATACCAAGGAACGTGGTGGCTAATTTAACATCTGCTAGATGGAATAAATCAATCCATGGGCTTGCATTTTTTGCAGCTTTGTGATATTTTCAGCTTCATTTTTTGTAGGATTGTTTTGTTCCTTCCAGTTAATGTGTCCCCAGTTTAACAGGTATTGTACCTGCTCTAGGGGGCAGCAGCTTATGATTTTTTGAGAAATACTGTTGTGTCCTTGGCTATTACGCAGAAGTTTAGAAGTTTGATTCCAGTTATAAATGTTAAATATTTTTTTTGAAGCTCCAAATACAATTAGATCTATATTCTAAGTGTGTAAAAGCCTTCAGAATATACCAGACAGTGGCTAAAATGTTTAAGGAAATGCTGCTTTTAAAAACAAACATGTAAGATTAACTTTGTAAGTCTGACATATAGATACATGATTTTTATCAAGTAGCACAGAGTGCATAAATTATTGCGATCCTGTTATAAAATTGGCTTGACATAGTAAGCTGTTCATACCGTGCTTTTAATCTGACATGCAACTTTTTTTTCATCAGTAGTAGTCAAATGTTTTATGTGACATAGAACGTGCAACAGCCCACAGCCTTCTGCTTTTCATTCTCATTTACAAGTGGTAGTCTTCAAAATTATTTTGCCCCTTTAATTTTTCAGGTCAGTAATCCGGTTTAATCCAGTTCACTAGTGGTCTGCCTTTGCAGAGATAAGTTTATCACCATTACTGTAGAGCTAACCAAACAGGAGCTGATGAATGAGCAGTGATCTGTACCAACAATGCTCTTACGAAGGCAGAGAACGCATTTGTGTTTTGGGTGGTTTTTAGGTGGTTCCAGGCTGGATCCGACAGGCTCCTTCGTTCCAACAAACACGAAGCAAGCCCTGTCGAACATGCTGCAGCGGCGCTCCGGCACCATGATGCAGCCCCCCTCTATCCATGCAATCACACCTCAGCAGCAGTTGCTCCAGATGAAACTCCTGCAGCAAGAGCAGCAGCAGCAGCGGCTCCTCAGGCAGCAAGCACAGTCACGGTCTCTCCAACAGGTTTGTCCAAACCCCTGTCTGAAGAGCAGCACAGTGGTTTTTGCCTTCCCATGGGGCTGCTTGCCCTGCATAGGTTCATGGAGTGGAGAGCCAGCTGGTATTTAACAATTGCAGTAATTCCCCAAATACTGCTTAACAGGACTATCTGCATTTAAACTTCATTTGCCCTTTGGTCCCTTAGTCCCTTCTACTTTTCCTGTGTTTCATAGAATCAGGTTTTTCTTCTGCTACTTGATGGTGTTCCCTGTTATGTCACAGAGGCTTTCATAGTGGAGTTATGTGGTGCTATGTACCACTGAGCTACAAGTAAGCAGCAGAGGCACAGCAATGCTCTTCACAATGAGAAATCCAGGAAGTCTGGCAGGAGCCATTTCCATACATGTGTGCAGACAGATGCCCATGTTCTCTAGAAATAGCTGCAATTTCTTCTCCTAACACTTTTGCAGAGTACAGCTGCTGTGTGCCAGACCGCACATGGCTGTTGCGCAACACCCTTTGGCATCTGAGCTAGTTTTCAGAGTATGGCTGCAGACAGGCTGCTTTTGAATTGATGGTGCAAGAGCAACAAATTGGGTTTTGGATCCCAGGTAACCAGCAATGTGTGTACAGTCGTTGTTGGTAAACCCAGTAACTTTTCACCTTTATGTCCTTCCGTACCCATTCTTACCCTCACTGCAGTATATATTATATTGCCTTTATGCTACCTTGCCTTCAAACTCCATGATATGCCCTCTTTGCTCAAAATAGTTAATTTTTTCAGCAAGTATCCTTGTAATTTCTGGTGCTGTCTCTATTTTGTTACAGCTCCCTCATTATCCTTCTCATCCCTCTTTCAGTCTGTCTGCTACGACACATGCAAAGCCCTCTGTAGTGCTTAAATTGCTGATGGGCTACATTAGTTTTATATGGGGCTGTTCATAATTGTGAAACCAGGGTTTCGCTGTATGTGTGCTGTCTTCTACCTTACCAAAAAAAAAAAAAAGGCCCTAAAGACTCTGGATGTGTGTTTTATCATGTCAGTGGTGCAGTGAATATTTGATCCCTCACTGGTGTCCTGTGGGCACTATGAGGTACTAAGGATTAGGTACCCTACATGTTAGGATACTGGGCTCTACAGTGAGCTATCGCCCCTTATTTAATAGAAACCCTGTAGTATTTCTTACATTAGGCAATATCTCGCTATTTTAGTATTAGGTTCAACTGGCTTTCAATTACTGTGATAGAATACAAGCTTAAATAAGAGCCTTGAGTAAACAAATAATGATCAGTACTTACGGCTAGGTGGATCAAAACGTAGTAATTGAAGATGTAAAATAACACATTTTCACATTTAAGGAATGCTGCTGTTTAACACTGTCACATTTGGAGGACAAAAGATGTAGTGTTTCCCTTCTGGTTTCAAACAGGGACAGTAGCTAAGGTGTAAAGAACAATGGTTAACTTCTCCAAAGTGCTGCATAAACAGATTATCAGTAAGGAAAATAAACTATCATGAAGGCATGAATCCATGCCTAAATAAGATTAATAAGGTGTCTGCAGTGAAATTTTTTCATAAGATTTGGATTGAACTTTTACAGTGTAAAAGCTGCACTACAATTCGACAGGGTAGGTTCAGGTGCCTATTTCAGGTAACGTACGGCACGTGCTGGATGTTCATCAGTCAGCGGTTCCGTATCAGCCATGTTTTTATTTCAGCAATAAGTCAGTGTAAGTTAAACTGATGTAAACTAAGTCAAACCAGAGCCATCCAAACCCAGCCGTTGTTTCCCAGTTACTTGCACAGAGTGGCGTGCACAGCCAGGTCCTTCACAGTGTGCTGGGGAGTACCACAGATGGCCACGTTGTTTTCCGTCTGCTTCTAACATTCTGCCTTTCTGGATGTTTGGGGAGATCAATTCATCCTGATAAGTGAAAACTTTCACTGTAATGAAAGGAATGCACAATTCACCAGGCCATGCTTTTTGCTTTCCTTGTTGTCTACGTGTGTGCTGGCAATGCTGGCACCAGAGAAGCCCCTCCGAGGTCCCAGTGGCACGGGGACTTTGCGTGCTGCCTGGCGCCATGACTGCCCCAGCAGGACGCCTGCCTGCACGTGTGCACGGTGTGCTCCTTCAGGAACGCGTCCCTGGGGAGCTTGTAGTTCTTCGTGCAGTCCTGGATTTAGAGTAGAAAACGCTATGGCAGTGTAGAAACCTGAAGGTAGTAATTGAAAACTTGGAAACAAGATGATTTGTAAGCATTGCTACTGTGTGGTGTATGTTGTTGGGTAGAGCTTAAATAAGGAAGGTTTCTGCAGCTGCGGAGTGGAATTACCCACTCAGTTTGAAGTCACTGACAGTGGTGTGGGCAGTTCTGTAAAGTCAGTCCAGAAGGACTCTGCTCCTTAGCGCTGTGCCGTGCATGCTGTGCTCTTGGAAATGAATAGCTGTGGTGCAAGGTCTTTAAGAAGTAGGACTTGTTAAAAATTGTTTGAGTATTATGTATGGAATTGATAGGCTCCTGTGGATGGTAAGGAGTCCTTTCCACATTTACTTTCTGTTCATAAATTTCATAAAAGTATTGAGGTTCATAAGGATAAAAACCCACCTAAAAGGATCTTGTTAACATTCCTAAACACCGGCATTCTTTGAGTTACATACAGGTGAGATCCGTAAAGGTGCTGTACTGCTTCACTAACAATCCAAGCCTAATCATGTATATTCTTTGTATTGTTTGCTATTTTCTCGCCTGTCCTTTTCCTTTAGGATGTCTGTAGCACTGCTGTATCCCTTCAGGATGGCTTTGACAACATAATGGTAACCACTCTGAGACCATGAACTTTTTATTTTTTCTTTTGCACAAACCTGCGTTTCTTTCAACACACAGGCTGCACACTTTGCTTTTGATGAGAATGATATGCTTTGGCACTCCTCTCACCTAGGTAGCACAGTGGCTGCATGTGGGAAGGCTGTGAATATACTTGCACACATAGAATATTTTTTTTCTTACAAAAATTTACAGTAACTACATCATTGATCAATTTTTTTTCCTCTTCTGTTGTGCTTCTCGCTGTGAAAGATTAGGCTAGCTGCAAGATATGTCTGATGCCGTGTCCCTCTAAGCATGGCTGGCGTGTTCCCGTTCTGCCACCTTCTCCCCGCTGCCGGCGGGGTCTGCTCCTCTCCGCTGCCACCCGCTGTGGCAGAACTGCCCTGTCCGATGAGCAGTAGGGGAGAGAGCACATGTCCTTTTTGGCCAGCAAATGCCACTAGCACTTGAAGCATTCCTGGCCTGGGCCCATTCCCGCTGCAGTGGGATGCAGTGGTGCTGCTCAGCTCAGGCAGTGAGGGGTCAGCTCCCCTGGCCCCGCGTGTGCTGCAGTTTTCAAAATACTTCTTGTCCCACCTGAGCACAGCAGTGTACTGCCGGGTGGTCTGTTTCTGAGCTGTTGCAGGATGTGCAGTTATTAGAATAACTATATTTTGTTACTTCCAAAACAAGTAACACTTACCTGTTAAATTATTGTTTCATAGAATTCAGTTGTTTCTGGGGAAAATCAATAATGGCATGAACTTTCATCCCTAATATCTGCGTTGGAAAGCTTTCCAGGCATTAATTACAAAAGCAAGTTTAGAGTTAGTTTGCAGAACTTTTGTCCTGTCTTAGGGAAACTGCGATGTTGTTAAAAGCACTAATTGGAAAGACAAAGCAAAATGTGTTTTTATGAAAGCTTTGCTGCTTACCCTGTTGTCCGTATTTTACACATGTGTAATCATTCCTGTTATTACTGGTAGCATGTCAGAACAGGGTATAGATCACCATGTTTGTAATTAATTGGGCACACCTAGATATGCAGCAAATACACCATGAGGTCTCTCAAATCTGTCATCATCATCTTATTTAAATAAGCGCTAGTGTTTTGCTACCTACTTTCAAAGTCAGGTTTGGTCAGATTTTGGTCAAAGTCAGCCCGCTGTGCCATGGCTGCTACAATCGCCTTTGCCAGCCCCAGCACCACCTAGAAGAAAATTTCTCTGCAAATACACGGTGGACCCATATCTTAGCAGGAAAAAGCAGTAAGTTTTGCTTCAGTTTAGGGTACACGTAGAACAAAGAGCACAGTGGTTATTACTGTGACATTGCATCAGCATTGAATAAAAAGGTTTGGGTTTCTTCTTTTTTTTTCTGTTGTTGTTTTTGTTTGACATGCATGCACAGTTCTGGCTTGCAGCAATTGGCTTGCATGTTTGGTTAATTCTTCACTGAATTATGTCTGGAGGGAGAAGTCCCCCTTTGAATTTAGCAACATCTGCTGCTGCTGCTGCTGCTCAGGAATGCAGTGCTCTCTCACAAAGCGGGAGCTTGCTTGGTGGCCATGTGCTGCCGTGGAATAAATTGGTCTGTCCCCTACCTAACGAACAGCCTTTTGCTTACGTTTCACATGTGGGTTTGCGTGTGGTGCTTGCCTGGCCTGGGCAGCAGTGCCTGCAGTACGGGCATGCTGCTCTCGAGTCGCACACCCTGCCAGCCCCACTGCTTCGTGTGCACTTTAGACGGCGGTGAAAAGGTCAGTGACAAAACTCACTTGTGGATTTCTGCCCACTGTGTATTGCTGGGATCACACAGCTGCTTATTTAGTATTTTTCTTACAGAATTAGGGCCTAATGCAGTTTCCATTGATACAACTTCCCCTGACTTTGGACAAACACTTTACACTGCATAGACCCGAGTGGACAAACCTTGCTCTTGGGCGCACCAGGTTAGCTGCCACTGAGAAACGAAAGGACAGCAGACGGAGCCCCACTCTGCAGACCAGCCACGCAGAACCCACGTGGGGGCTTGTATCACTGGGGAGAAGAGCTTAAGGCCACTTTTTTTTCTAGAAATCAGTCATGGCTTTAGCAGATTTCACCTTTGGGTGACTTTAGCTTACATCGCGATCCATCCTGTGATTGGCACCTTAAGGAAAAGTTTCAGAAGCAATTTGCTTGGAGAAATTCTTGTTCTTTTTTTGTTTTTCTTCTTTTGCCTCTGCTTGAAAAAAAGAAAAAACCCTGAAGTGCTTGAGTACCTTCCCCCTGTACTTGGCTGACACCAGTTTTATGTGCATCCCATCTGCAAGATGTACGTTCTGTTCAGCCTTTCAGTTTCTCACCTTCCAGGTGGTGGTTTTGAGAGCTCCCCATCTGATTTTGTAGATGTTTTTCCAGATAAATGTAATTTTGTCTGAACTTTTGTCAGGCCTGACAGGTGTTACTCTGTTTGCACCTCCTATACTCCCTAATTTGTTTTTAGAAATTTTCCACAAGATACTGGCTTGTTTTTAAAACAAATTCTTAGTGTAGCTTATGCCTCCTTGGCATAACCTGTGATATCCGAGCTTCCTGCTGCCTTGTCTGCACCTTTATAACGCCTTTAGCCGTGGTTCCAGAGGCTGGCACGCAGCCTGGCTAGGTCAGTCTCTTCTGTTTGCTTTTAAAAGAAAGGAAGGTATGAAAAAATTGAGTATGTGACAACCCTGTGGCAGCTTTGCCCCTGGTTTTGCATCTTGCCCTTGACCCCTTCTGTCTGTTCTCTACCCAGAGCACAGGGCAGTTAATCCAGCCCTGGTCACGGCTGTCTACATCTCCTGGGGCCAGATCAGTTGAAGCTGGAACACTTTCTCTCTACCGTACTGCTCCCCCCAGCGATTCCTGTTCACAATAGGTAGCTCTGATTGTTTCCCAGGTTTGTCAGCGAGGATGCATGTATTTTCAAGCCCAATGCAAAATAAAAGCTAAACTGCAGGACGGCTGGTTGTGCTTACAGACTTGCCAACAGTTGGTATAGTTACCACTGAAGGGCTATGAGCGGATAAAGGAGGAGAGTTCCAATGGTGCTTCGGTATTTTGTCCTGTGGAAGATTTTCTTTTCCACCAGGTAGCCCTGATTGTAATGTTGCTGCTTGCAGTGTGTTCTCAAAGTCACTTTTAGCCTTAAATTCTAATACATCTCTGTAAGGATAGCCTGGTTAAAACGGCAAAGGATTTTTTGGAGGGCTTGGATTTTTTGTTTGTTTTTTGTGGTGAACAGGGCAACTACAGGGAAGGAGCATCACTGCTGCCAGCTCGTGTCTGCCACTGAGCTTCTTTTGAGTAGAATGGCTTTCAGAGTGATCGAGTGCAGCGGTGCAGCATCACAATCGCACAGAAAATACACGGACGTGATTGTATCCTTGGCAAATTCTCATTCACCATTTTTTTACAATCTCGGTCCTGAAATTAAGTCTAACATCTTATTTTTTCCTCTCTTCTGGTGCTGCAGAACATCCTGATGCATTTATAGTTCAAATCTTTAAGTGATTTGCCATTAATTGGGCATAAACATTGAGGCAATTTGAAGTGAACAAACGAGGCTGTCTGCTGATCACAAATAAAGAGTGTGTTTCCAAGCTGTACTGCTTGGGAGCTGGAGATGCTTGCTTATCCATTTATCATACTGGTATTTTGTATGTCATCATAAAATTTGTTAATCAGCATTTTGCGTGCTTCATCTGGGGGAAAGCTAGTATTCGGGTAGCCTGAGAAAGATATCAACTGTGTATTTATACTAGGGATTATAATTCACTCTAAGCTACCCGTATAATTTCATGTACTGTCTTCAAGACAGCTAGAATATTTTTTTCTAATCCTTTGCAAAACCCCATTTTAAAGTGTATTGGCAAGACTGTTCAGTAAATGGCTGTTTCTTCATGGCTGCAGTGTTACAGTAGTGTCAGACATCAAACAGCAGTCAATTCTTCCATCTCCCTGTGAGTAAATACAGTTCAGCAGTTTGGCACTGAGCAGTGGTGCTGTCTTGAAGGAAATGGTCAAGTCCCTCCATGACTTTTTAGGACACAACTTGGTGGGTTCTGTGTCCGGAACTGGACTTGTTTGGGGTGTGGAGGCTGTATCTGATGGATTATGTGTCTTTCAGGGTCAGCCGATGGACCAAGCTGCTATTTTCACTCCGCAAGTTCGACCCCTGTCTCAGCTTCCACAGTACCCAGGGTTACAGCAAGCACAGGTACTGCGTCACTCCCATGGAGCGTCTGCATAAAAATGCTTTTAAACAGAGCTCCTTTACCCCCAGCCTGCTTTTCTGTGCTTGGGACATGCCTCGTGCACGTGACCGAGGGTAATGGTGAGGCCTCCTTCTAGGATGCTTGTGGTCTCTGCATGCTCTGGCCCATAAACGTTTTTAATGTGGTTGCTTCCCAGTTTTTCCTAATGTTGTTGCTGGTAAAGGCAAGTGTACTTCAGCATTAAGCCTGAAATATGGCCAGTGTTTGGTGAGATAGTGATACCAGTAACTGTTTTGTCATGGTCATTCTGGTACTGGGGATTTTGTGGGGGGAGAAGAAGAGAGATGGAGCTGTGGAGCAGAGCCCCGCTCGTGCTCAGGGTCTGTCGGGGGAGGGTGGCACGGTGCGAATGCCGTCCTGCTGCCTCTGACCACGCTGCGGCTGCCTGAACCCACAGAGACGTGGGGTACAGGCAGTGTGGGGGACTCGCAGGTCAGTGCATGGGTACAGCTCTGTGTCTCACTGACTTGCCACCGGTTGTCCGGGCTTGGGCTGTTTGATAACGGCCATCTCTTTCTTTTACAGTTAAGCTAATTTAAATACAGGCACAGTGAAGTTACTTGTCTGTCCCTTCTCCCTGCAGAGCATGCCTCACGGATACACAATGTACAGCACTCAGATGCCTTTGCAGCAGCAGCAGCCAGCAGGTGTGGTGCTCTCCCCCAGCTACAACCCCCGAGCGTATTCAGCAGCTCATTCCAGCCCCACGCTGATGGAGAGGCTGCGGCAGGTGCAACAGCAGCCCAGCGGATATATTCAACAGCAGGCTGCTGCATATATCCAGCCTTTGACAGGCACTCAGCGGTGAGCCTCTGCAGCTCTCATAGCTGGTAACATGCAGGATTTTCATGGCAATTTTGTTTAAAGGTCTAAAGCTTTATTTCAAATAAAGTGTATTAATCAAAATGAGGTTAAAGCTGGGTCTAATTAGCAATAAATATGCCTTTCTCTCCGATCTCCCCCTGGTTTTTCCCTCATTTAATTTTTATTTTAAGTTGGTCTTGGCACACATTTGTAGCCCAGTTGTCCTGTGTGTTTCTAGAATGTACAAATTCATTTAAAGACGGCTGTTGGGTCTTATTTCACTACACACACAGATATGGTATCCATATTATGCAAACGTGTGTGGTATTAAACAATAAATACTCCAGGTTCACCAAAGAGTCTCTAGTCAAGAAAACACAAGACTAACCTGGTAGTTTTAACTAGCAATAGACAAATGAATTTTCGTTAAGCCTGAATAGACTAAATTGACTTTGGTTTGGAAGTACAGCTAAGTTGCAGTGCCTGTGAGAAACAGGAAATATTAATTGGTAAAGAAATGTAGTGAAGCAGAAGGAAAATTAAGCAGGAAAGAAATCTGTAAAAGGGAGCGTCACAGAGTAAGCAAGGTAGAAAACCGGTGTTTCCAATGACAGTCTTGAAGCAGATAGGTTTTTTTTCTAACACTTTAGCATAGTCCAGCTCTGCTCCTAACTGAATCAGAAATTTTGCCACTTTTAATTTCCACTTCAAATAGACGTAGAGTGACTCCCCAAAAGACAGGCTTAAATTAAAAAGGGAGTTGTGGGGTGGGGAAGAGTCGAAATATGCAAGGTGTGCCTCTGCATGCAGTGCCCATCTGCAGCTGTGATGGGATACGTGCGCAGCACAGCGCTTGCCCCGTCTCCGGGCTCGTTGAAGCAGCACAGCCACACATAGGCACCAGTCATCACAAGGTGGTCTGGCCCGCTGGCAGAGCTGCAGTGCTGTCTCACTGATCCCATGTAATTTATCCTGGAGTACCACTGATGCGCTCAGTTACCAAGTAGAGATGCTGTTCTTTCTCTGCTTCAGCTCTAATTTGATCCCAAAACTAAAATCTCCTTTAGATGCTGAGTTCAGGTGTATTTAAATAACTTGCTCATCAATTGCTTGTTGTAAGCAGAATATGAAAGTGTCATGGATACAGCTATGCAATTCTCTCAACCCTTGTTATTTTTAATGAAGTCGGTGCTTCTGGAATTGTTGTGAATGTTACTGTATATTCTGCTGGTTCCTTAACTTCTGTTAAATTCTTGCAAGCCCGGGTATCTGAAGAGTATGCTCAATTTTGGGTATGGTTGCACCTCTTCAGAAAGTTTGGCCTTGGCTTGCTTGACAGCCTTGTAGGAAAGCTTATAGGGTGCCTTGGGTTAGGAATAAAGCTGCTAACGTGGACCGCCTTGGCTTTACTGAGTTTTAAACAGCTAAGCTAAATTACAAGCTAGCTAGCTAGCATGTTTTCCCCACATATATCTTTCTGCTTTGTCAACATTAAATTACTCCCATAACATCCTAAGAAAGTACTTTCTTGTGTGTTTTTTCAGTATTTTAGAAAGTAAAAAGACCACCTTTGATGACTGATTCTAAACTCATTGTAATGAGATCTTTTGGTCTGGAGAGCATTTTGGTGCTTATGTGGAATTCTTGCTTGAGATGCAGAAACTCATCACTCTTCCTAATTAAAACAAGAGTTGAACGCTTGGATCTGTTCCTGTTTAGAGGAACCTGTTATTACCTACGTCAGTTACTGGGCAATGGCGTGGTACAGCTTCTATTACGGAATATTTTTCAAAGCATTCATGTTTGGAAATGTATTCTTCCTGTAAAATGTAACGTCTTTTTAGATCTATGGAAGCGTAGTGTCGCAGCTTGTAGTTGAGTACTGCTAGACTAACTTGTGCTCTGTCTGTAAATGAAGTATAATCTGTTATTTTTTTCCCCCAACCAGACTGAGCCATCAGCCTCTGCAGCCAAATTCCCTGGTTGGAGGGGGACTGGACAGTGCATCGACTGCGGGTCCCCACCCAGCCCTGAACTCGGTGCAGCTGCCTCCGGAGCCAGTGAGGCAGAGACAGCAGCAGATGCGACAGCAGAGGCTCTTCCAGGTGAGGGACTTGGCTGCGCTAGTGGCAAAGGGTGTCTCAGTGCAGGGAGGGAGTGTAAGCATCACTATACCAGGTGGTGGTGTTACACGCTCGCTTGCACATGTCTTCAAGTCTAGAGCAGCAGAGCCTTGTGCTATAAACCCGAACTGCTTTTACTTGAGTGCAATAATTCACTGTTTAAATTTGGGACTTCCAAAGGAGAGCTCTGGATGAACAAGTAAAATTTCTCCTCTGTCTGGCTTTATAATGTATACCAGAATTAAATCAAAGGGCTTGCTGCCTGTCTGGCCTATTTCCTATATTTTGATTTGATGAATATTTTTAATTTGGAGATAATTTATCAGTTTATCAGCTAAATATGTAGGGCTGGGCACAGGGGAAGTAAATTACATTAAAAATCCTTCCCATGGCTTTCTGATTATTCAAATTATTTTTTCAAATTATGTTTGCATTTTAATGCAATTGCTATCTGTGCCAGTTCTTGTGGAATGATAATGTATTTTATCTAAATATCTTGATGTTGTAGTAAATTAATGTACCAGCTTTTGAGATTTTGTCTGTTAACAGTGCTGCCCGTCAGCCTTGGTGTGGCTGACACTGGAAGTGAAGAGCTGTGGGGCCTCTCCCAAATGGGGCCTTCAGTAGCTGGTGGGGCAAGCGAGCCCGATCCTGTGCTGGAAATCAGTCATGAAAAGCCATACTGCTTGGCTCGCAGTCCCTCCCCGAGGCAGTGTGTGTCCTCTCACTGTTGTTTCAATGCGCATCTTCTTTCAGTTGCAGCAGCAGCAGCCGGGGCAGCAGCCGGGGCAGCAGCAGGCGCTTGGTCTCCAGCCTGTGCAACCGCAGCAGCCTTTGGTAAGCAGAGGCGGCTGCCAGGTGCTCCGGGAGGCACCAGGGTAGTGATGGGGGTGGGTCTGGTTGCTTACGGAGATGGGCGGCGTGCCACTGTGGGGCGAGGGTTCGTGTAAGCTTTCCCGCATCAGCCTC
Source organism: Ibycter americanus (assembly GCA_035590275.1). Lineage (NCBI taxonomy): Eukaryota > Metazoa > Chordata > Aves > Falconiformes > Falconidae > Ibycter > Ibycter americanus. The sequence goes on along the minus strand of JAVJGI010000003.1, from coordinate 29,192,607 downwards.
CTAGTGCATGCCGGGAGCTCCTGGCGGGCTCCGAGTGTGGGCAGAGGAAAACTGCATCTGTCCACAGGAGACCACGCAACTGTGTCCATCTCGCCAAAACGTGGCAAGAGGTGGGTCACCCATGCGCTGAGGTGTCGCTGGGGGTGACCTTACCTGCCGACCCTCTGAGAGGGAGGCAAGTGAACACTGGCTGTGGCAAGGAGGGCTCGTGCACTGCCCTGCTGGACCCTCAGCACCTCTGCAGCAGTGCGCTGGAGTTTGCTGTTCAGAGATGCTCCTTCTGGAAGTGGAGTACGCGCTGCCTCCTGCACTTCCGTGGCTCATTCACCAATTTAGTCAAAACTGACACCACAGTTGGGCCGATGATGGCATGTTGTTTTGGCTGAAAAAAAAGATCTGTGTGTGTAGGAAAAGTTCATTTTAACATACCTTTTTGATGTTACACTTTGTGGTATTGATTTAAAACTAATGGTTAAGTTCCCAAACAATACAAATAACCACCCACAGCAGTTCTTTTGAGAATTACTTGGGGATATAGTTAAAAAATGGGTACTGGTGCTGTTCTGATTCTGTACATTTCTTTTCTATCACCAGTAAATAAGACTGCCCAGACGAACTGCCTTAAATTCCTTTGTGCAAATTCAGAGGTGGGGAAACAATGAGGTGCTTTAAAGTCATCTTCAGTCTTACTCCTACTGCAGCATAAATAAATGACTATTTTGAAAATCTGATGCAGAGCCAAGTGCTGTAAACCCCACTGAAAAGTCAGGGATCTTGTCCTGGGGGTGTACAGATACCTGTTAGTAATCCCAGAACAGCAGGTGAAAGTAAATGAGCACCTTACTGCCACAGGAATGAATTCTTCCTGTTTATGCTTGGTGCTATGTGCTTTTATGAGAGTTATTCTAGTTAATATATCATAGTAATAATGAACAGCCCTTGCTAACTTTAAAAATTTAAACTTGATGAGAAATTTGTAGCTGCTGCTGCATATAAATTGGTGGATTTTTCTGTCTCTGTAATGTTTTGAAGTGAAAGCAGGATAACATACACAACTGATGCTAGTTGTGGAACTAGGTTTTGATGTAACACTGAGAAAAGTGCCCACTTGGAGATGTAAGGTGCTGGTGGTTGGCGTTTCTCCGCGTTGCCGTGTCTGTGCAAGCACCCACGCTCGCTGCGCTCCCTCTGGTGTCAGCTGCGGCCGCTGGCGGCTCCGCCACTGCCAGGCTCCCGGCCCTGCCTGAAGTCACATCACAGGTGACTGTCAGTGACTTCGGGCCTTTGAGTTCTCGGTTGTACTGCTAACCAGCTGGGGAAGAAATGGGTTTCATTGTTTGAAGATCCTTTTAAATTAAATCGTTAGTCATAAAACAGAGCTGCCTGAAGACAACTGTGCAAACAAAATAACTTCTGAGACATTCCTTTATGCTGAATTGGAGGTTTTTATCGTTTAGGGAATGATCTTACCAAATCACTATCACTACCCAGTAATTTTTATGGACACATCCACTGAATTTACAATGTCATTATGCTTGTTTCTTGTATTTGGGCAGTTTTTCCAGGCATATTTAGGGTAGGTGAGGATAACTAGAAAAAGTTTGCTACAGAAAAATGGAGAAAATACAGTAATGCTGAAACTGCTACCTTCTGAGTTTAAAAGCGTTAATCAATGTGATCTGATTGAGAAACTCTGAGGTGGCTTGTAAGTGCAAGAGTAAGGATAAATGAAAGACGTTTATCTGACAGCTATTGAAAGATAATTTTCATTAATTTTTGAGTTTTTCTGAAAGTGTTTATATCATGAACAAAGTACGTGTGAGAGACCGTCGCAGAGAGCGAGCACCTGCCTGGCTGCAGGCTCCTCTCCCAGCACTTAGCACAGCAGAAGGCTTTCTGTGTGTTGGTTTCATGTCCCCAGGAAACCCTGGTGTGGTTAATGTTTTTGACTAACCTCAGCATTTACTAAGGACTGTTAGCCAGATTACACAATGTATTTTAAGTACAGGATTTGGTTTCAGAAAGGGAAAAGATGCTGAAGTCTTGTAAAACACTGAAACTCCCTTCAGTAAGCAAAAGGTTTCACTGAAACAAAGCACAGGCGTTTTCTGTAGCGCCTATGATGTTATTAGAGTATTGAATAACTCCATTTTTATTCAGCACATCAGGTTTTCAAACTGGTAAGGTGTATTGTGTATCCTTCTGCAGAGCAGAAAAAAACATCACTTAATTAGAAGCACATGCATTTTCATCAAATCTAATGAGAAGGAAAGTTGCAGGACTTGGGAAACAGAGCTGAGGCCCTGAGGGGAAGACACAGTAAACGGCGAAGGCTTGGTTCAGTTTGTGCTTGCTAGCATAGCAGTGCCTCATTCATCACGATTTCCCTCCCAGGAGTAGCTAGGTATGAGCGAGCCGTGCCGTCAGCTCTCTGTCCTCAGGAGTCTCCGATTGCTGGTGCGCAAGCGTTGTTCTTTCATACAAGTGATGCATTTTCCAAGTGAAGAAAATGCTGCTGGTATACGCAGACCTTTGGCACCAGCGGTGTCCATCCCACTGGGGGACACACGCAGACGGTCTGTGGCAGGTCCGTCTGTCGTAATGTAGTAATGTGGTGTGTAGTATATTTAGTGCTCTGACATACAGGTGGATGATCAATAAAAGCTGTTAATAGAGAATGGTTTTTTTTTTCTGAGTGACAGCCAGAAATGTGGAAAGCAAAGTGGTGCTCGTTCTCCTACCCATCCTTCCTTGAAAAATCGCCTTCATGGGTCAATAAATAGGCTGCCAGTATGTGAGAGTCAGTGCATTTACACCGAGTACTTTACAAGTGATTGAAGTCATGATTTAATTTATTAACAGCAGATTTCTTTGGAGGCATTTTGTGTCTAATCCTGTTGTGCAGAATGCCATGGGCAGGAAGGTCCTTGTGTCAGTCCTGGTGGGCCTTGGGTAAGGACCAGAAGGATGATGATTTTGCTCTGTGGAGGAGTTGGCCCGGCTGGCTGGGCATTGATCTGTCTCCACTTTGGCTGGAGCCGAGTCGAGTGCGCAGTTACCACCCTGCAGCAGGCGTGCAGCTCAGTGAACAGCCTGTGCTTTCTGCTTACCCTGCTTTTTATCTGAAGAGCCGTTGCCCTGAGAAAAATATTTTTCTAGAAGCTTCTTTTGACTATTATGCTTCAACTGCATGTGTTTAAAAATGCTGAAAAGGCTGTTAGTTTTGAGTTGCAGTTTTCATTTGCCTTGTCTTTGGACAATGTGGACAGTAAAGCAGCTGAGAGTGATTTGTAAGATGAAAACCGGCCTCTCCGGGGGTGGAGAAGACAGAGACTGACTCTGTCCCTTGTGTCTGGCTGGGCACAGGTGGTACCTGTAACCCAGCTGGAAATGTGTAAGATTTCAGGGGGTGAAGGGAACAAATGCTCTCGAAGTTTGAAGCCTGTTCCATGTGACCTTGCTGTGCTGTTAGAATCCGTTGGGACCTGCTGCAGAGGCCAGCCTGCCCACCTTCTGCCGCCCCCCCGGCTCCGGCAGCAGCTGGCAGGGCGGCACAAGCTGAACGCTCACCTGGCACGGCTGTGCCTATTTCTTTCACCTTTTGTGTTTCTTTCGCAGTTTCCGAGGCAAGGCTTACAGCAGACGCAGCAGCAACAACAGACAGCAGCGCTGGTCAGGCAGCTCCAGAAGCAGCTCTCCAGTAAGTGTGTGTGTGTAGATGTACGTACATATATTTGAATATGGCATTATCTTTCTGGAGATGTTCCGCCTATTGAAGTGCTGCCATATATACTTGTAAGTAGTTTACCTGCTGACAGCTGCCTGCCTGTCCCAGTAGTGATGTAATACCAAAATTCTGGTGCTGGTGCATCCCACAGATTTCTGTTGGTCACCAGAGAAGCCTGAGTCACCTGCAGCACTGGGGCTGGTGGGCCAGTTGCAGTTTGCTGCATGTTTCCTCCCTGGCTTCTGCCGTCCTACCACAGGCAAAGTCCCTGAGGAAATTTGCGCATCTTGCATGCGTTAGGTACATAAGGGACTGTACCGAGTGTTGTTCGCTACTGCTGCATGAAACACAGGTATTTTTCTGTATTTCTGTCAGTACAGTCGTGAGGCACAAACACTTCCCCTTGCTTTATCAACCAGGTAACCAGCCACAACAAGGAGTAAACCAGTACGGGCATCCGTCACACTTCTAAAGCAGAGATGGAAGGGAGATGTAATGTTATGTTTGCACTGAAGAACAGAACATTCAAAATTCAATGCACTAGTTATTGCTAGAAAGCAGACTTTAGTTTTCTTCTCTTATTATTTCAGTAATTATTTTTTGTGCTGCAGTTGATGTGAATATGTAACAAGGTGGGTTTTTTGGGTTTGGGGATTTTTTTTTTTGTGTTTAACTAGATTTAAATGTATGGACTTGTGGGCCTATTTGAAGAATGTTATTGCAGATTTTATGAATTTGGTGCTTTTTAGGTCCTGTTACTTTTAAAGAGGACAAAGAATGCTGGATTCATTTATTTGTGGGAAACACTTTTTTGTTGGTTTTTTTTTATTATTGTTGTTCTGGGTTTTTTTTGGTTTGTTTTTTGGTTGTTTTGGTTTTGTTGTTTTGTTGTGGTTTTTTTTTTTTTTTTGAAGAACTGCACTGGACCAAACTACTGAACTGAAAGGCACTTCCGATTTTGGCATAAAAGTTAATTTGTTCATTAAAATGTTCACCTCCTCCTTTGTTGGTAGAACAAGCATCAATTTAAATTGTGTTTATTTGACTGTAATTTTCATATGCACTTTATAAAGTTCTTTGTTTAAAGTACCAATTATCTCTTGCTCTTATTGTGGTAAGAAGGTGCTGAAGTGGGTTTATTGCTTGTATTAGAACTTCTTAAAGTTTATATTAAGAGCCACAATGTAATGTTAATAAACCTACTAGAAGTAGCAGTGTTTCATATTTGGTCTTTTTAATGTAAAGTTCACTGGTGATTGATTCTAAAGGAGCGCATGACGTAGTAACCAGGCTCCAACAGTCAGCGGTTTTGCCCCACTTCCCAAGGGAAGTCTCCGGCTCCGGGTGAAGCCTCATGGGAAGCAAATCTCTGTGTCTCACTTGATGCCTCCAGTAACACATCTTGTACCAGCTTTCACACAGCGAGGGTGGAAAGCGCGCCACAGGCGCCTCTGCGGTGTCAGCGGTTCTGTAGCTGAAGTTGCCCTAGATGAGTTATTCCCGTTACCTGTCTTTGCTACCGACGTTGTACGGTAAGTATTTCACATTCCGCGTTTGAGTCTTGACAGCTGGGTGACTTTCAGTGGTGTAAGGTATTATGTATTATCAGCTGACTGCAAAACCACAAGTAAACTCTATAAATTAAAATTACCACAAATAAACCATTATTATTCAAACCTGTGCAAATATATCATAATTTTGCTGGTATTACAGTTGAAAAACCAGGATAAATTTATTACTATTTATGTAATGTAGGAGTTAGTCTATATGATCTCTTTTTTTAAATGCATTCATTTTGGAAGTGGAACACACAGGGCATTTAAAATACACATAGGAATATTTTTTCCCTGCTTTGTATTAACTCAGTTTGCTTAGTTTACCATACAAAGCATTTATAGATGGTATCATAGCCAGGTGTTCCGTAGGGAGGGGGGAAGACTGCACTGCACAAGCTCCAGAGGACTGGGGAGGCCGTACAGCCAGCTAATGACATAACACTACTACGTGGAAATCTGTAGAAAAGTAGATTTTGGTTGACTTTTACAATAGTCAGGTAAGTTCTATGTAAAAATTATTTCTGTTCACTTTTTTTTAAGGAGATTTTCTGTTCTTCACAGTAGCTAAAGCTATTACAGATATTAACCAGTGAAATTCGTGTTGTCCAACCACTGCAGTGCTACTACATCAACACTGTGCAAGGAGGGAACAAGTGCACAGCAAAATGTGTGTGTTGACATCAGGAAATGATCAAACCTGCACAAAAGCAATCGAAGCTGAGGTTATAGTCTTAAAGAAAAAGGTTTAAAAGTTCCCCAAGCTGATTGTGATGTGGTTAAATGAGGTAGAATCTCCATTCAGCTCTTGGTACTTGAATACTTTCTCACTGATGAGTGCCGTGTGCTCGTCAGCTGCTGCCAAGAGACGGTACTGCAGGCGGTTCAGATGCTGCTGTCACATTAGTGCTGAGGAGTTGCATTGCAGACCCTTCTTGTAAGTGGCATCTCACAGATGTGCTACCGTGCTAGGATTTTTTTGATTATTTTAAGTGATGTAAAGAGCTGGAATTGTTCATGAGGCAGGGGGTGGTTACACTGAACCCTTGGTACATCCATCAGGCTTTCTCTAACGGATGAAGAGACTGCTCTCTTCCCGCAGCCCTGGCTTCAGCTGTGCCATCCCTGATCCACTCCGGCGGGACTGGGCCGTGCTGGGCGCTGCCGGCTGCGGTGTAGGGACAGTGCCCTTTCTTCCACAAGACACAGAGATCCTGGATTTGCAGATTTAAAGGGAAAGGCTGCATTACATGTATGCACCCCTCTGTCCTGACATTAACCACGCTCTCAGGAAGAATAAGAAACTCTGAGCTTTTGTTACTGGCTTGAACTTCTAAAAGATTTATTTGACCAATCCAGTCTGTGATTTGTGAGAATAAAATGTGTAGGTAACCATTTTCTACCGTTGCGAAGGCATGTCTCCCTCAGGTATGGAAGGTTGCTGCTTAGGTCTATCTACTGATTTGAGAAATCTGAATTCTAAATTTATATGCAAATTGATGCAGTTGTTTTCTAGTGAAAAGTCTTTTAACAAATGCTTTTGTGACAATAGGAAAATTATACCAAGCCAGAGTGTTTCTGTACATGGCCTGTGTGCTTTTTCTAAACAGCACTAAACAAAGCTTACTCTCTCATTTAAAAATGAGAACAGAGTTGTTCTGTATGTATCATCCCAAAGTTCTGCAAAAAAGACTGTGTGAAACAGAGCTATATTATTAAACATACTTCATTACTTGTTTCACCATTGGATATTTATTAAAAAAACATACTAAATGTTTGTATTAAGAAGGTAATCTGCATCACAATAAAATCTGCTCTTTGGTTCTCAGATACTCTTGCTTTATGTGATCCACACTCATGATAGTCATACAAGGTGGACAGTATTAAACTAATACGAAAAAGTCTGTCCTTCACTGAAATTTCTAGGTACATTTCCAGAAAGTAATTTTGTTCGATACTCAATGTTTGCTGGCAGAGCAAAACGGCCTTGAGTTTGTTTTAATTTAAATCTGTTTAATCACTGAAAGAACCAACACCAGGTAATGATGCTGTCTAATTTTCCCCAAGTCCTTCCTCTTTTTTTACAGCCATTGCAGACTGACTACTGTAAGTGCATTTAGGCACTTCCATGCCTACGGCTGCCTTTGATTAAACATATGCCAAGAATGAACTCGGTCCAGCTGTAGACTTTGTTAACAATCATTCATCTCTTACTTTAAATGACATGAATGTATGTTACTGTGAAATCACTGCCAAGATGGTTCTTTGCTGTGCACTTGTACGCGCCAGAATCGGAGGGCTGGGGATTCTGGATGAGCAGTGTCCCCAGGGGGTGAAGCAGTTTGCTCCCAGATGCGCGGCCTTGGTGACCTGTGGGGAGTACTGAGTGGTCAGGTAATTCCCAGGTAATTTCTGGTTTGGGTATCCCCAGTGCTCTGCAGTGGAGCTGAACCGCTGCTCCAGGCATCGTGTGTATCATCTGCGGTGGTCTGTTTGTAATCCTCGGGGGATAGGCTACAATAACGACAGGGACAGTTACAGAGGATTCTCCGGCGTTATTGTGGGCCTTACACATGTAATTTCCTCTGTCGTGAATGGTGGCTTCTCGTATAACCAAAGTGCCGTTCTCCAGCAGTATGTATTTCCTGTTGATCTGCGGTCGATCTAGGACGTAGCCGCCCGGCAGGGTCCACGCTGTGTTTGGTTTGGGACTGCCATCAGACAGGCAGTGAAGCGGTAACGGCTCCCCGCTAATGCCCTTCACTGGCCCCACTGGGTGAGTGAGAATACTGGGCTTCTGGCCAACCTCCAGGATGATCAGCTTTTCAATATAGCCGACTTTGTTCCGGGCAGCACAGCGGTACTTTCCTGCTTTGTCTCTATCAGGATTGTAGATGGTAAGGGTACCATTGCTTCCTGTGAGAAACTGGGAAGTCTTGAGGCCACTGGAAAACCACGTGCCATTTGGCAACATCCAGCTTATGTCGGGTGGAGGGTTTCCATCCACAGAACAATTCAACATGGTGGCTTTCCCAGGTTTTGCTATTATTTTCTCATTGAATGGATTTTTAAACATCGGTCGCCTTAGCATTTCTAGTACCTCCAGCTGCACCACCAACATACTCTCTCCCGCATCGTTACGTGCCACGCAGATAAAATCTGCTGTGTCAGAAGGCCTTATGTTCCGAATCTCCAGTGTCCCATTTTTGTGTACTACAATCCTGCTCCCATAGTATGGAGCTGTTAGGAAAATATTGTCAGGCATGATCCACATGATCTGAGGGGGAGGTGTGCCTTCTGCCCTACAGTCAATTTGTTTCTTTGAATGCCTCACTGCCGTCACTTTCATGCTTGTTTTGTTCACATATAAACCATTTATGACAGGTGGCTTAGCAACAACATCCACTTTATACAATTTTGTATCGTCCCCTCCAGGATTGCGAGCCACGCACATATACTCCCCAGCATCTAACAGTTTGACCTGACTGACTGACAGAGAACCGTTGGAGTGCAGGAAGTGCCTGCCTGTCGATGACGAGATCATGTCGCTGGAAGGTAGCAACCAGAATATTTTTGCCTTGGGTTCTCCCACAGCTTCACAGTCCAGTAATGCCGTATTTCCGGCTTTCACTTTAATGTATGTCTTGTAATTGTGCTTTATCTGAGGGGCTGCCATGATGACCGTGATGTGTATCTTCATCTCATCTCTTCCCAGTGTGTTTTGAGCGTAGCAGGTATAATCCCCTCCTTCTGTCACTCCAACTTTGTTGAGATACAGAGTTCCATTGTCAAAGAGGACGTATCTGCGAGACCTGCGTCCACTGTCATCTGCCAGCATGGCGTTATTGATCACTGTCCCGTCTGGCAAACTCCAGGATATTTCTGGTGCGGGTGACCCAGAGGCCTTGCAGTCCACTCTGAAATCTTTTCCATATGGCACCAGCTTCTTGAAATACTGCTTCTGGTCAATCTTGGCCGGTTTCATTGTGATGCTGACTTTCATCAGTATCAGATCATCTCCAATTTTGTTTCTTGCGACACACAAATAGTCACCTGCATCCTTTTCAGTAACTGCCTCAATAACCAAGGATCCATTGGGGTAGACATGGATTCGACTTCCCATTCTGTTGCGGGGGGAGAATGAGGAAAAGAATTATGGAACAAAATGCTGAGGTGAATACTGAGCACTGGAAGTGACTGACAGTATTAACAGCATGATATAATACAGGCGTTCTCTCCAAAGGTGCTGTGTCCGCGTCATGCGCCCACCCGATGGATTACAGCCTGATGCAGTTGCCTCTTTTGTTGTTATCTAGATGTGTGTGCGCTCACTGACGCCATGCAGGTGTGCAAAGCTGCACAATGCCACCTCTGCCTCGCTGAAAACTGTTCTGTGAACAAGCGAGCCTGTTGAACCTTGCACCCCTCATCCCACCAGCCTCCGCTCCTTTCCCTCATGCTTCTCCTTGCAGATAACCCATGACACTTGCCCCCAGCTGGGGCAGCTGGCAGCGCTGCTGCATGTTGTCCAGAATGACACTTAGCACTGGGTGATTGCTCTCTGGCTGCCTTTCCTGCAGCAGGGCACAGACCTGGATCTCCCTCCTCAGCCCAGCTCTGGTCTGGGACTGCCTCTCCCAAAGTGAAGATGAAGCGTGACTGTGGGAGGGGGCATGGGGGGAGGCCCTCAAAGGTAGACTTAGCAGAGAGTACAGAAGCCTCTTCCTCCCCAGTCCTACTTTGCAAATCTCTTATAAATAACTTTTCCTCCTATAAAATGACAAAATTCAGCCAATGCATGATTAACATCAGTTTCCTTAATTCAAATAGGACTTGTATTCATTTTGGTGAGACCTCGCCCACTTACGACAATTGATGTGGTCTGTTACTAGACATTTAATACAAGCCGTCATCACAGATGTTTCACTGCTGTTAAATGTTTAAAAGTGAATTTAGTTTACAAAGTATTGTTTCAGTGATATAGCAGTCTGTCACATGAGCACCAGATGACAGCGTATGAAGTTTCAAAGAGGTGGGGGGAAAAAAAGAGACTCTTACCTGTGCCACTGATCAACAACTGCCTTGGAGGGTAACCTCCAGATGATCCTGGGCTTTGGCTCCCCAGTCGCTGTGCAGTTCAGAAGCAACTTGTCCCCAAAATTCAACTGAGTCATTTCTTGCGAGGCGGTAGCTATTTTTGGAAGCGTATCTCTGTGTTCCACCACAAGGCTCACCACCCTCCTTTCCGAGCCAGTCGAGCTCGTGGCTATGCACTCATAATTCCCGCTGTCAGATGGGGCGATGTTGCTGAGGTGGAGTGTGCCATTGGAGAACAGGAACAGCTTTGCATTTACAAACTGGAGAGGTTTCACCACTGTGCCATCGAAGAGGACCCAGTGGACAGTGGGCTGAGGATTCCCTTTCACAGTGCATGGGAGTTTCAGATTTTCCCCCATCATTCCTTCAACACGTTGTCTCTTCTCTTCCAGAATAGCGGGAGGTGCCGCGATGACCTGCAGTTTTACAACCAGTGTGTCAGTGCCTGCTGGGTTTTTAGCCACGCATGTGTAGATGCCCCTGTCGTAAACAGTGACTTCCTTGATAATTAAAGTGCCGTCCAGTTCCATGTGAACTTTGTTACGTCCCGTGGAAGAGTCGGAGATGTGCGTTTTATTTGCTAGAACCCACGAGACAGTGGGAGGAGGCCTGCCCTCAGCCTTGCACTTCACTGCCACGGGCTTTCCGGAGTGAGCGGTGAGGAGCTGCAACCTGCCACCAGTGAAGCGGGGCGGGTAGGCCACTACCGACAAGGTGACCAGGAGCCGTGCCACACCGTGTGGGTTGGCTGCAGTGCACAGGTACTGCCCACGGTCCTCCAGGCCCGCCCGAGCAATGGAGAGCGTGCCATTGGCAAACACCATCCATCTGCGATCACCTCGGCTTTCCAGAGCATCAGTCCCTAAGGAAGCAAGGGGACAACAGCGCAGCCCATCAGAATCTGTTCTGTTTGTTTTTCTCTGGTCCCTGAAAACGCTTTCCCTATCCTGGTCTACTATGCCCAAAACCAAGACAACAGTGATAAGAAAGAGAGAAGTAATAGTATTTTACATATACAGTGAGAAAGCTTTAAAGTAAAAACAAAACTTAGTCCTCAGTAGAGACGAAGTTTGGATAAAGCAGATGGGGCTTTGCATATCCAAAAGTACTTTGGCATAGTTGTGACTAGGCTGTGCATATTCAAGAATGTTCTGGCATAGCCTTAACTTGATTTGATGGTTGGTTTGTTACCACAGACAGATTTTTCTTTTCACTTTGTCTCACTGTTCTGAAATAGCAGGTAACATACAATAAATACTGAAATAGTCTCACAATAAGCACAGAATTATGGTAAAATACAGATTATATATTTCTTTTTTATTTATTTCCCTAAAGAACTGTTTTGTAATTAGTAGTAAGACACTCCAGCAAGTGTGCCTGGATATCTTTCTTTTTCACTGTTTCCAAGTTCATCTTTTCACTGATACTTTACAGTACTCTTAAATGAAACAATACTTGAGTTTGGCACACAAAACATCTGCCAAATTACAAGACTATAATGGAAGGGAGATCCTAGAGAGGTTTATCAAGCTTACCTGACAGTATTTTGGTCCACTGTATTGTTGGAGGGGGGTTACCAGTAGCTTCACAAGGAATAAAAGCATCTGAATTAGCTAGCACAGTAAAAGCAGCTAATTTTCCTCCAATTATTCTGGGCTTTGCAAAACTAGTTCTGCTTAATGAGCCCAAGGCTATAGGATTGGTGGTGGCAGTTTCTGGATCTTGTCTCTTTTCAGGCCAGCCTTTGGCAGACCTGTCCTTGTCCCTTCCCCACAGAGGAGCATACGGAGTCGCAATCTGTGATGATTTCAGTACGGTCAGTGTATTGACAGTTAACGTGTTGCCTTTCTCCGTGACTTTAGTAGATGGCTTCTGCCAGAATTTGATTTCCCCCCAGGGAGGCGAGTTGGTTCTCACAGTATGTGCAGGTGGCACAACTGCTGTTGGGGCTGGCAGAGGGGTGGGATGCTGAGCGCTTGGAAGAGTGATGACTGTGGTGGCAGCGGGAGCACTTGACTCTGTTCTTGCTGGGAATGTGGGCTGTGCTACATGGTTTTCTTGGATAACTTTCTTTTCCATTTTCTGGTGTGATTTTTCACCTGCTGTTGTGGTGGCTTTGATGCGCTGAGCAGGTTCTGACCCAGACGCTGCACAGACTGTGGCAGGTTGCACACTTGTGGCATTGAAAGGCTTTGAAAGCCACGGTGTGGTTTGGATTGGCACGGCAGGGCTCTGAGCGATATGACTGTCGGGGGGTAGCGTGGCTGACTGGATGCTGCTCTGTGTGACAGGGGTTGTTGATGCCTGCGTGCCTGCTGTAGGGATGTCCTGAGGTGCGCCTGGTGTGTTCAGGATGTGCAGTGCTGGCATTTCTGTCACTGAGACTGTGCTAATGCTCTCAGAGAGAGGTTTTGCAGGCAGAAGACTTGTAGGCATAGTTAACGATTTACCTGTTGTCATGACAGGCATGGCTGGATTCACAGAGGGAATTGCTGCAGTACCGTGGCCTGCAGTCACGCTTTGTGAAACAGATGTTTTAGGAGGCCTCTTCCTCCTCTGACCTCTCTTTCTTCCCACTCTGGATATTTTACTTTTGGTGATTTTGGTGTCAGTTTGTCGAGTAATAATAGGTGTAACTGTTGGCTTCAAACCTGTTATATCCATTTCTTTGGTTGCACTCATTGCAGGATTAGAGGAAGAACGCAGTTTTGCAGTGGGAAGATTTTCTCCTGAATTACTATTGCCATAATGGATGGGTTTGCTTAAAGATGAGAAACTGCTGCTGCGATTCCCACCTGTTGAAATAGGCATAAAGTGCAAAGGAGACATTTTAGATGTGGATAATGCTGCTGTAGTTTTTGGAAGTGTGGTCGATACCCCCGTCGATGGACATGTATCTGTCTGTTGCTCTGGTAGCTCCTTCAGAACCGCTTTTTGTGCACCATTTCCAAAGAGACATTCCCAAGTAATTTTTCCTCCTTGGGAATTTTTTGGTGAGGTTCTAGGCTTAATGCTGGGTGAGACTGATTCAAGGGTAGACGGTATCTTACTGCTTATGGTATGTGTAATTTCTGTAGCAACGTGAGCTGTGTGGATTGCTGTTGTTGGTAGTCTGATGCTAATAGATTGGACTCGGTCGGTACGTGCCCGAAATGCAGCACTGCTCTCCAGTTTCCATTGAGGAGTATCTTGCATGCCCTTTGTAATGAAAGGCATGACTGTTGTAGTAGCTTTTTGCCTTGCACTAGGTTCATTTTCCTCTTCACTGAGGAATGCTGTGTTTTGACGAGCACCTGCTGGGTACTCCAATGGCATATTCATGGTCAAGGGAGAGGACAGAGGTGCTTCTGGGCTAAATGGGCTGATGGAGCTGCTTGAATTATTTAAGGTTGGTAAATTTGATACATATTTCATATTCAGTTGAACATTTGCAGCCACAGCTGCACTTCCTCTGACAGATCCTGGCCTCCCAAAACTGTATCTTTGTTCTTTCATACTTGAAATATGTCCTGGCCTAACAATTTGTCTCCTACCAGAAATTTTTCTTTGTTTTCCGTATTGCTGCTGGGCCTGGGGGGTGTGAGTCGTAACATCTTGAATAATCTGAATTTGTGGGTAAGTCATGATAGTTGAGGCCAATGGTGGCTTAGGAGTTACTCGTTTCTGAGTACTCTGAAAATAAACGTGACCAAATTCAGGACTTGGTTCACTGACTGTCACTACAAATACTTGGTGCTCTGTTTTGGTGGAAATCTTATCAATAGACTCAGTAAAAACAGGTAATCTGTCCACTGCATTTTGGGAAGTTACAGTCTTGCTGGTGTCTGTAACATCTGTCATGGGTGTTGTAGGTACAGATGTTAAATGCTGGTTATTACCTTCCCCAGAATATACAAACCTTTGCCCAGCAGGGAAGAGTGTAGATGTTCTGCTTGCTCCATTTGATTGTTTTATACCATTTGCTGATATCTGACTTAAATCAGATCTTTCCCATGAGTTTGTAATTGTAGGTTTTAGGTATGTTTGTGGCCGCCTGCTGTCAGGTGACACAGATTGTGAAAAAGGAGAGGGTAGGGGAGTTACTGCCTCAGCAACCAGGAGAGAGGCTTTCCTAGCAGGAGTTTTAGTCGCAGTTATCTCAGGCCCCGCAGTTACCATGCTTTCTGTTGCTCTCCCTGGAGTAGATACAGTGGATGTCTCTGTTACTGGCATCATGAATTCTTCTTCTGGAGATGGGAGATCACCCGACATTTCGTCCTCACGCCCAGGTACTTCTGAGAACGTACGGGCTTGAATATGTGGTTTCATTGCAACTTCTCCTCGTTTTTCTATCAATGTTGAGTTCCTCTTTGCTTTTTCCAAAAAGGCTGCCCAGCGTTGTGGATCAACTCTCCTGGCCGGGGAAACAAACTGTCTTCTCTGTCCTCTAAACCGTCTGCTTATTTTGTCCCTGTAGTGCCTGTAAGTGATTTTTCCATAGCTGTTTCTTTCATGTGCACTCTGTGCAACCCCATTTCTGGCTGCTGAGGCAGAAGATTCCTGATTAGCTGTCAAGGTAGCCAGAGTAGCTAAAGGATGTTTCCGTGCTGTAGCAGAGACCAGCACTGCATTGCCAGAGCCACCGCCCTCCTCCCATTCTCCCACAGCCACATGCTTTTTCTTTAGAGTGGTTTCATCTTTTCTAACCAGCACTTGGAAAACCAAAAGATCAACACCATACTGGTTGGCTGCAACACATCTGAAGTAGCCACTGTCTCGCTCTGTAACCCCTTGTATTCTCAAGGTACCATTGTCAAAAATATGTTTGTTTCTTACAGAATGGTGAAGAATTGTATGCTCAGGTAACACCCAACTAATGGCAGCATCTGGAACAGCAATGGATGTACAGGGAAGGTAGAGCGTTTCGCCAACAAATGTAGAAAGTTGGGCTCCATTTACGCTGTTGTGTTCCACATAAGGATCGACCACAGTAATCCTAAATGTGAGGGTATCTGCATCATTGTAATTTGTGCCTATGCAGTGATAAAGCCCAGTGTCAAAAGTGTCAGCTGTCCGTAATGTGAATGTTCCAGTTTTAACTACTATGATTCTTCCATCCTCACTGATATAAGGTGCTCTAACTTTGCTCCCATCAGCCAATATCCACTCGATTGCAGGAGCTGGTTCTCCAATTGCTTGGCACTCTAGTTCTACGGTCCCCCCGACTAAAACAGTGTGCTCTGTTTGTGTTTTGTTGTCCCTGGAGATGATGGTCCAGTTATTTCTCACCTGTTGTTTGTCAGCAGCAGGCAAAATAATCTGAGCATCCGTGAAGTATTGGATGTGCAATGTGTTAAGTGTGGTTGCTGTCCTGTCTAGCTGTAATGCCACTTTGCTTTGCATTAACCAGGATGGTTCAGCTCTCAGTTCAGTCTCTATATTGGTAAAAAGTTCATCTTTTTCAGAGTAGATTTGTTTATATTTGTAACTAATAAAAGGCATGTTAGTCACTAGGACATTCTTTTCCAGTTTTAAGGGAGAATTACTGTACAGTGCCAGTATGCTCCATAGTTGCTGAATGTGTTCATAATCAATGCCACACACAAGAAATGTTGAGAACGATGTTTTGAGTACTGTACTGTTGCCATCTTTGTCAAATGAGATGGGAGACATTTCTTTAGGTTTCTGGATGTCGCAAACCAAGTTACCTCGACTCCCTGCTTGGTCAGTCATGTTCAAAACCATGGATCCTATAGGAGCTAAGAAGTCCTTGGGAGATACGGAACTGAAATCCCCATCATCTGGCACTGTAAGGTTTTTAAATTTCAGGGAGTCATGTATGGCTGGTTTAGTACAGCTTAAAGATGCAGAAGGAACATCCACTAAGCTCTTCCCTTTTTGATTTTTGGGACTAGCACAAACTGGGCATTGCTGAGCACCGGAACTTCTGTCTTTTTTGCACTTTATAAGATCTGAAGGGAAGAAAAACGCAGTAAGCTTTTTGATACAATTTTTACTATTTAAAAAAAAAAACAAAAAACCGTAGCTACCAGCAAGTTGTTACCTTGAATACTAAAATATTAACACAGTTTATCTTAAAGCAAGCTGTGAAAACCTACAGTAACTTGTGAAAACCTAAGCAGTTTCATCAGAGAAAATTCATAAGGACTGTTGCAGCTCAGTACGGTGCCCTTCGGTCCCCGTGCTTTTACACCATGCAGGGAGGGCTCTGTTGCAGTACGTGGCTGTAGCTTTTTTCTGAGAGACAGGCTCTAGCAGTTTGGGGGGGAACACTATACTGTTGTGTCCCACCTCTACTCAGGGCAGCGACAGAGAGAGTCATTGAGTCCTGTTCCTTATTTCTTTTTCGAAGAGTCAAGTACAATGTGGCCTTCACTCTTGCCAGTTACATAAAAATTAGCTTCCTTAATTCCCTGTGGATTCTCCTGGTGCACAGAATCTTTGGACTGACCAAGGAAAACCTTCCATTAAGGAAAGTTGCACTTGGGCATGGGTTAAGACCACTAGATTCAATTAATCTGGGAAACTGAGTGGTATTAAGCTGTTTATCCTGATCACATGCATCTACAAAAATCCTGTCTTCCAGCCTTTTCTGGGAGAATAAATGGATGAATAAAGCACAATTACCTTTACGAGAATAAGATGCTATGACATGATTAAAAAGCATAAACAAAGCCTTCAGCTCACCTGGCCTCTCTTTTGCCCATTCTGCAAACCACTGTAGATTGCAATCACAGGACCACGGGTTTCCATGAAGGTAAATGCTCTCTAGCTCAGACATGTAGGAAAACATTTCTTCTGGTAGTGATGCCAGCACATTGTCAGACAAATATATGTGCTTCATGAAGGATATTTTAAATATTTCGCTATAGCGCAAGGTGACAAAAGTATCTGGATGAAGCTGCTTGAGTAAATTTCCTTCCAAGTGGACCAGCCTCAGTGATGCGAGTCCGTAGAAAACGCTGGGATTTACAAATTCAATTTTATTGTGGTCCATATGCAACCGCACCAAGCTCTTTAGACCATAGAAAACATCCTGCTGAAGTAGTCTGACCTTGTTATAACTCATTTTTAAAACCTGTGGATGAAAAAGTAACAGATGTATAATATTAGCCCATGTTATATCGTTATGAGACTCCTGACAAATTTTGATTGATGGTTACCTCTGTGAAGTGAAAGTGCTTCACCAGACCAGTAGTGCGAGTGATTGGAAAAAACCTTGGAGGAATTATTTTTAAATGCAGTGTTAGTTTCAGGACTACAAGGATGCTTTCTTGTTTCAACACAACAGTCCATCAGGGTGACACTTCTACAGTCAAATTTACAAAATGCAGTGATTAAAAAAATATAAAAAATAAGTATTGCTTATTTCTCATTCCAAAAAATCCCAATTAAACCATACTTATGAAAAGGGTAAGCAGAATTTGACCATAAACTGTGGTAATGGCTTTTATTCCAGCCGGTGTTATGACTATAAAAAGGCATGCAACAGCCTGTGTTGTTTTTCGATGTTTAACCAACAGAACTGCCGAGTGCGTTTCCAGTTTCGGGATTTGTGTCATGTGAGATGTGTACTTGCCAAACCTCAACTCTCAGGTGCGATTTTGTTGCTGACAGGTTAAAAGTCAAATTCGTAGCTATGAGATGAACAAACCTGCTGTATTGCTAAAGTATTCAATATGGTACCCAAGACACCCTTTTCTGTTGTTACTTTTCCTGTTGGAATTATACTGTTACAGTCAAGAATTCTGTATTTTGAAAATTAATGAGGAAAAGTACAAAATCACAATAACGTGCAAGTTTATTTTCCAAATAGAATTCCATTAAAACTCTCTATAATTGTGTTGCCATCTTGCTTGCTGATAAGGGACGAAAAGCTTATAGGACTCCATAAAGCTTGTTTTATTAAGTCAGTTGCAAGGAGTTACCGAGCAAGCTTTCAGGCACAGAATGACCCTTCATGAGGGTTAATGAAACCTAAAGGTCTGTATGCTCCAAAGCTCGCCTGGCTTCTGCCTGTCCCTCCCACCCCTGCCCCCTGATCCTCTAAAACCAGCAACTGAGCCAGTACAGTTTTCTGTCTGAATGGGTCAGGCCTCTCATGTTCTTAGTTTATCACAGCTACAACATTTTAACAGCAGTTAGTAACAGCTCTAGATGGAAATTTAACAGGAGAATAAGTGTTACCTGTACACGGATTAGTTGGGAATGGTTGTTCCTAAATAACCAGGTAAGTACTTGCCATGAATGCCTACATGGCACAGTGAGATACTGAGATAGCTCCAGAATCCCTCTATGGCACTGTACATTTACTAATTTTTACAATATAGGCAATATTTCAGTTGAAGAACAAAACAGGCATCAAATACTACATTTTTTAAAAGTCTACAAATATATATAAAATTATAAAACCAAGGAACTGTCTTTTTTTTAAAGCATTAAAATTTTTATATGTACTATGTTCAATTTCTGTTCAGTAGGAGCATTTTTTTTAATGAAGGATAGAAAGGAACAGGACTGTACTGTACTGAAGGTAAAGGGAAATCTGGATGGAAAACAATCCTCCAAAAAAAGAAAAATACTAACAAATTAACTAAAGACAAATTTCCCACCACAGGAAACACTTGATGCAATACTTGGAGTTCTGCAATCTTTCTCCCTCATTGAAAGAGGGTTTCAACTGCAGTTGCCCGTTTAGATATTCCTGACAGAATGTCTACCAATATGTTTGTTACACTCTTTAAACTGTACATGAATGCCCACCTGGGAAGGAAAGACATTTCCCATTAGGATACTGGATCCTGAAGGCTGTCGTCTGTCACATGGATACAATAAGAAACAGGAAACCAAAATGCTACAGACCACTGGTCTGCTTCCATTTATTAGTATTACAGCAGGTGGTTTAAAAGTTGTAACAAAAATTAAGATTAGGTCATCTCCTAATTAAGATTAGGTCACTTTGTTCTTACCTGTAATGAATATAAATCACTGAACACCTTATCAGGGATTGTATTTATCTCATTGCTATGCAGCATCAGTAACTCCAGTTTCTCCAGGCCAGAAAAGTCTGTTTCTGTCAGTTTAAGCAAGCTGTTGTAACTGTAACAAACAACCTGGGTTTAGTCAGGGGACTTCACAAGTTTTAAAACAAACAAGCAAAACCAAAACAAAAGAACAACTCTGTGAAAATACATAAAGGTAGGTCGCACTTCTGGTTGCCACAATGAAATTTTAAGTCATTCCTTCACGTTAGCGCAAAACTTGGTAACTTTTCCAGGGCAGCTTTTTGAGACTGTATTCACAGTGGATTGGGAAAACAACTGCAAAAACACGCAGGCAAGAACGCTGGGTTTGGGCTTTGAAGAAGAGCAAGGAGCTCCTGTACCGGCAGAGCTTGGTGATACAGTGATGCCTCTTCCAGTTGAGGGCTTTCCCAGCGCTGCAGTATCACAGAGAGGTCCGTGAACAAGAGCAAGCTTCTTGTGCTGTCCCCTGAGAATCAGGTAAAACCAGGGGTACTGGGGTGTGACCTTTCTCCTGGGCCCTGAATGGCGATGGCTGGTGCCTAGGCTATGGTGCGGGTGCGTTCTGCAGAGTGCCTTGCCATCCCACCCTGGCCCTTGGCTGGACTGTGCTGTCCGCCCATTTCAGTTGTACGTCTTGAGTTTTATTTCCACTCCACAGAGGTTCAATGGTGCACACTGCTAGTTAATTAATTCAGACAGAGCCTCAGCCTCCCCAGATTTCCATGAGCATACATACAGTGTGGACGGTCTAGGCTGGATTTAAACAGGGAACCAAAAATGAAACAGAACACCCTTTAAGTGTGAGCTGCTCTGCTAGAAGAGGTTTGACTGTTGGTCGCATCTAAGTCTAGCCAGCATGACTACTGACAGTAGTGATGGTACGCTACCCCAGAATTAGGTGTTGTGTAAGCCTTGCAATTGCTGAGTACCTACTCAGTGATGCCTTTGACTTCATAACTACTATCACACTTGCATGACCTGATTAGCTAACACAGGGACTCTTCTCATGCTGCACTCACACCTCCCGTGCCCCGTGGTGACAAATAAGTTGGATTAATTCACCAGTCAGATAGGTGGCCTTTTCATAGGAGTGATTAATGTATTTCAAGCACATGTCCTACACCTCAGGTTAACCCACAGTCCTCTAAAAGTACTGGTACTGAATTGTAAGACTTCATATACAGCACTTCTGGAGAACACTGACAAAATCAATAGAAGGAAAGAACAAACAGGAGTCAGGAGCTGGGATCTGGGTATGCTGCCTGGAAGCAGAAGGCAGACAAGGGGGAAGACTCCAATGAAAACTTCCTTTTATGTTTTCTGCATACACATATGGATGATGCAAAGGTTATGCGTATCGAAAGCGACACACAGATGAGTCAGATATTGCTGATTGGTCTCATTTGATTATGTTGACAGGACACTTGCTGGAAACTGCGTTAACGGGCCAGCTGAGCCTGGGTATAATCTGCTCCCTATATTCCTTTTAACCACTCACACCTGTTCCTTTTAACCACTCACAGAACAGAATCATTTTGGAGCCTGAAATATTCAGACAAGGGCTATTTCCTATAAACTCAATAGATAAAAGCATAGATACCAGCATTGCGTGACATTCTAAAGTCACAGCAAAGTCTCTGAAGATCTTAATACACATACTAGTTTTCTAGTCCACTGAGCTCTGAACTATCTTTTCCCAGAAAAAATTCTCCCTGTTTCAGATTCCGAGTTCCATGTTACAGACGCAAAATGTTGGGATAATATAAAAGAATTCATTTAAGTTCACAACATTTTGAAGTTCTTACATGCCCTGTGATATATTCCCAAAATTTCCACTTAGCGTTGGTGGTCTTTGCTAGCTGTGATTGCAACCACTCCTGAATGCTGCAAAACATTAAGCTCTTATGATTTATTTATTGCTTTGGGTAATTTTTAGCCCTAAATCCAGAAACTCTTAATAATTGCTTTGCAAAGTATTGAAAGGTAACTGGTCAGAGTATTTAAAATCTTGATGTTAAACATACCCCAGGTTGATGCGCTCGACGTTTGGAGGGATGTGTGGTGGGACGGCGGTGAAGTACCGGAACGTGCAGTGCACCTCGGTGGGGCCATAGCAGGCGCAGAGCCTGGGACAGGCACTGCTGCCGGGGAGGGCAGCCAGGCAGGCAGCGAGGAGGGTCCCCAGCCACCACGGTCTGCCTCTGTGTGCTGCCTTCATCCTGCAGGACAACGCTACGCAGCCATCCTTTGCAGCGAAAGCGAACAGAGTCCTACAAGAAAAACAAAACACACAAGCGTTTACAGTGGCATCCGTGCCGAGTTGCTCAACAAGAGCGGTAAGAACAAGAAGAATTTTGTAACTTGAAAAAAAAACAACCCGCAAAACAGACCCCAAACTCCTGGCTTCCCTCTCAGTACTTAGCCCTGTGCAACATCCAGAACGTTCGTCATTTTAAAGAACCAGCCTCCCAGCTTCCTCGTCCGAGTGCGGTGCGCCCCGCGAGCTGCTGCTCACAGGTACAGTTTTATCTCCGAAGGAAGCGACCATGGGAACTGTCGCACTTGGCTGGCGTGGCATCACGACCCCGGCTATGCGGCGTGTTTATAAATCTGCTAGCAATTCACCCTCGGGGAGGAACACGTCAGCTCCTTTCTTGCCAGTGCATCTTCCACCCCTCGATATTATGTAAACGCATTTTGCAGATATCCTCATGACAGGAGATGTATTAAAAATAAATAAATAACATGTCTGTAAAAGTGCTTAATG
>JAVJGI010000003.1:29111876-29161651 GCA_035590275.1 Ibycter americanus | reverse complement strand
CCGGGGGACAGTAACCCGCCTGGTCTGTCGGGCCGTCACCGGTGGCTGCACCGGGCCCCCCGCCGGCCGCTGCTGCAGAGCTCCCCCCGGCTCCGGTGACGCGGGGCCCGGTAAGTCAGCCGCCGCGCTGGCAGCCACATCAAAAGCTCGCGCTTGGTGCGTTTAACGCAGGCAGGCAGGCGGGCAATACCTGCCGAGGCGGGAGCGCTCCATCTTGTCCCGCCTTGTGGAAAGCCGTGCGCCTCTCGCCTGGGCAGCGCTCGGGGCGGGCGTGAGGAGAGGGGTCGCGGGTCGCCGCCGTGCGGAGGGAAAACTCGTTTCAGCCTCTGTGCGCCTGGGGAAAGTGTGCTGCCCGCGTTACAGATGTGCTGCCCGCGTTGCCTGCGCGTACCCTCAGGCCGGGTCCCCGAGCGGTGACAGCCCGGCCCGCAGGCCCTGTGCCCGCCCGGGGCCGCCCTGGGCTCTGGCCACCGTCCTCAGCGGTACCTGCGGTGGTTTTCAACGGTCTGCATTTCAAAAGCAGCATTGAAATCACATTTCGAAGGTCTCTGTATTGCTTTCGGCAGGAATACTCTGAGGATACTTAACCTGGCACCTCATTGTTTCGTGATGGCCGCTACGCATTGTGAATTCACACGCGTGGTGTAAGGCCGCAACTTCTCTGGTTACCTGTGTTATTAAAGGCATGAGGATGATACAATTCTTTTAATTGAAATTTAATTTGAAGACGCAGCTGTAATGTCTTGATTACTTGCTGCATAAAGGAATACTTTAGCAGTGTACAGTGATGAACACAAGGTTAGATCAAGCATCTCAGGGAAGTTTTAGGGGCCTTGGTCATAGGACAGCAGAAGATAGCAATGCTGATACGAAAAGGTTAGTCCAGTGAATGCAGATCACACAAAACTATGCCTTAGTCCATATATAACGACATGAAGACTCTTGAAGTCAGTTCAAGGTCAGTCTCTGGATCATGCTGGTGTCTGACTGGGTGGATGACCCTTAGCAGGGCAAGGGTGTTCTTGCAGTTCTTGTTGGGTTCCCAGTGTGGTTGTCTGCTGCAGTAGATGATTTAGTGCCCTTGCCTTCGGACAGAAACCACGTCTAGGCTGCTGTCAAACATGCCCCTGTGGGTTCAGCGTTGCCTGAGCAAGTCATCATCAGGACAATGTAAGGGACAGCCATAATCAAATGCTCATATGATGGTGAGCTACTCTTTTATTTTAAAAAATGAGATTGAGCTGGAATCTGTAACAATCACAACATGCCTGCGTACTGATTTGTATGCTAATTCATAGGTTGAATATTCTGCGCTCTTGCTAGTTGGATATTGTGCTCCTTTTGTCTAAGCTTATATAGTCATTCTTCCCTTCTCCTGTTATCTGATTCTGATGGAGTTGCATAAATTTGTGGAATTTTTTTGTCTTTGTGCTATGAATTGCAGAGGCAATGCTTTATTGAAATTGGAAAGGCTTCTGATGCTGAGTGCTTGTGAGTTGGGTCCTGGAGGGTAGGAGGATTTGGTGCATATGTTATACAACACTTTTTGTTCCTCAGGCTGGTGTCAGTGCTCGGTTTTCAGATTGACAGTGGAGGACACTCACTGTGCTGGAGCTCTACAGCAGGGAGTAATTCACTGCTGCCCTTCCTTTCCTTTGTATCGGTTCCACAGAAAAGTTCTCACGGCAGCCAGTGAAACTAACTGCTTTCCAGCAGTATTGAACTGTGACTGCCTTAATGAAAAATAAAACATGAGAAGAACCAAGAAGTTGAATGAACATAGTTTTATAAAATGTCAACAAAATTAGCTACACAAACAGAAGCAGTTAAATATTGCAGCACTGATTCTCTTGCATGTTGTAAGTCTCTAGGCCTTGTAAATAGTCTGTTCCCTCCCGCTCTTAGCATTAAAAACTGACTTTGAAACTGGAGAATTTACACTTCAAGTACTTTCTTTTGTAGATGGTTTCTGCTAAGTTGTCAGGATCTGCCTGACTCTGTTTAATCCCAAATGCCAATCTTACACTGTACTTACAAAGTACATGGGTCAGAAATTCTTACAGCCAGCTTTGATTGATCTAAGTGACTTGTGATTTCTCCCATGATATTGTTTGATCTGAAGTGAAGAAACATATTAGAAGACTCCTGCATATGCAGTTTAAAAAAAAAGTTATCCCAAGAGTATGCAGAAACTTTTCTGTTTATGCATCTCTACAAAATTAGTCAGGTGCCTTTAATTAAGGGATTTAACTCCCTTTGTTGTCTTGATATGAGAAGTTCATATAATAAAAAACTGTCGTCTCCCATGAGACAACAAAACAACAACAAAAAACAAACCAACCCAGACTGTATCTATTCATATCCTACCAGTAACTTTGCTATGAATTGATAGCTCTGATTAATGTGTGAGGTGCAAAAAGTTTTGTCTAGCTTGCAGAAAGCATGACTGACGTTTGTGTTTTAATTTGGAAAGCTTCACCTATTTTCCCCTGAATATACCAACTCACCAGCAGCTTTGTTTTGCTTTTGTTTTTTGCTGAATGTAACCTGTGTGGTTTAAAATACATATATTTGCAAATAGTTTGCAAACTGAGAAATCTTGTGAGGTTAAAGGATTTGTCTCCATTCTTCTGGAGCCACTACAGATTTTTTTTTTTTTTTGACAGTGACTTTTTCATTGTTCAAGCTCTGTTCTCTCCTAGTGCACACATCTCCTGAGTCTCTTGGCTCACAGAGGCCAATGCACTTTGTCGAATTTCGTGTGTCATGATGGAAATTGAGCATACTGGGCATGACATGAATTCGAACTGTGAATTTTCTGAGATACACCATTCTCTGATTAGTTTCCTACTCTGAAGTTCAGCCCGAATCAGCTGGGGTATTTCCATTGTCTTTTGCATACTTCAAGGTACACTTGTATACTTTGGGTTGGAACTGAAACTCCTAGACTACCAAATACGATAGTTTAGAAATTACTACCTAAATATGTGGTCATTGTGAATTCAGAATACTTCACCACCAGGAGGCATGCAGCACCTGCTGGGCAGTAGACAGCTCCTGGGGAAAGCGAGTAGTTAAAATCAGTTTTTTAAAAAAGCATCATTCTTTATTTCTTTTATTTATCATAATGCTCTGGGTAAAGCTGTACTTCATCACACTGTAAGATTAACTAATAAAATGATGTGATTATAGTTCCTCTGATGCAAAAATGGTGTGAATATATATAGATATATGCCTGAATAAATTATCTTTAATGATTTAATGTATCAGTTGGAATTGAAATAGCATCATTCAACAGATGATACCATCTTTAACCATTTGAGAAT
The DNA here is from genome assembly GCA_035590275.1 of Ibycter americanus. Taxonomy (NCBI): domain Eukaryota; kingdom Metazoa; phylum Chordata; class Aves; order Falconiformes; family Falconidae; genus Ibycter; species Ibycter americanus. Next base: position 29,158,325 of record JAVJGI010000003.1, on the reverse strand, counting down.
TGCTAATTATTATTAGTTGGTGTCTTGGGTAAAAATAAGTGAGTCCAAAGGGGCAGTGCGTTGTCAATTACAAATCTATAAGCCTGTGTAACCTACAGGTACAATGCCGTGGTTAAATGAAGATGTTCTGGTAGTTTGTTAACAAGAATCTTAAAACTCACCTACCAGCCAACTGAAAATAAACAAAAAGCTGATGCATGATGCATCATTTTTGATTGTGATGAAGTAAGAATTTGTCATCTCATGAGATGGCCCTGCACACTGGCCTTTAATTCATTTTTTAAATAACTGAAAAACCAAACAGAACCCACATACACCAAAACAAACCAATCAACCCTCTGCCCTCCGCCCAAAGAAGCAAAAAGGTACGTCTGGGTAAAAGAAACAAGGCATGGTGGTTTATTTCTCAGTTGCAGATGAGCGTATGTTTCTGAAATATATTATTTCAGTTACAGTTAAATATTTCTCAGGTACAAATAAATAAAAGATTTAAAAGTGGAATGCTTTAAAGTCACATATGTTAGCTTTTCAGGTCTTGACTGCAGCCTTTCTTCTGCACAGCTGATACACTTTGCTCTCCATTTGTCAGCATTTTTAATTAGCTAGAGAATGTCATTATTTTCAGGTGTTAGAAGGGTGAGTCACACTGTGCCTAATGTTATGCCGCCCACAAACCTACAGGGACATTTAAAGGTAAGCATAGGCTTAGACCTTCTGTTTGGCAAGGCCTAATGTTGTTCTGTGCTCTGCTCAGTTAAATTGTTTTGAGGCTTATGATTGAAGACCAGTAGCAGCAGGGTGTGAGAAGCCTTACAAATGTAGGAATACTTACATGGGTCTTTCCAAGTTAAGGTCAATACTAGAAAATTAGAGGTTTTTCTGGGTTGAAATACAGGGAGGAGGGAAGAGAAGATGTTTGTTCTAAAGGTAAGAAAGCCTGAACACTATACCAGGATATGCTTGTTCACAGTATAGGAACTATATTTAGCTAATATGTATTATTTTACTTGCTGAACTTTCCATGGCGGGTTGCATAAAACTGAAAATATATTTTCCTGTGTAATTTTAACTTAACACTAGAAGGCTTCTTTGCTATAGCTGTACCAGCACACAGTTAGTAAATATATGGTCTCTGGGATGGAGTGTGCTAAATGAAGCAATGTTGGTGTCAATTTTGCAAAAAGTTTGTGTCCATAAGCTGACTAAGAAGGTCGGGGAGAATGCTTGGTGTGCCTTTTTAAAACCTTCAAATTTTAAGTAATTGAATAATTTCTATCTTTAATAGTATCTGAAAAGTCATTTGGGAGGAGAAGACAGTGTGAAAGTGTGATACGGATTTGAAAAGTGAAGAGTTTAAACTTGTCATTTTTCCCATTTGTATGTTCAGCAGAGTGTATCTCAATAATTTTCAAGTCTAAAATGCCTAATTAAAAATGCTTTAAAAAATTCTTAATTCTTACAATGAGGTTGTGAGGTTATAGGGAGATAATGATCTCTGCCTGTCTCTTCTGCTGCTTTTGTCGTAATATTGTCCTGTGGCTTCTTTAAAGGTGCGCAGTAACCATTGCATAGCTGTTGTCTTTCTGAAGCTCCTGTAATAGCTGTCTCCTATGACGAAATTAAATGAGAGATGACTGGCCTGCTTTAAACTCTACTTTAAATGTGTTGTAGTTCAGCATTTGAACAACACTAAAGCTATGCTGTTGTTTATTAGATTTAACATGTTTATTTTGTGCTCTGGTTTAAAATGGATCACCACAGGGGAAATCAGGGTCTCTTCCAACTACGACTTTACAAACATCTCAAGATGAGACTTCTTGTGTTTTTTTACTTGTCTTGTGTTGTTTACTTATGTTCTAGCATTGAATAAGACTGTGCAGTTTCTTTTCCTGTGTCCTACAAAACAGTTGTGTAGATTGTGTTTAACCTAGTACTTGTACAGAAAAGTATACAAACTATTATACAAACCAAACGTTGCTCTGCAATTAAAAAAATGGATGGTTTAGTTTTTAACTGTAATGGTAGAAATGTTTAAAGCTTGATTTAAGTGTATAAATAAGTTCAGTGTAACACTGGGCCACAATTCAAATATGTTATGTCTCGAGGAGAGGTGACCTTGATAATATGTGAGGTGGGAAGTACAGGAGTGTACACTACTGAACTTGCATTAACACTGATGAGATCATCTGTATAATTCCCAATAAACTTAGTAAAGGTGATGGTTAAAAGCCTGTGCTTATTGTATTGCGCTCTTGACTTGCTGACTACAAGGAAAGGTGGGAATTTTGATCAATTGTATGACTGAAGGTATCTCTAGAGTACTTTGAGCTTTGTTTGGGTGGGGAGGCTCTGAGCTAAAGATGTACTGGCAAGTATGTAGGTCTGGGTTCCTTGGGCCTAGAAGTTAATATGAACTTGGTTTTTGTTAGTAGAGGGAACTGCACTCCAATTCCATGAATCCAGAGTCCAATCTGAGACATCCAAAGGAGCTTATAGACTTCTATTTGTGACAGTGTTTATTTACGTGGGGAATACTTTTTTGGTGGTTGCTATACCTTTGTCTAACCCAGGTGTGAAATGGGGTTTTGACCCATTGGTGGGCTGTTAGCTTTAACTTTTCCTGTGTGATCTGGCTCCATCAACGCTGACTTCCATGGATGTTCATGGGGGTAAGGGGGAACAGAGAAGGAAATGCCATTGTTAACCAGCTCGTCTGGAGTAGCTTGCTGATCCTGAGCTTAATGAATGGGATTGGGCACCCTTCAGCAGTGCTAGATGGAACAAAAGTTTTTTGTACTGGCATATATGTAAGGCAAGAACAGACTGGTGGAGAACAGAGTGTTCCCTTACTCATTTCCTAAGTGACTGCTATTATGTTTCATTTGTTTTGGAAACGTGCTGTATATTTCAGACTTAACTGTATGTTTCTGTTGGTTTGTGTCAGAACCGTAAGTCAGTTCGAATGACCTTTCCATTACTGAATGTAATACGCTCTCCAAGGATGAATGTTGCAAACTATTCCAAAACACAGTTTTCTTCCATAGAAAACTCTTATAGAATATCGGACTGCTGTTCTAAAAGTCAAGAAATCTGATGCTTTCAATACAGTTTAAAGTACACTAAACCTAAGCTTATTTACCCTATACCTTACTCCCATTTCTTGTCTCCCTGTTGCTGCAGGTGAGGCTCCTCGGGCTGGGTGGCTTTTCCATTGGGAACCTTGGGCAAGCAGGGTTCCTCTGGTGAGTACTCAGGCTCTGGGATTTGAGATCCCTTGTATTCAGCCCAGTGTAAACTGGTTTTATTTATTAGTTTTCTATTAGGGATGTGGAACAGAGAGAGCATCTGGAAGCAACTTGACAGTCACTAAAATGAATGTTCTTTTCTGTTTATTCCTTGGCTTGCATCCAGAAATTAAATAGTGATGCATTAAGAACCTAAAACTTTGACTGTCTTACTAAGTCTTTAATTCAATACAGTTCAAAAACAAAAGCATGACTTCCTTTTTTTGTTGCACTAGGGAAAAATAATGACTTTAAAGAGGCTGGCTATATTTAGCACCGTATGTGAATTAGAACAGTTTAAATGCATGTGATTTTACTTTTTTTACTGAAAAAAAAATTTGTCGTCTGTCATTCACTCAGTAGCTGAATTCTGTTTACTAACCTGACACAGACAAATTTCAGATGATCGGTATAGCCTCTTTTAAAGGCGTGTCTTCATTCACAATGCAGCCTATAAGCCATAAGCTTGCTGGGTAGATACTCCATATTTTGTTTTTCCATTTCATGTTGAGTCTGTTAATATATTTCATAAGAGTAACCACTGCTAAGGAGCCCTTTGTGCAGGGAGCCCGGATTGCTGGTGGAATGAGGAAGGGCAGGAGCCAGGTGCAAAGGCAGGATGTCTGGTTGGGCAGTGGGAAGGGTCTGGAATAGGAATTTACAAGACACAGTAAGGGGGGGACCTCGACCCTGTCTGTGTCTTTCAGTGGTGTGTAGGTGGTTTTTCTGACACAGGGAGGAAGGGATTGAGTTGTGTGTTTAAAAAGCTGTGAAGATGATGGAGGGTGAAAGAAGAACTAGGCAAAACTGTGCCTTCAAGAGCAGGAGATGGAAGCAGAACAATCAACAAGCAGAAAGTGCAATAGCAGCAGAATACCATACTTGCTGTTTTAACTTTCCCAGAAATGTTGAAATGGATGTTCCTGGGCTTGGCTCCCTCTTGTCGCTCAGTTCTGTGGTCTGGCATGTTCAAAGGCCCGCCTGCCTCTCCGGCAGGGAAGCAGCGCTCGCGCCAAACCACAGCTTCCTCTGCCACGGTGCGGCCATGCAGGCTGCAGGGGGTCTGGGGGCTCTGCAGCTCGCCTGGCCGCTGAGGGGCCAGCAAACAGGCGAGGGCAGGACTGCGGCGCATTCCTTCTCTGGGGTTCCATACTGCCACCAGCAAGCTTGCTGTACTGTGCTTCTGTGGTACAGGTTAACCACTGAAGATGTCTGCAGTACAAATTATAGGGTCTTTTAAATGGCATTTTCAAGAATCCAAATTTAAAAATCTATTCACTTTCTCAAGGACTTGTTCCTCTTAGCCATGCATAATGGTGCATATTTCTCAGCCCTGAGAAACAAAGGCTGGTAGATTAGTTAACATGTGAACAGAGGGAGAAGTCATATTTACTAGGGTCTCCTTCAAAAGCACTTACACGGCAAGAAGGTTCCCTGTGTGTGAGAGCTTGGTGTGGTTCTTCTGATGCATGTGGTGTGCGGAGGGGATGAGGAAGACACCCACGCATCTGAGCTTTGCGAAGAGTCTGGGCCAGAACAGCACAGCTGTTGTCCCAATGTCTGCAGGCAACAGGGTGAGTTAGTAAATGCCTGGTAAGCCTTTGGTTTTTGCTGCTTCAGCTACAGGCACAACAAAGACTTTAAGCTCTGTATAGGAAAAGAAATATAAATTGCACTTCATCCTGTTCCAGTGGCAATCAACAGTAAACTTGGTATGAGTAGAAGTGCACTTGTTTTTCTTCCAAATGAATAGCACTTTGCTTTACTGTTGCCTTCTTTTCCCCCTCCTTAGTAAACCTTTAATAAAGGGTGAACATAATTTTTAATTAGTGTTTTTTAGCATTCTGTGGCTAAACCCATTTTTTAAAAGGAAACAAAGAAGTTAGATGGGGAAGGTTATAGACTCCATCTAGATTACAGAATCTTACAATTTTTAAAATTATTTTAACACCTTATCTTAATCTGATTAGTAGCTTGCATTTCTGAAACAAGCTATACTGTGCTTTGCCATATGTCCCCCTTAAGGTAGGTCAGTGCTGATGCGCTGTGAGATTTTATTTTGCTTGAGTAGGAAAGATTGCTTACTGGTGTTGTCATGAGAAGGCCTTTGTATGAGGAAGGTGTGTGGGGTTCTCACTTTTGTAAAAACCTCCCTGTGTATCTCAGGCTTCCTGTCTGCTCCTGAAGATGAGGCAGTGCCCGTTCAGTGACAACTCAGGTGGCAGCTGGGGTCCCAGGGGCAGCACCCCCGGCCCTGCTGCCAGCAGACAAGCAAGCTTTGCCAGCCTGCTGGCACACAGACCTGTGCTACCCTCTGCAGGCTTGACTTACCTCCCAGTGGGCCCTTCTGCTGCCACGAGGGGCTCTTGAAAGAGCCGGCTTGGCTCAAAAACCTGTGTCACCATGGTTGTGTGAGAGAAACTCACCAGCTTTTCAGTCAGCACGGTTGACTCGTGCGTGACAGGTTAGTAGTTTACTGCTGGCCTCCTTGGGGTCAGGCACTCTGGGCTGTAGGCTATCTTCTCTCTCTTTGCTTCTGCACTCCCAGCAGTGGAGGAGGGACCACGCCAGTGGTTGCTCTCGTTCTCTGGTGTCTGTGCTTCCCAACACCAGCAGGCAGCCTTGGCTCAGGGCTGCAGCCTGAGTGGGCTGTTGGGAGTCTGGCACCTGAGATTTGGTTTTGTGCTGAAACAGCAACCAGTGTCTGAGATATATATATATTTATTTATATCTTTATATATAAAGCGCCTATCACCATATTGATAAACATTCTTTGGAACCACTCTTGATGGCGCATGGTGCTCCTGGGAGCTCGGCCAGAGGCACGGGGCCCTGGCCTTGCCGGGGAGGACGGCTGTACGGCTGTGTAGGGGTCGCCGGGCAGCGGCACGCAACTGACGGGGAGCCAAGCACCCGTGCCAGGGAAGCGGGCGCTGGCAGCGTGGCTGGCCCCTGCGCCCGGCTGTGTCTCTTGCGGTGCTGCCTGTGGCTTCCCAAGCAGAGGAAGGGTGTCAGAAATGCCTGTTTCAGCTGGCCGCAAGGAAGTATCTGTAGGTAAAAATGTATCACTGCTGTACAAACAAGCTTTTACTTACATCAGGACACTGGCAATAGCTCTGTTCCTGAATGACTGAAACAAGTAACTGTAGTTATACCAATAAAGATTTCAATGCCTGTCTTTGGGTAAAACTGCAGCGGATTGTGAACACTGGCTGAACAGTTTCTGTTAAAAGCTAGTAACTCTCTGTTAAAAGCTACTAAATATGTTCTCTTTCCACAACAGTAAGCCTAATACTGTAATTCTTATATGAAGAAAATTGTTGAATCAAGCTGAAAGGAATGTACCCTTAATTCTTTCAGCAGTTCTTAAGCCACGTGCTCAACAGCTCTGTCTGGAAACCTGAGCAATATTTTTCTTATATCTGCAACAACATTTGCCTCTCATTTTCAGGCTTTTCAGCGTTTTTCTTGGTATGAAGAGAAAGTGTCTTTTTTTCTCAATGCTGTCTTAGGGGTGATGGTACTTGGATAATATACGTGAACAAATTACTTCCAAAGCAAGCTTAGCTCTCTGTAACATGATATAACATGGGCTTGTATTGTAGTTATGAGCTGAAAACCTGTTGCCATAAACTGTCCTTCATCAAAGGCCCAGATGATGCCTTTTTGTCATGCTGAACTATTTCTCTGTCAGCCCAAAGCCAATGTTAATTTCTGAAATGAAACAGGCGTCTCTGGCTGAAGTTTAAATGTTTCCCAGCATATTTATAAAGTCTTGTTTATGTTCAAAGCACTTGGAAAAACAAATCTTTAAATACAAGATCTACTTCAAGTAAATATTACATTTAGTCACAGAAGATTTTAATCTTAATTTGTGAAGATTTTGCACATTTTTTTCCCCTTCATTTCACAACATGAGAATAAAGGTACTAGTTACCCATTGGAAGCGGCAAGTATGTAGGTTTAAAGCAGCTTCACTTTACTATTCCTCTTTTCTCTGTGCTTTGACTTGTGTTTGCATGCAGGGTGGTATACAGTGGTGTACTTGTAGCAGCCTCTAAATCATACTGGCTTTTCTTCTCCTTCAAACAGAGGCCATGGCCCTTAGAGCAGCTAAGGAAGGCAAGTTACCCACTCAACAGGGAAAGCAGAGGATAGGAGGAACTATCTTAACAAGACTGTACCTGGCCAAAATCATCAGTTTTCCAGCATTTGAACTAAAGCAGTCTTTCCTTTTCTTAAAAATACTTTCAGAATTCTTTTTTCACTGAAAGGAAAGGATGAAAAAGAGGTCAAGTTGGCTTTTTTCTTTTTTAAAAGACTCAATTAATTTCTGAATCCTTCCCCCCAAAAAAAAAAACCAAAACCCAACCATCCTGGAAAAACATTTTTTGACATTGAGATTAGCCAAGACCAGAGTACTGTCTGGAAGTACTTAGCTGTAAACTCACATGCTTTTGGCTTCTAGCTTGTTTTATCTACTGTGTGTTCAACGGATAACCTTTGGCTTTGTTCTGTTTTTGTTTACAATGTGAAGTCCAAAGTGACTTCACTAGAAGGATATCAGACACTTGTGAGAGCAAAAACATGCCTGTGGGGCAAGACTGGAGACTTCTGTGCACCACTCTTCCTGTGATGACATGAAGCATAATTAAAAATAAAATTTTATTCTAGTTCTGTTCTTGTGTCAATCCCTGAGTAGCAGCAAGCATCTGTGAGCTTCTTTCACTGGGAGCTGCAGTGTTGGGCTTTCACTTTGTGTGTGCGCTATGGGCTGCCTGCAGCATGCCACTGCTGAAATGGTGAGGATGCTGGGGACAAGGTGGTGGAGCTGCTGTGGACCCCAGCCCTTGTGAGAGTTCATCCTGCAGTCTCAAACTGCTCTGAGAGAGCTGCTGCTGTCACAGGTGGGCTTTGACTTGGAGTGCTAACCCTGAGGCGACAGCAGGTCGCTCTGCCAGAACCTTCAGCTGTTTTCCCATGGCTGTGCTAGCTCGTGATGCCTGGATACTTGCACATCCAACCAGTGCCTTACCAGGAAAATCACTGCGCTTCTGGTGCTGCTTTTTAAGTGGTGGAAAAATGCCTCTCAGGGAAAGTGAATGGAGCAACACCTAGAGCAGCTCAGAGAGGAACCCTTGTTCTGCAGCCTCAGTCTATGAGGACAGTTGGGGTTTAGGCTTGGATTTTATTTTTTTTTTTGGAAGGTCTGAGCCCAGAAGGGCAGCAGTAGTTTTTCTTTTTAAACTAAAAGTGAAGATAGTGTTCAGAAAGCTTGAAAAGCAAGTTAAATGTGTGGAGAAGTTAGCTAGAAAACAAGGTTAAGTGGTTGTGGAACAGGAATGGGAAAGTCTTGCAGTCTCTGCAATTACACGTATGTGCACATAAACACTTTCTGACTTTCACAGCTTTGAGCTTTGCTTACTTTGATGTTCTTGAGGCTTACAAGATTATCTCATCTGGCAGTGAGAAAACTATGTTGACTTATAAAGGGTTTTATTGCTGCACTGAGTGGGACTACTAACATTTTGTTTACAAGCAAAATTTTGGTAATTGGGTTTACACATCTGGAAGATAAAAGTTAATAAACACTTCTGAAGGGGACTGAGACTCTTACAGCTTGTTTCGCAGCCCCGCAGGAAACTGATAGAAGGATGAGGCCAGTGTGTTCATAAAACACTGATGAGAACACATGCAGGTGTAATGTCACCTGTGTTTCCTTGTAGCTGCTTTGCCTGGATCTCTCCGGTCTGGCCACCTGTAGGTAAATGTGCCTTGCTGGTCGGAGAGGAAGAGGCAGCCATGTCCCCGGGTGAGCAGCAGAAGTGGCCCTTCCCGCCCATCACTGCGTGCCGTTAGCCACTGCTGGGAAGGCTGGATCTGCTGCCTCTGAACCTGTGTTTTGATGACAGCATCTCAAATGGAGATTAGATTTCACAGCAGATAAGGTTCCATCTGATTTTTGGCAGGACGACTCTGCTGCCAACACATCAGCATGGCTCACATTTTTATCAAGCTCTTCTTTTGTGGAATATTTGGATTTTGTGACAGAAACTGTTCTCAAATTCATGTCATTTTTGTATAACATCTTCACTGAAAAGTGGTTAAAAATTTGCTTGGTTTAAAACAAAGCACTTGCAGTTAAATGCAATTGTTTGCTCAGCCCAAACCAAAACTTTTTACTCTCACATGTTGAAAATTGTGGAGAACTGCAATAATCCATGATTGACTAGTATTTGTGCCAAGCTCGGCGAAGCTCAGGTTGCCTCCAGGGGAGGCAAGCGTGAATACAGGCGTTCCTACACAGGCTGCTCTGACTGAAGAGATGCACTCGGCTTGTTCTGACCCATCTCTACTATAAAAAGAATAAGAAACATCTGGCAGAGAGGCCAAACAGATCAAATCTTTTACATGCAGATGCTTTGGAAAGTAGTGTAAAATAATGGAGCTTACGTTTTCTTTGTTGTTGAAACATATTGCACTTTTCATTATGCTGAGCCTCTGCTCCACCCAACATTCTCTTATGGATGGTCTTTTGTTGGCTTTTCCCTTTTCCCCACCTGATTTTGGTTCAAGTCTTCTAAAACAAAGCAAGTGTGCCATACTGCTTCCTCTGCTCTTTCTGAAGACTCTTCCCTTGTGAATACGCGTAGAAAATACCTCGTTCATTGTATACGAGCTGGATTTAATTTCTAGGTCATAACAAGTAAGGATGAGGAACCAAATTCTGATCCAGTGATGACATAGGTAAACTCCCACTGGTTTCCAAGGATTCAGAATTGGCTGTAGAGGACTTAATTTTGCAAATCCAAATGCCTCTGACAAACACATTTGGCTTACTTTCTGCCAGCACTCTATTTTTTTTTTTTTTTTTTTCTTTTTCCATCTCAGCTTTTTATGTGAGTGCTCTGTCTTGAGAGACTGAAAGCGCCTGGATATATTTGAGGGTGTAAATGAACCGAAATGTATCTAGCAAATGCTATCAACTCGAGTCAGCTGGAGGAGCCTTATAAAGATCTCATTCCCTTATCTTGTCCAGCTCTGCTCCTCTGTTTTCTCCTGACTGTGGGAGGATGCAGGCTGATTTTGCGAGTTCCCTGTAGCTGCCACCTTTATAGCAGGGCTTTCCATAACCTTCGCAGCCCTGTGCAAGGCCTTACCACCGCTTAACTTGGTGCTTGGAGTGCCACAGGTGAAGCTGAAATAGCATCTAGGTTTTTTTCATGGCACTTCAAGATGAAACCTTGTGTTACGTCATATGGATAAATGGTTTTTGAAGCAAGAGAAAGCGTTCTGTAATATTAGTGGCACTTGTCTGTAATAATCAGTGTTTAAAAAAAATTCTGGAGCCACTAGCTGCCTTGAAGATCTTGCAGTGCAAATATTGAACTAGTGTTATCTGTTTATCTTGATATTGAGATAAGCAGTGTGTACAACAATTTTTACAATTTTATTCCATGTATTAAAAAGACAATAAAATGTATCTTTACGGTTCTAAGAGGAGCAGTAACCTCAGGAAAATGTCCTTTCAGCAGCTGAAGTATAGGAGTGATACAAGGTGGAAAAACATAAAAACATCTACAAGATGTTTTTGCTTATTAGGTGTGGAGGAGCCTGTTGCGTTTGATTCTAGGGAAGTATTGTGTCTCAAAGTGTCTGTCACTCACCATGCTAGATAATAGATTTTGTGCTTGCAAAATCATAGCATTGATTTTGCAGGGTATATATCACAAGACTGATGTCAATTTGATGCTAGAAGTTAAACAAAGGAAAATATGAGCAAGTTGACTCCTTCAAGTTTTTGCTTCAGAAACCTCAGACTAATCAAAAAAGATACAGACCTTCACGAAAAAAAGTATATAAAGTGACTTTGCTGTTTTTCTAATAAATCACTGTAGGCAAGAGACAGTTCTGTAAGAGGGAGGCTGAAGCTGCATGATTTATTGGCTCAGCTAAACAAGTACACATGGGCTAAGACCCTGGGTCTGTGGCTGAAAACTTCAAAGCAAAGTATGCTATGGGGAAGGAACTCAGCAGTGAGGTTCCCTGCGGACCTGTTACCGAATGAGTAATGCAGCTGTAAATTACAGGCAGGTTGTCATGCAAGCCTTACAGTGAGAGCCTGAGTGAGACGTTTTTATTGAAGCTCAAACGGGATTTTTAAACAACTTTCAAGGTTGCTGGTATTTAAAAATCGTATCACTGTTATTAGCAATAAAGTTATAAAAAGGTGAAATAAGTTTTAATAGAGTGTAGAAATTTAGCATTTAAGAAGGATCTGGCTTCAGGTCAGGCTTGAGTTTTCTTTGGTAATGGCACTTGTTTTTCTGCTTAAAAATCGTTAGTCTGCAGGCTGGATCCAAATGTGCCATGCAAATGTTAGTGGCTTTGTTCCCGTTAAGCTCAGCCTTCGTATAGTTTGATTTCTCTGTTTTCTGTGCAGTGCATAAAGGTGGGTGACACATTTAACCAGCTCAGCAGAACTGCTGGATTCATGATGCTTTCCTCAAAGACTTAGTTTGTTAGGTAGAATCAGATTCAGTTTTCTTTTGAAACCTTATTGTCTTGCACTTTGTATTGCTCAAGTAGGAAAGCATGTCTCATACGCAGTCAATGAGTTTGAAAATAGTGGTAAGGAGCTGTTTGAATGTGCAAATACGAGAATAGTATCCTAAATTGGATGTGCAAGTACAAAGGTTTTTGCACTGAAAGTTTCACGAATCCGTTCTTTCAAATAATGTGTTCAGTAGCTCTGATGCCTGTGCAGAGGGAGTGTTTTAGCTTCATTTCCTTTCTGAACTGGCTTTGACAAGTCAATGTGGAAATTTCCACTGTCTTTCTGGGTGTACACACTGTTCTTCATTATTTTTCTATTCCCCAATATTATGAGCTGTAGTTTTGTGTTAAAACTGAAATACTGCACGGAAGCAACAGTCAGCAGGGAATTCAGGAATGCTGAACATAACATACTTTAAAATTTGTTAAGACATTGCACTGAGAAGGTTAAGACTCCTCTTGTTCAGGCCTCCTCCCCTCTACTTTCCTAGGCATCTAACAGTATTCTATGCTGTTTTTTTCTGTAGTTCCCTGTTTTTTCACTGTAGTTCCTGTGGCCACTGCCACGTATGCAGCAGTCAGCTGCGTAAATTTCATATGCAGGATCCATTGCCTAAAACACATCAGCTTGTGATACGATTTTGAAACTGACTGTTATCATTTAGAGATCAAAGTATCTGTTTTATATACATGTATGTTGAGTTCAAAACACATTAGTTCATTGATCTCTGAAAGTAGCTCAGGTGATCTTGGTAATGCTTTGAAGACAGAAACAATACTCTGTGATCGGTGCGTATCAGAGTTACTGCAGCTACTACAAATTGGTGTCTTTCACTTTTCAACTGCTCCAATCAATCTTCAGTTGGCAACTAAGGCATGTTGTTGGATAAAACAGAGAGAAATGATAACTACGTTTTTCTTATATGCTTTATTGTGAAACATGCCAAGATTTCATTTCCCTGCCAGTTTTGTGATAATTGGGATTTTGTGTATGAACCATACTTTTTAATGCTTTAATATTTTCAGTGTATTAGTGAACACTTATTGTACACAGCAGGATTGATCCACCTCTGTTGTGCTTTCAAAGTGATTGCCAGTTGATTGCTAGTGTCTTGTATGAAACAACTATCTAGATAAATACAAGGAGAAGTACATTTAAAGTGCATTTGGAGCTAAAGAGGCTTTAAACAAACCATGAAAACTACATGTCAGCTCGAGGAAAGCTGTGCTTTGTGCCAAACTGAATGGCAGGAGAGCAAAGTGGAGGCAGTAAATAGCCTTCTCCCCTTTCTTCCAAGCTCAGTTTGGATCAGTATGTCTCTTTTCCTTGGTGCTTTAATGGATTTGGTCATGTGGATAAATTCTGGTAACTTGCTGCTTTCCATGTGTGCTTAGCCCCCTGGTCAGCATGATGCTATAGGTCAATCCAAGCACAGTTTCTGGTATCTGCATTAAACTTCCCTGGAATGGAACACACAGTATGTAGCTGTAGCCTGGAAATAAAGCTCTTTCACAATTTCTTACATTCACACATGGTTTATAATTGATACTTGCACGTTAAAAGTGAGATAAGGCAAAGTTAAGCAAGGTTGTGCACTTAAGGATGTGTCTGCCCAAGGCAGTTGTGCTATCTGCCGTATTTGCGCTCGTGTGCGTCTGCTTACTGACACTGTTGTGCTGAGCATGAACCCCCTGCCTTGGTGTGATGGAACGCTGCAGGGCCGGGCTCTGGGCAGCCACCATGGGGCACCAGTTACAAATAGGTGCAAATGGGGAAACAAACAAGTGTGGCTAAAAAAAATGTAGTGTCATCAGTTACTGACCACAAACAAGGACTGTGGTAGGAATGTTTTTGGATCAAGTTGTTTAAGTGTTCCTGAAAATTGTTAGTTTGGTTAAAAAATAATTTACTAGGTTCAAAAATATCCATCTGTAAGGGTTAGAGAAACACAGTGTATGCTTTAAACCTCATTATATCATATCTTTCTAAATGCTATTAAGTAGACTTTGTAAGTGCCTTTTTTGCTGAGAAGCTAACACTTGGTGCTCTGCTGTCTTCTACCTTGTAAAAGTGCTAGAGCTCAGTTTGTATTGATGTCAGTGGTAATATACTGCTATCTTTTACCTTGTACCAGTTTCCTGAAGGTAAATTGGTAGTAAAATATGGCTGTAACCTTCCTTGCCTGCACTGAAATGACTGATGATGTTTCAAGAGACAGCTGCTGCTGCACGTGCGAGATCAGTGTTTTAAAGAATGGACAACCTGAACATTAGTGGTAGGGAGGTCTGTGCTTTTCTGCTGTGTATAGATCTCTCAAGACTTGGTGTATTGCTTCATCCAAAACCATGTGAATGAAATTTTCTTTGTTATCCATTGCTAAGATACTTCTCAACATACTCATTTAAATGTATGCAATCATCTTATGAGAAACAACTGCTGAATTGCTACAAAAATGCATGCAACCATTAAAACCAGTGTGTGAGGTTTAGTGATGGGATCCTGTTTTATGTGCAATGTGAAGTGAGAGGCAGCTGCTTTAGTTTATCCTCATATATTAGCAATGCTTATTTTCGAATACTTGATTACTGACTGTCTCCAAACTACATTTCATTCCAACAACAGCTAGTGGTGCAAAGGGAAAATACCATCTGTAGCAATGTTTGAGCAATTGGACTCAACTGAAGGAAGGATTTCCACCCCTGAGCCCCCCTTCTTTTCACACATCTCGTTAGTTCATTCTTGTAGGCATCGCAGTAAAGGAACGTGTGATTTGCATAAATTGAAAACACCACTTTGTTTTATGAAGGCACTGGTCTCGCCAGTAGCTCATACTTGTCAAACTGAGGTCCTAGAGAAATATAAAAATGCTATAATATTATAGGTGTTGATGGAGATCTTCTATACTGATCTATAGGAAAAGGTGGTAGTTCTTTATTCTCCTGTTAAAGTCCTTATTTTCCTGTTAAATCTTTAGGAGCACTCTGTGAGTCATTCTTACCTTAATTATTCTGAGTGTACGAATGGGAAGTGCCGCGGCTTCAGCCGAAGCCGCGGCCATACAGGCTGTTCGTTTGTTCAGTACTGCACTCCTGGTTAGCCTAGTACAATTTCCACTTGTAGGCAGCGCCTCAGCTGGCTGGAAGGATCCTGTATTATAGCTTTACAAGACACTCAAAGAATCTTGCTGACTTTACTGCTTTGGTTTGCAAGAATAATGTGCTTTTTCTCCTTTCTACTGCTTTCCCTCCTCCCGGCTTTTGGAAATTAGCTGTTGGGAGTACAAAGCTATTATATGAATGTCATTCTCTCTACTTAAGGGAATAATTAATGTAGAATTCCAATATACCAACAAAACGTTCCCAGGTAGTAGATAATTGTTTCTTATAGTCTGGAGTAATGTAACAGGACTCTTGGTTTGAATACTGATGTCTGGCCGAGCTCTCTGCGAGGAAACATTAAACATTTTTATGAAATGCGACAGCTCTCGCATTCCTTCACTTAGGTGTATGCTGCTGTAGTAACTCTAGAAGTTGCTGTGCACACTTCCTATTTCTGATGAATTTGGCTACTACTACTGTGCTTATTTAATAAAATTTTCTACCATGAAATATGCAATCATCTGTCTTAGATAACTATCAGCTCTTTCTTATCACACTTCTTGCTATATATATCTAGGCTTGAGGTAAACCTTTGCCCATTTGATACTCAATTGGTAATATCTGTCTTCATTCTGTGTTTCTTCTGCTCCAGCTTACCAGCAGCAATGCAGCACTCGGATTTGAGTCTTAGCACTGCTTACAAATACTTGTTTTCATTGGAAAATTGTTTAATGTGACCTTGTTTAATATGACAAATCTTCTAATATATGCTTGAAAAGCCATTTCTAAATTTGGCTGGTGGTATTGACACAGGTGAGATTAAGGGAGTGGAGAAGATTGGGTCAAGGAACAGGCTGAAGGAGCTGGAGGACTTGCATTGATTCCCTAGACCTTCTCAGCATCAGTGGTCTGGTCTGTGTCTGCATCTCCCCAGGCTTCACTTTCCCCACACGCCCCCCCAGCTAGCACAAGCATTTGTAGGGTTTTAAAGCCTTTTCAAGTAGTTTTAATGGCTGTTTAAAATGCTTTGCCCAAAAACTGTTAATGAGTGTGGAATGATGAGCAAGGGGCTAAGAAGCAGAAGTCGTTACTGGTAAGTGTAAATGATATTGAAAAGGATATTATTATTATTATTTCCTATTTCCACCTTATGTTTTCATGCCAAGCTTGAGGCAAGGTGTGAGTGCAGTCGGGTATGACTGCCTTCTCCTCTTGCGATGACACTAGACTTTACTCAGCAGCTCAGCTGATATTTCAGATTTTCCACAACATGTCTGCCATTGCTCGTAGACAGAATTGCATATCTTTGGTACTTAAGCACATCTACTATTTCTGAAGTAATTACCTTAAATGATTTTAAGGGTCTAATACTTGAAGACACTGAGAGACCTGAGCTTTCATGAGAATTGTGTCCCACTGAACTGGAGTTCAAAGTTCCAGGTACTTTGGCTCAGTTTTAGCAGGTAGAATTTTTTCTTCAGAATTTTCTTCAGAAGATGGTGTGTCTCTTCTTGAAGTTCATTGCTGTAAGGCTGGATGCAGCAGCATGGTTTGGTGCCTGGGAGGGTCCCTTCCCTTCTGTTTGTCTGCACTTATCTCTAGCCTGTATTTTTGCTTGCTTCTGTGGGTTTTTGTTTAGTTTGGATGTTTTGTTTAAGCAGGGGAAGGGTAGAAGTAATCCTTTGAATTTTGACAGAGCTTCATGACACTTGCAACTTATAAACCATGCTCTAAATTAACTTCTGTAGTAACTATCTGGCCTCCTGTTTTTCAGCACTGTATGGTTTTTTTCATGTATCAGCCCTTCAGATGCTAAATGTAGCAGTAACACAGGAAAATGTTTGCTTTAGCTGCAAATATGGCTGGCGCTTTCTCTTGAAGTTAATAATCAAGGGCTGGGGGGAAGTCTTGGCATTTTGCCGGGTCTCTGACTTAGTATTCTTAGTATAGAGTCCTTGAAGGAACTGCAAAAAATCCATGAAGGACAAAAAGTTTAAAAGGGCTGAAAAGCAAGACCAAGTATCAGCAGCAACTGCTGTCCTCAAAGGGGACAACCCAGGGAGAGAAGCCTCAGCTGCCAACTGAAGGCAACTCAGGCAGAATTTCTGAAGGCAGGAGGTCAGGATCTTTCAGAGGGAGGAATCTTCCAGAAATTGGTCTGCCTAAACCCAGAGGCCAGAAAAAAGGGTTACAGCAAGTAGAGCCCAGTAACGGAGAATTACAACAAATATTAAAGTCATTTACAGGTAAGCCAGGGAGCGATTTCATGTGAAATGGAAATAATAAAAAAAGTATCAATGGTCTTTTTAATACACATCAGGTTCCCAATAGCTAAAAATAGGGATTAAAGCTTGGAAAATTATTTTCTTTACAATAGCACCATATTAAAATTTAATGTATTATTTTAAGACCTTAGATGCAAACTCACATAGGCGTGACAATGCGTGTTTCACAGAGTGTTTGGAGGTGCTCTTGTATGCCCCATGTATACGTGGGGTATTGTGGCTCTGGTTGCAGGATGAGCTTCTTGGAAAACCGTATAGAAAGCAAGAATGAGAGTAAACCCGACAGATCCTCCTCCTGAGTTACAGGCTGCACTTGGAAATCAAACGCAGTTGTACCCTGGTTTCAGCTGGGATAGAGTTGATTTTCTTCTCAGTAGCTGGTGCAGCGCTGTGGTTCGGATTTGGTGTGAGAGCAGTGATGATGGCTGCGGTGGGCAGGTCAGCAAGCGGCTGCGTGGTGCTTGCTTGCTGGCTGGGGTTAAACCTTGCCAAGTTGAAATACTTGTCTTAATGTGCTGGAAGCCAGCAAGCAGGTCAGAACTCTGATGTAAATCTTGCTGCTTTGGTGAAGTTGATGGGCTGACCCAAGGAGGTCTGTAGGCCTGTTGGTGTCCTGCGGGTTTGTTGGGTGTTCTGTTAGTCCCTTAATATGGCAGCTGAATTTATCTTAACTGTGCAGATGTTTGCTAGTGATGGTGCTACTCCTGCTAATGGCTCCAATTTAGGTCCCACTTTGCACCTCAGTGCACATTGTGTAACACGGCTGTTGTAAATCCACAGCATACCCTGTTTCCTTGTTCATGCCTCTTGACTTGCCACTGGAAGACCACGGTTCTGCTTTGCTTTCCAGCAAAAATTTAGGCCCTAGGTCTTAATGGAAATAAGAGGAGGGGTTATACTGGGGAGTGTTTTTTCAGATAGTTGCTGCACGTTTTCCTGTGATAGCTCATGTATATGCTATGTGACAGGAAGAGCATTTGTCTTCTGAAATTAAGCATGTAATTATTTAAAAAGAACTGTGTCAGCTAATACCATAAACTGACAACAGTCTACTTTTGAAGAGGAGGTTAGGTAAGGCAGAAGGCCCAGGTGAACCTTTTTCTTTTGCCTTAATACAAAGTGAAACAACCCCCCAAGCAGCTAGGTGTGAAGATGGGCATGGTGGCTGGAACATAAAGCCTGGAGTCCTTTTTGGTTTCAGATAAAGCCTCTGGGGCTGGGAGCTCTCTGTGGAGCAGGCAGAGGCATGGGAAGGCATCTGTTTAAATGTACATTCAGAAAAAGCTTTAAAATTTTTGAGTAATCTTAAGTTAGAGATGCAATGTGGAGGTGAAGTATGAAACATATTTTCATTGGGACATAATTTTGCTGCCTTCCAATTATCTTTTTCTTAATTTACAAATTTCAAGCACTACTCATTGTGCACAGGGATCCAAGTTATGTGATTCAACCCCAGTGCTTCAGGGTAAGCCAGGTGGTGATCACGCTCAAAAACTTTTGGTGGAAATGCAAAACCATAGCCTTGCAGGTGATACTCTGTGGTGAAGGTGCAACAGCCCATTTTAAGCTTTTGTTAATTACCAAAAGTGTTTCCCCCTTTGAGTGCACTCGCTCCTGGTCCAGCTGCCACCGTAGCTGGACACCCAGGCTTTGCCAAGATGCATGTGTCCCTGCACACTCAACTCTGCAGGGGGGGAAATGCAGTTTGCTCCTTGTTTGAGACAAAACTAGCCTAAACAAAATGAAAAGGAGCATTTTCTTTCCTTATTCCTTGTTCAGTGTACGTACGCGCTCATGTGAGGGCTCTGAGGAGCGGAGGCTGCGGGGGGAGCCGGGCGTGCCGGGTATTGGCAGCTGGGTGCTGCTGCCTGGGCCTGGCTGCCCTGCTGGTGCCTTGTCTTCAGTAGCAAATCAGATCGTACCAGAGTGCAACCTGGAGGGATTGTATCAGCATCTCGTTGTCTGGACGTTGATAAGCCCCACCGGAGCTCATCGCAGCAGTGTTGGCCCTGTCCGCTGCAGTGGCACACAGCTCCTCCTGGTCAGTACCGCTGCTCTCCTGTGAAGTGTCAGACAGCCTTGGCAATACTAGGTTTGTGGTTGTGCTCAATGACCTTAAGGGTCTCTTCAAACCTAAATGATTCTATCATCCTGCGTGCATGGGATAGGAGTCCCTCACCTGTGACTACAAAGCCACGACCAGCCCGCTGCTGATGCACTGAAGCGAACATGTGGCATGAGCCAAGGAACACCGGGGAGCAGCAGGTGCATCCTCTGCATGGGAATCCTGGGCATCTGTCCACATCTCGCTACCCTCTCCTTGCTCTGCTGTGCAGGACAGCCCAGAACATCACACAAAGGTTTTTCTCCTGAGCCTTTGGAAATGTGCTGGAAGGGAGAGCACCTTTTCCACTTGCACAAAGGGATGGTGGTTAAATTGTTTGTAGGTGCCTGGCATAATGTGGAGTCATTAGGAGGCTGTGTTACATTTCCAGATGTAGTTTTAAAAATAACTTTTATTTCAAGACCAAGACAAGCCAGGGAGTCTGAATGACACGTCTAATACATTGGCTCATTCCCAGAGATGCTAGTGTTCTTGGCTTTGACGGTTGACTGGGATCTAGTCCTTACTTATGATTTCCTCTGAAAATCTGACAAAAGTGCTGATCTTGCCGAAACGTTTGGTCACGCTGGCCCTTTGCAGCAGGCAGGTGTCTGGGAAGGACCTTTGGGAGACTGGGTGGAGGGTAGCAAAGCCTGGGAAAACACACTGCGTCAAATTCATTCCTAGTGCAAACCCACTAACAGCTTTCAGGCCTTCCTTGCTTTTTATTTAAATAGCAAAGGAACTAAATGCAGAAAATGTGTAATTTACAGGAACTACCGCAGGAAAGTATCAGAGACAGGCCCTCCAGGGAGAGGAGCCCTGGGGCTGGATGGTCGGGAGAGCTGCACGAGCTTCCAGTGAGGCGGTGCTGCTTGTGGTTACGCTTTTTAACAAGGTACCGAGAGCAGTATTTGAGATGGCGATAAGAAAAGGGTCAGACACTGAGGACCTGGGTCTGCTGGCCCATTGAAGAAGCTAAGAATGTTTTTTCCTTCCTGTGGCTGTGCTGGGGGTCCCTGCCTGGTGGGAGGTGACATTCTCCCAGCAGAAACCAGAAAGCGTGATGTATGGAATGCCTGGGCCAGGTCGGTCCCCAGCCGGGTGGCTTTCCCCTCCCGGGTACAGGGAGGCCACTGCAGGTGGGAAATCAGAGCTGCGCTGTGTCGTAAGGCTGCTGTAATTAATGGCCAGCTTGCTTCTGGAAGTGGCTGCCAGCAAAGTACTCTCCAGGGCTCTCCACTTTAACATTGGTTTTGTGATCATCTCTAGAATAAACTTGCTTGGGGAGCTAAAGCCAGAATTTATGTTTCTAGCCAGAAAAACCTCAGTCTATGGAAAAACAGTAAAAGTTTCTGGTTGGGGCAGGATTACAGCAGGAGTGACAGTAAAAGTTCCTGCTTACAGCAGAATTGAAGAAGGGATGAAGTTTCTCAGGAACTCAGAGTTTCCATTTAAATACAGACTGTGATAATTTTATATTTGCCTCTCTGTGGCTTGAAGTAAGGCTGTTGAAGTTGATTTTTCTGTTTTGTAGAAGCTAAATCTTCCGTAATGCATTTTACAGTTTTTAAAATATCCTTTTTCTTGTAAATTTGCATTTTATTAGAGTTAAGAAAACTGCAGACAAAGATATTTTTATTTCAAAATTAGGTGTGTTGTCAGTGTCCCTCAAAAATACACTATACTTGGATTCAGTCCTGCTAGAATTAAAACCTGGCAGTTATTTATTGCTTACTAAAGGTGAAAAACCCTCTTGCTGTGTGTGAACTGGTGCAGGTATATGGTTCACCCTGGCGACGCTTTCCATTGACTTCTATGAAAGCTGGATGAAGCCCCAAACTAACATACGTAACACAGGCTTTCAAGAGATCCTTTTTTCCCAGGGTCTGGCAGCTGCCCACCTTTCCTGTGCCCTGCTGCCTGTACAGCCTCCCCAGCAGCCTCTCTGGAAGGCAGCACTTGCTCTGCACATGCAGCTCCTATTCCCTGCCACATACCTGAGAGTGTAAGGGATGCAGGATTTGGTGATAACTGCACATTGTCTTAGATGAAAATGTGGCAAGAAGCTTGCCAAAGAACACTAGCCTGTGGTGAGCCGAGACAAGAAAATCTGGTTGATAATTACTGGGATTATTTAAAAAGTAAGGGCTATGGTTCGTTAATCTTTGATACCATTCACATTCTGAGACTATTTCTCTGAAGTTTTTGGTCAATCCTTTTTGGCCAGTCTTTGGTCAAATCCTAGCAGAATTTTTGGTCTTGTTAATATTCCAAGTATTTTACTCAGCTGTGTTAGTTATTGGCAATGGCTATAGATTCTCTTGCAGCTTGTTTTATGTGTTTACACATGAGAAAACTATGGGATGCACTTTCCAAAATGCTTTTGTAACTGAGTGAGCTACAAAGCAGTCTGAGCTGTGACAGTGAAAACTGCCTGGAAGTCAGGAAGCACTGACATTCAGGTTTGCCTTTTTACTTGGTCTATGCAAAGCAGCAAGTCGCTTCTCAGTCCTGTCTTTATTTTCCCATAGGCTTTTATGCAGGCTCGTGGAACCCACCTAACATTTAGAGAAGTGGTTTGAGAGTTATTTGCTTAGCTTGCACTATTATTAGTCAGAAATGGTTTTAAAAGATCTTAGAGAATTATGGTTGTGGATAGTTTTCACTTCAAAACACCCAGTGAGAAGTATTGGGACTGGCTGTGCTCTAATGGAGAAACCTGAGCCACAGCGATGATGAGCCTCGTGGACTCAATTGCATTGTTGCAATTGCAAATACATCGAAGTCCCTTCAGCTTCAGATCTTGAGTCATTTGCTGGAGACTGAGCAGGGATTCTGCAGCAGCACTGCAACCAGCTGGGCACTGTAGGTGTTTTAGAACATAATAAATGTCTCTGTGATGAACCTTCAGTTAATAAACACTATCACTCGATTATTGTAAATCCATGTCCTTACTGCTTACTAAAATTATTTGACATTGCAACATTTCTCAAAATCATTCTGAGACTAAACCCCATGTGTATTCATTCTAAGCACTAACTTACTGAGAATTAATAACAATTCCCACTGAAAATACCTGTGTTACTCTGGCCATTTTTCTGGCAAGCAGATAGACTGTGAAAGTACCGTAGAGAGAGAATCCTGGTTATCCCTTGGAAAAGGTAGGTTGGCTACAAAAGGGACATCAAATGACTGCATACTGTGACTGTCTTCAAATTCCTTATGTTCAGTCAGCAGTGAAATAGGAATAAAGACAAAGTAAGAGCAAAAATCCCATTTATAAGGATTTACAGAAAGAATGTCTAAATATTTAATTTTTCAAAATTTTCAGAAGGCTTAATATTCCTATTAAACAGATTGGTTTTGTAGTGAAAATTCTTGTCCCTACATTCAGTTTCAGTACTCGCAGCTCTGAAAGTAATAAAATGTGAAGGAAGTGCTCACGTTTAGTTAGTGGGAAATGGTTGTAGGTCAGAAGTTGCCATTAAAATAACAACAATGACAAAACAGCCACTACATGAAAACTCGCCATTTTCCTAGTCTTACAAGCTACCCCGGAACTGTCTAGACTGCATTTCAGGGCAAATCTTAGCTCACAAATCCCTAAAGCACTCCATGGTTGTGATTAGGCTGCCAGAAAGTAAGTCAGTGTACAAAGCTAAGAATTACTGTACCATTGCCTTACTTTTACAGTTGCAGATGTGATTTGGTACTGTTGGGTTGACACTTGAGCCGAATTTTACACATGAAATGTACAGCAGCACACACTGATCTGCTCTGTCTTTTTGCCATGTCACATGGAGCTCTGATGCTAAAACGAATGTTCAGAGACACATAGGTAGGGTTTACAAGTGGGATTATGGTTCAGTAAGGGCCATCTCAGAGACTTGTAAGAAATCCGTGTTTTTAAAGACATGAAAAATGCATTGCAGGACAGGAAAATCAATGTATTTCCTCTTTTCCTTTCTGCAAAAGAAAAGCAAGAACAAGAAGGGGGGGATTTTGGTTTCTTGTACTCCAACCCGTGAATTTAACAAAATTCACTTTTTAAAAAAAAAAACACATCGGACAGGCCCTGCTCTCTGGGCAGAGGGGCCATGGTACCCACAGCACGCAGGCGTGCGTGGGGGTACCACACTGCTGCTCCTGGAGTGGGATGTCGGGCAGCACAAACCAGGTCCTCTGTATCTGGTGCACAGAAGTGGGCTCCAGAAGAGCCTCTGGTGTGATCTGTGTTATTTACCGGGGCTCAGCTGCCTGCGTGTCTGTGGCTGGTTGCGCTGCCTGGCTGTGGGAACTGTGTGGGCATGGTGCTTCCAGTAATGCAGAGCTCAGGGGAGCAAAACTGGACTGGAGGAGTACAAGTGAGAGATGGGTACCAGGAGCTGCGTGCTGATGAGCTCACTCCGACTGAGAGTGGTGGGAGATGAAGCATGGGAGGGAGATTTCCAAAATCTCAAACTATAGGTGTGTTTATAACATTTTTTTTCCCTCCATTTCATTAATTATTAATGTAGCTATCACTTTTTATGTTTCTTCCTTAGGCCCAATTTAGCATAAGATAAAAATGAAGCAATAAGGTAAGTGGCAATAGTATATTGATGTGATTATGCTTACACAAAAGGGTTTTTTCCCCTAACAGCGTGTTTACTCAGGTCACATTTTGACTTTGGTTTTAAATGGCTTGACTTTTAACATCAACCTCAACAGCAACCAAAATGCTTTCTGCCCTATTATTTTCTTCTAGTTTTCATACAGCTTTGGTGGATTGAAAGACGGAGCTACTGTAACTGGACTTTGCTTGAATTTTCACTCTTTTGCACCTAACACCGGTGAGACTGTTCCAGGAGGGATTTCTGTCAGCTCAGCTCTCTGAACAGTCAGAAGTAACCCACGATCCTAAATGCTTTGCAGGGTATTTTGAGAAAATACACTGCTAGTATCTAGTGTGACTATTGACATGCAGCTCTGTTATGTTTGAAAAGGAAAGAGGTGTTTCAGAACTGTTCAGCCTCCCCTAATGCACTAGCATTTACTACACGTTTCATTGTGATGAGTGGATGTCAGCTGGCTTGTTCTGAATAATCGGCCAGCATTTTGTGATGATTTCAGTTCATTCAAACCTCTATGGCCTGGACTTCCCTGAGATTTCCAGCGCTTCTCAGCCACAGCCTGGCTGCAGATGCTGGGAGAACATTGATTCAGTATGTCTGGGTCTGGCTGAGAGCAGGCAGTACGCAGACATGTGAAAAAATGGAATAAAACGTGTAGCCAAATGAGAGTATCTTGGATTCTAGTTTTAAATAAGTTTTGTGTTTCATTTTAGCCAAATGAATGATTTTGTAATAAATTGAGTGAATGAAAACTAGAATGCTAGTGTGAGGTGGACTTTAAAGATGCATTTATTGGGAAAATAGCATTTTGCAATGATAATCTTCGTGGAAATATGAAGATAAAATCTTTAGATTTGCCAGTCATGTGAATGCATTGTGTATGTGATATCTGAGAGACGTGCAGCTACTGCTCAATTTCTAATGCTTTTGAATTTAATTCTGACTGAAAGTCAGTAGCAACTGCAGTTAAGTCTTCATAACACGAAGTTGCTGCTAAAACCAGTTGCTACAGACAGGGAGATTACCCAGGGTATTTCAGAACCCTTCCATGGTGTAATTATGGTAATCCTGTTTTCAAATGCTGGCACAGGACGGACCTTCTGTTGGCACAAATTGAATGTGACCCACGTTTCTTCAGAGTATTAAGATGTTCCAAAGATCAATAAGATGATTTTACAACCTTTCAGAGAGTTGTGTCATTTACTTTGGTCAAGCCTGTGTTTTTCCACTGGGCATAGAAGGAGTTTGAACACATACTGCACTGGCAGACAACTGATGTGGGTATGCCTTCAGGTGACGAGTAATTGCTAGCCCAACATTTTTAGCTTCCTTTAACCTTTCCCTTACAAATATAAATGCCAAGTATTAGTGACACTTTGGCTAAACCTTCTCTTGCATAAAAAAAAAAAGTCTCCAGAGTCTTTTATGTTGGTGTTTTCAGCAGCTGTTGAGAATTACTCCTGGTTGTTTTCCTTTCCCTCTCCTGTTCACAAGAGGAACAAATTAAGTCAAGATTTGCTGCTTCAAAAGTGAAAGAGAAGATTTTGCTAGAAATGAAGTTTGCACAGAAATTTGGTCTTTGTTCTGAAAGCAGGACTTGTTTACACAAGGTGGAGCGCCTTTTTGCAGATCACTACTGGAAGGTGTGCACATGGCAGCTCTCCTGCAGGTGCTGGAGAAATAGCTTTGGGGAAGAAATACAAATAAGAAATAGCTTTGGGAGGGGAATAAACCCATGAAATACACCTTATAGTGAGGGGCAAATTGTGTCTACAGTCATATGAATCAAACAGCAAAACTGTTTCTGCTAGTTATTTTTTCCTTCAGCATTTGGAGTACCGAAATGTATCACAGGTTTTTGCTTGCTTTATTCCTGGGTTTGTAGGAATATTGCTGTGGCCACGTTTGTTACTAAATGCTGTAAAGATTCAGCTAGAGAATAGTTGCACTAATCACAGGATATGTTGAAACCTCTGAGGCAATCGGGGACAGCATTCACAACCTTCAGAAAGAATTTCTTGTTAAGATTTTTCTTCTGTGGTGATTAGAGGTTTGGTATATTCTCCCTTGAGAATGTATTTGGCTATATATATATTTTTTTTTTTTTTTTTTAACAATAGGGTCACTACGTTATTAAATTAACATTAAGCTCACTAATCTAACATGATGGCTTTGCAGATAGTCTGTTGTGCAGTGTCACTGTCATTGATCAGTAGCTCAGAAAACAGCAGTATTCTGGCTAATGAATAGCCTGATAGTCAGTACAGGTCAGATACACAGGCATGGGGGAGCTGAAATCCAAAGCAAACGTACCAAGTAAACTTCTTAACACAACATAAGCAATTAGGCAAATTAAGTCCCCCCTGAAAGTCAACACTTTCCCTAAGGCACTGTACCCATTCAGCACAAGTAATGAATTTTAGACTAAGAAATACTATCGAGTAAAACAATCTTCAAAAGATATTTTAAAAAACATTTCTTCACTGTTATCTTCAATGTAAGAGCTCATGGACTTTTCATACTTACTTGAAATAGTTAGGTACGGTCAGTGTAGGCAACATGCTGATAGAGCTGACAAATACTGGGGTCAGATTTGTGGTATCATTCCTGTGAGAATAAAATGGGAAGTAAAATTAAAAAAAAAAAAGAGCATTAGTATGGGGAAAATTGCATCCAGACCCAAGACTCAGGGACTGATGCTTTCAGTATGTTTTGTTTCATGTTCCGTTTAATTTATTGTCTCTGTTTATGGATAAAGTTGTAAGTTGAACCACAGACCATATGCCTTCTCTTAGTTCATGTGTAATACAAAATAATTTTAGAATATTAGACAAGCAAGTGTAGTTACCTGCACTCCTTAATATTCCCCTTACTGTGACTGGGCAGCTTGTGCTCTGAAGTCACTTAGTTTTGGAGCTGTATAGTTTTAAAATCCTGATTGGAGGCAATCAGTTCAAAGTGGATGCAAACACAGACGCTGAGGGGACACTGAAGTGCAAGCTGGAGATCTCTTTAAGGGTATTTGCATATTACCTCTGATGCCTTGGCTCCCAAGCATACTTGATACCGAGTTCTGGTAACTGCTTGCGTGGGTCTGCAGAGAGGTTGTGAGTCAGGACTGCTCCAGAAATGCCTTTAGTCTGTCCTTGGTTTCTTAAACTGCAGTGCTCCTCATTTCAAAGCAGATTTATGGGGAACAGTCACTGAACTGATTTATGTTCTAATTTAAGTTCTAAAATCTTTGAGCGTGCCTCCTGTTTTATGCTGTTTATGTAGCTTAGCAAGCTGTATTTATGCAGACTAGCTAGTGTACATGGCCAAGTCTCTGATGTGAGACATCTGTATCTGTTCTTGGACTCTTGTCTAGCACACTGTAGATATTAGTGGAATACAATTTTAAATAGTAATTAATGTATGTACAATTGATTTTATACCTGTCAAAAATTAATCATGTAATGTATAAATCTCAGGAGTGAAGACTTCAGGGAGGTGAGCGGAGGTGTGCGTGTATCCTTTCCCAGCTGCTAGCAGGGGTTTTGTCAGTGTACATGACCTTTTTGCTAGGTGCTGCCAAGTAGAGAAACTGAGCTGGCTGCTGCCTCTCCTAAGTGAAAGTTTTCACCATCAGGAGCTTTTAACTCAAACCGAAGGACCTAGAACTCCATACAGCTCTGTTATCAGATGCACAGGCTGCTTGAAAGGAAGGTGTTCAGTCTGAGCTCAGGCTTCATAAACAAAGCGCTGCAAATTATAGAAATGCTGGATTGTTACCATAGAAAACTTGTGCTGTGTTTTCAAATGTCTCTCTTTCTGTTAATACTTCAGGTGATACAGAAAAGTAAGTCAAGGAGTCTGTTTTTTCCTTTGGCACCATGGTTATATGCAGTCTGTGTTTTTGCAGGCTCCAGGAAGGTAGTAATGCCTTGATCAATTTAATCTGTGTCGACAGTCTCAGCTCCATCACAGCAAGGCTGTTCTGTTGGGGGAGTGCTCATGCTTGGCTCCCTTTCTCTTTTCCACCAAGAGTGGTGCACTTCCTTTGAGTAATCTTAAATTTCAAATCTTAAGCATGTACACTGAACAGACATGTACAGAGTGCTGTCCTGGCAGCAAGTAGTTACATGGGCTGGGTTTACATGAGCAGTGGGGAGAAGTACCCAGAGTCACGAGGGTAGTGATTTGCTTTGGTAGCGATGTCCTGCACGGTGCTCTTGGGTGATGAACAGCACGGGTATGTCCACGTGTCTGTGCTCAGGTACCTCCAAATTGTGCTTGTCCCCTGCTTTCCCTGTCATCACTGCTACCCAGAACAGAGCTTTCAGGAGCTGAGAGCAGTAGAAAGAGGCAAGTTTGTGTTTCAGCTGCTTGGTACAAATTTTCAGAGCAGGTCATAAACAGCCGTGCTGACTTTACACAGCCTTACACTAACAGGAAGGCTGGCTCAGAAATCGGTCGGTATCCATCACGCTCGTCTGAAAGAGACACAAAGCAGAGCACCTCTGATGGTGCTGTGCTCTGAACTCTGCGCAAACCCGTGGTGTGTCTGCGGGGCTGCGAGCACGAGCTGCGGGGCCGTCGCTGCTTCTGGTAGGCATCTTCTTCCTCACCTAATTAGCAGAGTCAAAGGTACACAGACTTGCATGGGTGTTAATGAACACATTCTGGTGTTTACTTTATTTCAGGCCATTCATTTCTTACTGCTGAAGAGTCTGACTTGCACAGGCTGGTCAGATTCTAGGAGTTGCCAACATGAAACAAATCTGCTGGAGAAATGACTGGGAACTGTTTCTGCTGAGTGCTTCCCTGCTGGCCAAAGGTTGTCTGGTCTGTATGGGTACAAGCTGTATGAGTACAACTACAAACAGTTTCATACCATTTCTTATTTCCTTGTCAAATAAATTCTTGACGCTACTGCGTATTTGTTTTAATAAATATTAGGTCTAATATAAATGGTTACTTTCCGATAGTTCTGTTAACTGTGGCTTTAGCTGCTTAATAGCAGCATCAAAGAGTCTCTCCAGCACATTGAAATCCCCGTCCACCTTTTCCTAATTTTTATCCTAATTTTGGAGAAAGGGAGTGGGGCAGTGAGAGCAACGTGTCCTCAAGCCATACAGTGCTGGCTGCCTTCCACAGCGGTTTTGGAGAGGAGCTAGGATGTTCCCAGCAGAGTTGGAGAGGTGCCTTGGCAGGACAGACACTGTCTCTGCATGCAGTCAGGCTCTGGTGTTCTGCAGTGCCATTCGAGTGACTGGTCTTGTTAGACTGGACAGCGCTTTTGACCCCCTGGGTCTGTGAGTCAGGATTACCATCAGCTTCCCTCTCTGAATTTGTGGGTTATAATATCGGGAAGGAACCTGCAATTGCTTATCTGGCCTCATGCACAGCACAGGGTAGTGGGGCTGCCCTGGACCGATGGTCTCATTGGGTGTCTGGAGCAGCAGGGAAGAATCGGTCCCCTGCATCCCAGACCCAAATGGGAATTCTATATAATCTTGTATATACTCTTCAGAAACCTATCAAAGTGTTCATTTTGAAAGAGGAACAGAAAACCTAACTAAATTGTGGTTTTAATCATGCTGTTTTCTCATCTGCTATTGAAATTACATTTCAGAGCTGCTCTGTTGCTTTAACAGCAGTTTAATCCCCCCAAATGCCATTGCAACTCCATTGGAAAAATGTATAGACCTCTGGTTTGAATAATGTCTCTCCCATTCATTGTCCTCAGCATGTCCATTGACTCTGCAATCCCAAAGCATTACTAATTTCAGAATTCAGCCTTAAATATATGTTTCTGTGTGCATATGTGTATATATGTACACTAATAAATTCAAATGTATGTTTGAGTAAGAAAATCTAAACACTCATTTGCTGAAAACATTTTCTGAATGGTTTCTTCCCTTGTTTGCGGTCTGTCAGGCAGTTACTCCACTTTCCCAAATGACTGCTTTGAACTCAGATTTCATCAGTACTGCTTTAATTTTATGTAAGAGTCCTGCTGACTGCCCCACAGGTCTCTTCTCTACTGGTCTGTTCCCCTGGGATGGGAAATCTAACTTCTCAGCAATCTGTTTATGGATGCATAATTCAAGAATTGTACTTATTGTTGTAAAAATTAGAAACTATGTGACAGCTAGAGCTACATGAATGCTGAGAAGCTGGAAATTAGAGGTGTGAGCAAAACGGACCTCTTGTTACGAGTCTGTGTTTCTTAAGTTGCTTTGAACTTTGAAACTTAATGTAGAACAGGAATCAGCGAAGGTGGTTTAAAGTATGGATAGATTTCTAGTTTAATGGGAGTTCAGTAAGGGAGTTTACTATCTTGATCTGCCTCCAGAGCAGTCACTATTTCGGTTTGGAGTGAGATGGCTCCTGTGAAATAGTGCACCCACGTAACAGCTCTGCAGCTTTTCTTCCGCTGAGTGTATTTCCTCAGTTGAGAGAGGAATGGGTATGGATGAGATGAGAGAAAAAAAAATTTCTCTTGCTGCAGGCTTCTTCTGCTTGACTTGTGTCTGCAGGGGAGCAAGTTAAACATCCATTACAGTTCTTTTTCTCCATGTCATCTCCAAGGCAGGCAGAGGGACTGCTCCGTGAAGGATTGTGGGACAAGGTCACAGGGAGCAGGAGGAGTGCAGGGTATGGGGGCGAGGAGGCAGAAGGCTTCAGGCAGTGGCCAGCCTCCCTGGGTGATGTGTATGAGTTGCTACGGGCTGCTTTTCTCAGTCACTCCTCTTGCAACCTATGCGTGAGGAAATGAAGGAGATATAAGGACTATTTCTCTTTGGGTCTTTCTTCTCTTTGTGCAGTGGGGTGACAGTGGTCGAAGCTTTAGAAGACTTCATTGCGCTTGCTGGTAAGGATGTTTTGTTGCAGCTGTGCAGCAGGCGTGCCGCAGCCGCTGAGCTCTGTGCTTAACCACCAGCACAAAAGTCTGTCGGAGACCTACGGCAAGTGTCGTCACATTCACTGGAGTGCTGTTCCATTCTCCTAGGTGTTTGAGAGGTTACAGCTCACCTTTCACTGTGTCTTTGTATCAGTTATGGACTAGTAGCTTCACCTTTAATCTCTTAATGTTACTATATATATACACAAATCTTAAATGGATTTATTTTTGTTCATGGAAAAAACATCAGAATTCAGGTAATTAAGGAGGCGGTAAAGAAGGCATTCAGGAGGATAACATGATTGTTTAGTATCCCTCCATTCAGTATTTGTGATGACTGCGTGCTTTTACTGGAACTGAAAAAACAATTGCTTTTTCAAGTCAGTGGCAAAAATGAAAACAAAGTTGGAAATCAGTATTTTCAGAATAGTGTAAAGACAAAAAAATATTTCTACCTTTCTCCCAACCAGTAAAAAGTAATATGTTTGAAAACAATATTTCATTTTTAAACCACCAAGACAAAATATTGACTTGTTTGAAATCTTCTGTTATTCTGACAATAATATGCTTTTTCGACTGAGCTGGAAAATGTTTTATGTGATACTTTAATGCTTTTATGAACCTAGCATGCTTCTGGAATTGCTGCTTTTTCGTGTATTCAGAAATACTGCATATGTTAAATTTCAGCTTGTTTAAGTTTCAGTGCGTTGCTTTTTCAGTTCAGAGCATTAGTATGTTCTCAAATAAGACATTTGTTTCCATTTATACAACTTACAATTCAGTAATAAACAACAGATGGGAAAACAATATCCAGATTGTCTTGTAGAAAAAGTCTTGTGAATACAGTCTCTTCGTTTTATAAAAAGCAGGCCAATTTCCAGTTCTATAAGCATGATTAAAAAGTACAGATAATAACAGTGAAGAAGTAACAGTAGAAATAATAGACTGAAGCCTAGTTAAGGGATATGAAATATAGTGCTAGCTTCTGAATATTAAACCAAAAGCTGTTCAATTCCCAGTGAATCCCAGCATGTACATTCAACACTAAACTGGAATTTTCAAACCTCTTTTGTAGAAAATGGGTGGAGGTGTGCAAGAGTCTTTTGGGGCAGAAAAAGGATATGAAAAAGTAAGTGGTGCCCCTACTTGAGACCTCAGTTCTGTCCTCTTGCAGATGAGCTGAAGTTTGGCATGCAAAGGGTTCATCCTCACCTCTGGGCAACAAAATCCTGTTTTGTCTCTGGTGCAAAGAAGTCTTAATCCCATATGGTGAAGGGTATGAACCACAGCCACTTCCCTTTACTGAGGACAGACTTGGAGACAATTTGATTGTGGTGTGGGACAAGCAATAATGGTGCCATGAAGCTCTTGAACTTGGTATGAAATGCAGCTACTGGAGCAATGGAAAATGTAACTTCAGAGGCTCAGGACAACTTGCTATCAAAATATTTCAGTTTGTTGCAGAACAACATGCAGCCCTTTAGCGCTGAGGGCCAGATGGCTCTCTAAGTCACAAAATATCCGTTGCTTAAATTCCTGATGTTAATAACTATGTGTCTAAGTTTGGTGTGGATTTTCTTTAGTTTGCTTTAATGTTTTGCCTTAAGCTGGTTCCTGAATAGGTGTTATTTACTGTGTGTTATTGTGTTGGGTGAAGACTGGTCACAGCAGGTCTGGTGCTGCTGCATTTCAAAGGGTATTTTCAGCCCCACACTGTTGTAACTGTACCGATTGTTTAGTGGATGTCCATCAGAGGTATTAAAGGACAGAAGAAGAAATGCTTGCTTTTTACTATAAGGTTGCAGCTTGTCTTACTGAAAACAAACAGGGACAATGTTTACTAGCTCTGGTGTTGCTTTGTGTCCTTTGCCCTTGTTGTCAGAGTCTCTGGGTGACAGTCACAGCTGAGCCTTGCCCTGCTGAGACAGGAGGGCTTACAGAACCAGTATTCCTCACTGGGGTTTGAATGCCCTTGAGTACTGTTGTTTGGCGGAAGGGAAACCTTCTGCAGTGCTGTATTGCCTCCCTGTGGCTTTTCAGTTTATTTCCTGAAATATATTAGAATAAAAAAATAATAATATATTGCTATAGTGTATAGCATAACTAGAGTATTTCTGCTTTTCCTTTTATCCCTGTGGCTGTAGCCATTGTACAAGCACCAGCGGCAGCTGGCAGAGGTGCCTGGGACATCTGGCCTCCTCCTGCTGAAGCTGGGGACAAGTTTCTGCCCTGCCAAGCTGCTGCCTGTCCCTGAGGCTGTAGCAGTTTTTTCGCCTCCAATGCCCATGTCTCCATCCTTTAACCCCTGGAGCCCTGCCCGGGTGGATTGGGCACTGGCAGCTGGCTGTCCCCAGCGCGAGGTGTCTGTGCCTGGCAGGTGCAGGGCAGTGGTACCCAGACCCCCTGCCCAGCCAGCTGGGTTACCGGAGTGTGACGAGCCAGCTCAGGCATGGAGCCCGCCTGCCTCTCCCAGTCCTTGGCTGTAATTTTGGTAAGCTGTTACTCCATATCCTGGTGAAGATGTGACCCTTCTCAGTGAGATATGTGAAAACACTGCAGTCATCACAGGATCAGATTAGTGCCTACACTTAACAGCAAGGCCGCCCCGGCAGCACGGGGGGTGCTGCGCTGCTAAGAGCACCCCTCAGTCCAGCCAGTGCCGCACCAGTGTCATGCCCAGCAGGGGAGGTAGTGCAGGACCCCCAGGACACAGCCCAGGCCAGGGCTGCGCTCGGGGCCCATGCCACAGGGGCAGGAGGGGGTCCCAGGTCAGGCTGATGTGGGTCACCGGCGCCCATTTGTGCCCCTGGGCCGGGATGGGCACAGGCAATCCTTCTGTGTGACCCGAGTCATCATCCATCATCTGCTAAATGCGTCCCTGTTGGGCTCTGGGTAAAGCAACCATTTAGACAATCAATCTCAGAGCGCTGCATGTAGTTCATGCAAATGATATACAAATTACCATCCCACAAACCAACTGAAGGAAAAATTGGAGGCAGGGATGGGGTGAGTGAGGTGGGATGTGTCCCCGCTGGCATGGGTGGGTGACCTGCAGCACTGGCACTGCACCTGGTGGAAGAAAGTGTGTCATGCTTTGAAACAGCAAGGATGTTTGTTATTCCAGAAGCAGCAGAGAATTAAAATCAGAGACATGAAATAAATGTAAAGATTGATATGTAAATGTAATAAGCTTCTAGCGCACTTGTGTTTCACTGACAAAAACTCTCAAATGAGAGTTCTCTTTCCAGAGTTACCTTTTTGGAGTGTGATGTGAGGCGCTTCTGTACCCCTGTTGTAGGGCCGTACCCTGAGCCTGAGGGCCCCCGTACAGCTACTGAACCTACACTAACACGCAAGGAAAAAGAACTGTTTTGCAGTAGATCAGATACTAATAATTTTACCCAAATCACTAATTTTTTTCCCCTCTAGGAATAGATCCTATTGAGAACAGGATCCTTAAATGTGGGTGAGAGGATTGCATTACAGTCCTTCATCAATCATTTGTTTAGGTCTTATGTTTTGTCTATATTGTTATTAAGGGCTCAGTCACAACCAGGTTGTACTAAATTATTTACCATTTACGCTAGACAATACTTTTTTTGCTGGACAACCTTGCAAATGCTTTCTGCTTTGAAGAGGTTTATTTCCTGGTGTGTTTTCCTAAAACAATTAGCTTCCCAGGGGTCTGCTTGGGCAGAACTTGGCTGACCTGGACGATTCTTTTCACAGTAATGCTGTCAGAGTGCAGGAAGTGGAAATGCAATAGGAGTGGAAGAGATGTAGAGAGGCACTGCTGTTACAAACATGTAAGTTATACTCCTGCATATTTCTTCCTTCCAAACCACAGCTTGAAAACTCAGTCTTCTGTTACAGTAGTTATTTTTAGCAGGGCTGATTTATTGAAGTAGCAGGTTAGTGTCTAAGCTAGTTCATGCAAGTCTTTCCATGGCTGTGCAATACGTGGTGATATGCAGAACTGTCCTTGATCCTCTGTGTCGTGGAGCACATGGCTGCAGGGGCTGCTGGCCCTAGGCAGGGCTACGCTCCGGCTGCTTTTCTTTCCATTGCAGGCTTTAGTCCACTTAAGTTTACATTAATTTTCTTTCCTTATTTTCTGAAACACCAGTAGCTTGGAATATATGAAAATTCAGAAGACGGGAGGGAGGGCACGCTGCGTGACACTCTTGTTGGTACACTGTATGTAGGAAGAGCAGCAAATTGAGGTTTGTTTGCTTTAAAAAGCAGTGGATAGCAGGAAAGTATGAGTTGCAACAGCAGACTGGCAGTGGTGAGTGCTGGTGCAGGGCTCTGAAAAGCAGCAGCAGCGTGGAGGCTAGACATTGGGGTGTAACGCAAAGGGTAACTGCTGCATGGGATTGATCTGGATTTTAATATTCACGTGTCTTCTTTGGCACCCCATCCACTGTTTGAGAGTGGTCTTGTGCTGTCTGAGCTGGTCCCTTATACCGAAAGAGTTCTAATAATGTTGGCACAATTCAGGCATTTCCATATTGAAGTTGCTGCTTTAGGATTGCCTTGGGTAAATAGTGAATTCAATTCATTATTCTCTCTCTCCAGTACCACTGTGAGTCAGGGTGTGTTGCTGTGGCAGTTTGCTGGTGGGCGGGAGGGCTGGCTCTGCCAGGAGATGAGATCTTGGTATCTGAAGGCTGGGCACTGTGAGCCCTTGCCTAAGCCAAAGGTGAACTCAGCACAAGGACGGTGCATAGTACATGCTGTAACTGCACAGCCATGCTTCAGCTGGAGATTGGCTTGTGAGAGGAGGGTAAAACATTCCTGAAGTGCAAGAAAATAAAAGCCTAATTTTGTAGTAGTTCCAGGTCTGGCTACGTCTTCCTCAATGCTGTCTGCCAGTGCCAAAACAGTGGTCGTGCAGAGCAAGCTGTCCTGAGAGCTTGTGTTGGGACAGAGGGAGGACAGGGCTCATCCTCTGTTCCTCTTCACCAGGCTGTGTCTTCTCGTGCTCTGTTGCCTGAAACGTGCCTCTTTATCTGCCTTTTGCCTTGCAGCCTCCAAAGCCAGCCCCTGAGAAATGAGTGATCTGAGCTGTAGAAAGAGAAGATGGGGTTGGCTGATCCGTGTGTCCACACGTTTTAGTGCATGTGTGCCTGCTGGGAACGCAGCCTTGCTGCTGCCTGGACTGGGGACATGGGGCCACGGCAAGCACTCCTGCATCGGGCTGGATCCATCTGCCCCTCTACCCAGCACCTGGCACTGGCCTCCGGGACAGGCAAAGTGGCCACAGAGGTATGTTGTCTCTTGTTTTTGTTCGAGTGGTGTCAAGACCGTTGGGCATTGACCAGCTGTTGTGCTGCAGAAGGACCAACAAGGGAGGACAGGGTGTCCCATTCCGGGCTGAGGAGGGATAGCACAGCTGGATTTTTAAAACACTTGAATATTTTGGAGGTGCCCAGAACTTAAATAAAGAAATATTTGAAAGATTGACTAAAGCCTTACATGAGCTTTGTGCTCACTGGTCCTCCAAAGGATGCTCCATCCCCAAGGGCTGATCAGTGTGAGAGAACAAGTGGCGGTGCCTCTTTGCAGTGGGTAAAACTTCAGCAAAAGAAATAACTCGAATTTGAATTGAGCTTTTTACCTTTTCAGTATATCTCTAAAGCGCAGGGCTCTTGGTGCTGCAGGTGTTTTTTTACTACTCCTCCTGTGTGTGTGCCTGTGCTTGTAGTGTTTTCTTAGTGGCATTACTGTTACCTGTTTGAGTCCACTGTGTGCAGGAGTGGTTGCCTCTGGGAGATGCATAGAAATCTCTTAATCCTGAGAATAATGGCAATTAAATCTGGTCTTTCAAATATTAACCAGAAGCCTTGCCCTGTAAAAGATTTGAGCTTTTTTATTGTTTTTTCTGCCAAACCTATTATTGCACAACTGGTGTGGTGTGTTAGTACAAGATGAAGGGTGTGCTTTGCTAAAGCAGGAGGTGCTTGTTATTGCCTGAGAGACGGCGGTGGGTTATGTGTTGCTGTGGTCTGATGCTTTTGGGTATCTGTAAGCTGGGCTATGTTTAAATAGCTGTGTTATGGAGCAGCAGCTAATAGCTCCTGAATACTCAATGCATCTTTTTGCATTTGACTGTCACCTCACGGCAGCCCTCAGTTCACAGGTCACACACTTTCTGTTCCTTATTTTTCAGCTGCCTCTTTCCTCATGAGCCCTCCTCCTGGCTGTCGTTGCCAAATGCAGGAGGCGGGTGTGATGGGCGTGTGGGAGCCTTGATGTTTAATCTGGGGTTGAAGTGCCAGCTTGGTCCGGGTGGCTGAACACCTTGCTGAAGAAATATGTTTTCTTGAGAGCTACGTGGCAGCGTAACCTCTGCCCCAGGCAATCGGATGAGAAATCGCCTCCTGGCCAGGACCCAAACAAACCATGGGATTAACTTTGCCCTGTGCAAGTGTGCTGGCTTGTAGCTGTTAAGAGTCAGTGAGAGCGCTTAATCCAGTCAGCCTGGGAGGAGCTGTGCCTGTAGACATGGGAGCCAAGCTGTTCTGCCTCTTCCTTGCCTCTGTCCTCCTTGCTTACTACATCTACACCCCCATGCCTGAGGACTTCGAGGAACCCTGGAAACTAATGCTCATCACAGCTAGCTTCAGGGCCGTAGGGCATCTGGTGAGTCTGGTGCTGGGCTCGGTGTGGGGCTGGCTGCAGGGAGAGAGCTACAGAGCAGAGGGTGTTCTCGGTGCCTCTATGGCTAATAGAAATACAGCAATATGTGTGTCATACATACATATATGGTATGTATATGGTGATATACTAAGTGAAGGACAGTAGTATCTGAAATCAGGCATTAAACTTACTGTAACTATGGCTATAAAGAAACTTAGAAAAGATTTAATGGTGCAGTCCTGAAAAAAGGACATTCAGAGTAACTGGAAATGTGATATGTAATGCGAGTATGGATAGACAAGTGCAAACAAGTTTATCTTGCTTTACGATCCTTTGCAGCTGAAGCACTGCTCCTTGAGTCTTTCCTGTTTCTCAGAACCTGTGTATCAAGCTTCCTCAGAAGTATTGTATTGGGTGTCAGAGAAGGGAGAACTAGAGCACTTCTCAAATACTATTGATTTTTGTGGTTTCATAGAAATCTACCAACAGAATGAGCCTAAAGACTGCACAAAGCTAATTATAGTGTTGATAACACTACAGGATGTAGAAATTAAGATAGATAGATATTATTTTTTTTTTTTGTAACACTGTAATCTTGCCTACCAAAAACTGGTATCTAGCTGAGCAGCACAGTACCATATGTCGCAGTCTGGAAAGCCAGTGGTATTATACCCTGTCTGTAGTTACATGGCAATATTTACTGACAATGTGGTCCTTATGTCTTTCTGTCCTATTTTTATATATACTGCATCACCAGCTTCTGTTTCATTTCAGTCATGTTATACAGCCATTTCACACATATGTAAATAATCTGTGAGGCTGCACACCATGCATATAATGAATGGTGCTGTAGTTCCCACCTCTTAAGTACATTAAACTGGGAACAGTTTTGAATCCTGCCTGTACTTAATACGTGATGGTGGCTGCAGCAGTGTAACCAAAATCTAAAAACAAGGTCAAAGATGAAGGTTTGGGGGCAGAGGGAGGCTGAGTGTTGCAGATGTCTTTCTGGGTGGCTATAAACATTTCAAAACTGCTTTTTTCTCCACCATAAAATATATTGGAAGGAGAGTCTAAGAAGCCAGGGGAGAGGTTTCTAGTTTTGCTTGAAGCATGCTGTTGAGAGACTTGTCTGCTGCAGGCACAAACACCGAGGCTGTTTGCTCCAAAGTGCATGAGTTCGAGATTTTGCCTTTTCTGCTGTTTCAGTTAAAACCCGGTGGGTGTGACTTTCACAGGTTCGTGGGAGCCACCTCTTTTATGGTATTTCTGGTGGAGACAAGGATGCATGTTGTCTTAGGATGTCTCCTAAACATCACGCTTCTGGACAGTATCTAAAAGCCACTGTCTATCTCCCAGAGCCATCCCTGTGTCAGACAGCCTCTGTTTGCAGTGGAGACCTCTTGTTAGGTCTGTACGGCCAGAAGGGGGGGAATGATTGATTTTATTTTTTTTAATTTTTAAATCTGTTTTTGTTGCATGTGTGTGTTTACTACTGGACTCTTTCTTTGCTGCTTCCTTGGTTGTTTTGGTTTTAGGTTGGAGTGGTAGGAGTTGAAAAAGTGGCGAGAAAAACTGTATTCTGCACTTTTGATGTGCTGCCTTGCTTCTTTCCCTTTTATATCTCCTTTTGGAGGGAGCCTGTGAGGAGGCTATGTGCACAGATAACTCATTTCCCCAGGAACACCTTGTGTCTGCTCACTTGTTCAGACCTGCAGCCTTCAGCACAGCAGTGCTCAGCAAGCAGAAGTGTTTCTTTCAGTGCTGGAGAATTGTGCGTTTCACTGTAACATGGAATTGGTGTCGTTCATGGCCATTGCATTGCCTGCCTGTTAAGCAGCAGCAGTGCAGGGCAGGCGTGTTCTGTAACTGTCCTCTGATCTCATGCAGAGCTGTAATCCTAAGGGACTCTGATGAAGATAGCCTCCCTGTAGCTGCACTGGTGCAAATCAGATTTGAGATGGCGCTAAAGTGTCCTAAATATATTTAATTGGATGACCGTTCAGTAGAGCAACAACTTATAATCACTTAGTAGTAGATCTAAATTTGCGGAGTGGACCCTATTTTAGTCTTTCTGACTCCCTGGTGTTGGTTTGAAAAAAAAGGAATAATACGGTCCCCCTCAAACACCCCTGAGCAAGAAGGTCCTCTCCAAGTTCCCAAAAGGACATGCCAAGAAAGCCATGAAATGATAAATCTGTATCCACCTTCACTGTCTTTGTTTTAACAGGTCCTGGGGATCTCTCCAGCTTCTGAGCCAAATTGTACAAGATTTTCTCCAATTTTGGGTTTCCTGGCCTGGATGAGTAACTGTTTTGAATAAAACCTGTGCGCCCGTGCCAGGCTGTTTTCCAGGTCTCTGCTGGGCACGGCAGTGAGTGCTGAGGGGCTCCTGAGGCCGGTCGGAGGCTCGTGCTTAGGTCTTGCCCTGGGTTAGCTTGCGGGGGGTTGCGGCCGTGCTCGGTTTCACCGGTGTGCCCAGCCTGTGGCATGCTGAAGGGGCTGTTCATGCCCATCTCATTGCAGAAGGGAGGCTGGGCATTTCCCCACTTGCGTCTTTATGTTAGAATGCCTTGTGTACATGCTATCTAGTGGGGAATAGCCTCTAAGAATAAGCCAGCCAGTTTCTGTAAGCACAAAATTCTTCATGTATTTTCAGGAAGTACCATGTGTGCGCAGGCTAAGATAAAACGCATGGAGGAAGTATGAAATGCAATACGGCATCTTCCTAGCAGAACGCTTCCCTGGCTGCAGTTCTGTGAAATCCTCCTAAAGCTTCCTCTGCCCTTGACTGGGCTTCTCAGAAGTGGTGAAATCTGCATTCGAGCCCTTTACAACCCTGCTCCCGAGCTGCTGGGGTTCGTGTTCAGCTGATGGAGACCTTCGCCTGGAGGGGTACTTCCACCTGATTTATTGCCCGTTCAGATAAATAAGCTGCTAAAAGCAGTGTCAGGCGCTCTGCCTGCTAGGGCTTCCTTCCTCATAACTGAGTTTCGGGGTGTTTTGTCCTTGCTGCCATGCTCCCCTTATAGAAGATGGGGAAACTGACTGTGGAGAATGCTTTCCAAAGCACAAGGAGCACAACACCCCAAAGTGGTTCATTTTCCTCTTACCCTGTAACATGCAGTAATCTCAGATCAGGGACAATGAGACTTTTCACATGAGGGTATGATTTCCTTGTGTTTTTATGATAATGGCCTTGAACCACAGGCAGTGGCCAGTGGTTTTCCCACAGTGTAAAAAGTCTGCTTGTGGAAAAACCAACTCTGAGAGCATTGAAAAGCCCCAGTCCTGAAGCTGAGGGAATTCCTCCCAGTGTGGGGGAGTTTGACAAGCTTGGTGAAATTACAGCAAGACTTGTTTTGAACTATGTATTTATTTTTCCAAGATGATAATCCTCAGGGAAAATACAACAGCTGAGAAATATTTATGTAAACTGTGTAATCAC
This sequence comes from Ibycter americanus, assembly GCA_035590275.1. Lineage (NCBI taxonomy): Eukaryota > Metazoa > Chordata > Aves > Falconiformes > Falconidae > Ibycter > Ibycter americanus. The sequence continues at coordinate 29,117,405 of JAVJGI010000003.1, read as the reverse complement.
TGTGGATCAAACTACACAGTTTTGGCATGTGTATGTGTTTGTCTTCACTGAGCTTATGACAAGGACCCGCATTTTCCTTCTGCGCAGCGTGCCAGTTCCTGCCCATTTCTCTTCGTCTCCATCCCAAACCACAGTGCTTGGCAGAGCTCCCAGCATTGCTCGGTCCAAGCCTTCAGAGAGGTGACTCTTAAATATGGTGCCAGTCACTGTCAAGTATTGTCAGTGAGGTCTTAGCTGTGTTCTCATTTCTTCTAACTTCTGAAAAAGTAGGTTATATGTAGAAGATGGTTAAATAGTTGATTTAAATTTAATTTACAGGGAAAAAAATAATTACAAGCAGCAAGACAAGCAGGGTTAGATTATACGAGTTACAACACCAGTCCCTGAATGCAACATGTTATGCTTTTCAAGAGGTGATCAATTAATATGTGGGATTTTTTGTGCATGCGTGCATTCTTCCTGGGAAGAAGAAAGCATCTCTTGGAAAGCTAAACTTCTGGCAGGTTCGGCACGGGGCTGAGCTACTTTATTTCTTGTTAAACTGAAATCTGCTTTTCACCTTCAGAAAACACGTGAGGACTTGGTTTTATTACTTAGTCATATCTATTGCTTTGTGATGAGGCAGTTAAGAGCCTTGTGTGAGAAGCTGGGTCATGTCCCGTCGCTGGGGGCAGTTATGAAGAAGCCGAGGTGCGGGAGCCATCGTCAGCTCTGTGGCGCAATGCCCGCGCCGTCCCCGCGGCCGCCTGGGTGCAGGCAGGGCACTGACACGGGCACTGTGCTGCGGGAACGACCCACGTGAAGCGCTGAGTGCGTGTGTGCCTGTGCGCACGAACCGGCCGCCCTGATGTCGATGTTGGGCATTTCCCAACGCGCTTTCCTCTCCAAGCGATCGATAACATTGTGCTAGTAACAGTCATGAAAGTGTTTGTTTTACTGAAAAATTCCAACCAGATGAATAAACTTAGGCCTGTTATTAAGTCAGTTATCTTCTGAACCAAGCATTCTGGTCCAGGTTATATCGGTGCAGTTACAGGATTGTTTATGCCTGTTCAAAGACTTGTACGTGCCCTGAAATTTAGACCAGTGCTTTTTTTATGACAGTGTCAGCTCTTAATTTTTTGCATGCTTAACTAGAATATGCACAAGTGGTGCACATTAAACTGAAAATGTATATGCAAATTAGTTTGAAATTTCTTCCAGTTTTGCTTGAAATGAACTAGATATCTAAGTTCTTAATTCACTTTCTGCAAGTCAGATGGCAAATGGCTTTCAAGGAAATTTAAGGTTGTATTCTTAACACCTTTCATCTAAAAACCAAACCAACTACCCCCCTGCACGCTATTCTTTAATATATCATTAGGAATTACATAACATAATGCTCCCAGATCATGAAGCAATCCATGCTATTTTTACCTTCTAGCTGCAAGTAGCTCCAGCAGCCCATTGCCATAGCATACTGTGCTTTAATGAGGCTACATGTGATGGGGGTTCCTTGCATTGCCGGCATTTCACACGGCTGAGATCACACTCTACCCACACTCAATCTCTAATGTGGCTAAATTTTTGTTTAAATATGTATTTACACTATCTTTCACAGTATAGAAAAAGAAAGCTTTATTTTCCTTCCAGTCATTGTGATGTTGTTCTCTTATGTAATTTTGTTGTCTATTACAGATTTTGAATGTGGCTTTAGAATACATTTCTAATCTCTTAAAAACAATGTGAGAAGTGAGTTTATTTAAACACAGTTTGATCCAGTATAAGAGGGAAAAAGGGAAAAAGAGCCACTGAGATTTATGTATAAGCAAACACTGGTCACGTCTTTACTTGTCACAATTCCCCCAAGGCAGCTGTGAGGAAATGTAGTGCTCCCTTTGGGAACTGCTGGTTTCAGAAGGAGCTGTTAGGGTCTGCATTTCTAGCATGGTCCGTAGCAAATGCCTTTAGAAATGTTTTCTCTTGGGTTCACTCTTGTGTACCAAAGATTCCGTATAATGAGAGCTAACACAATTTTTAAAACAAGTTCTATGTTCAAGCTTAAAAATAGCCTGTGATGAAAGGGATTCTGAAATGCTTTGATCATCATAAATTGTCATGGTTTCAGAGTGCCAAAGCTCACAAATACTAAACTTTGGAACATGGATTTCACCTGCAGGTTTACTTGCTAGGGTTTGTTTTTTTGTTTTCATTTTATTTAGCATCTTAGAATAATTGTAATCTAATGTAGAACCATAAAATTTCATAATAAATGTTTAAAACATGAATTTCAAAGGAAATTGTTTTAACAGTATGAAAAGTTGGCAAATCCTTGGTTCTGAACTCCCTGAACCACACCACTTCTGTCAGGGAATTTCTGTGGAGCCCCTTGGGAAAGTTTTCCCCTGCCTGTTGTGTAGCTCTGCCAGGGGCACTGATGATGCCCAGGGTATCAGTGGCTTCCCCTGCTCTGTCCCCTCGGAGCGCTGTGCAGGGCTGGGGCTCTACTGCTGCTGTACAGCTGGATTCAAGATTTCTGAGGAAGAGACACTTTCAAAAAAGTTAACCCTATGGGAGTTTTTTAAGATCCATAGATTAATGCATTTACCAGGCAGGCAGAGATCCTGATTAGCTTCTTCCTTATTTCCGCTCCTGGAGGATGTTCCTCCTGGTCCCACAGAGAGTCTCTCCAGGTCAGGGAGCCACTGGTATCATCCTCAGTTGGAGCTGGGCTGGAGCCAGTGCTGGGCGACCGCAGCCATGACACACCAGAGTGGTACTTCTGTTGGTTCACTCAACAGGGACCTGCCTTGCTGGCAGAGGGCTGGTGGAAATCTGAACATTGGTGACAGGGTTATTCTTAGCTTTTTATTGTGAAATGTCAAACCAATGTAAGGAAAGGATTTGGATGGCTCAGACAAAGCTGGATCCTCATCAAGGATGATGGAGCAGGAAATCGCTTCAGAAGGTGTCGTGGTACATGCAATGTGATGAAGCTTTGTCTCTTCAGCTGACCATGTGGAACGGACAATGAACACACGGCTCAACTCTTGTTCTGCCATTCAGTAGGAGCACCTTGTTATATAGAGAAACACAGAGCTTTGTCACTAGTGGAACTTTTACATGTAAACTGAACAAATTAAATGGAGCAAGACTGTGGTAAAGTGGCAAGAATATACTTCTGCCTTTTTAACATCTCAAAGTAGAGAAAATATTTCCTTTTAATAATGTAAGGGTACTCATCTCTAATCGGTGCTCTTTGGCTACTGGGATGGAACAGATCATTAAAAATTATTGTGGAGCTTGAAGTCAAATTGCTATCTCCTGGTGTCTGTGCCACCAGTGTCCTTGGCATCCTGAAAGTACTGGCTGCTTTTGCTTCTGCAGTTCACCACAGGAGCAGCTATTATTTGGTTTCGTGGTAACTGGAAAGATGAGGTGGTCTGACTCATTGAGCAGACCCTCCTGCTGGGTATCGGGACATTTCAGCTGATTCTGCTTTCTTCCACACCCTCTGTTGCATCCTTGTTATCTTCTGTGCCTGTGCTTCTAGTTGTTGTCTTAGCAATGAGAAGCAGTGGTGTGCCCTGGGCTGTCTTCCAGCCGCTGCTGCTGAGCCTCATGCACGGTGATGGGAGGTGAGGGAGCTAAAGAGTGCAGGCTGGACAGCATGACAGTGTGAGACAGACCTCCTCAGTCAGCAGCATTTGGTTTAGCGCCTTCTACAGCAGCTTTACATGCTCGTACACAGTATCGAGTGGCTTTATGGAAATCTAATCTCTAAGAGAAACTGAGGCTGCGTTTGAAGTACTGTTTCCCTTTGTCTTGGGCTTTAGGCTGAGGTTGCTGATCGGCTGGGTCTGGTGCACTACATGGAAGCTCTGATGCTGATCACAGCTGCAGAGTATGTCGCACCCATGTCCGATGAAAACGTTACTGTGATGGACACAGAGTTCAGCAATGTTGCCGTCCGCCTGTACCTGCCCAAAAAGGCGTCTGATGGGCTGAGAAGGGCAGTAATCTACTTCCATGGCGGAGGATGGTGCCTAGGACAGGCAGGTAAGCTCTTCTCTCTCCGTACCAGGAGTCTGTACAAAAGATCTCAATAGCTTGTGTTCAGTGTTGCCTTTTGTTTTATGGGAGTCACCACAGGAAGGGTCAGGGAACAGGTATTTCACCAGTTAAATCCAGGTGAGGGGTTTGGAAAGTCACCTGAAAGCTTCTGCAAAGAGGAAAATGCTGTTGTGTATGTGCCTGTTCCCAAATGTACTGGGGTATATTATAAGCCGAGGGTGACACAGCACTGGAGCAGGCTGCCCAGAGAGGCTGTGCAGTCTCCTTCTCTGGAGACATTCCAAACCCGCCTGGACACGATCCTGTGCAGCCTGCTCTAGGACAGCCTGCTTTAGCTGGGGCTGGACCGGGTGATCTCCGGAGGTCCCTTCCCACTCCAACCAGTCTGTGGTTCTGACTCATTTCATTTCAGGCATGAAATCCTATGATCATCTGTCAAGGTGGACTTCAAACAGGTTAAATGCTGTCGTGGTATCAGTTAGGTAAGAGATACTCTCCTTCTGTATGGGGTGAGGGTTTGGAATAAATCGAATCTATTTCAGTTAATCTAATTTTGCAGTATCTTTTTTTTCCCAAGTGCTTTCCTGCTAGCTTTAAGTATTCATAAACAAAAGCTGTCAAGGTTGCAGTGGTGAATTGTGGTTGGTGGTTATTTTGGATATTGCTTTATGAAGTTGGGTGGGTAATAAAATATTGGGTCCTCTAGGACAGCTAGATAGTTCCCATTTCTCTGGGCACAGAAAATAATAAACAGTCACCAACTGGGGCAGATGTTAACAAGCTTATTAATTATTAATAGTAGGGAGTAACATAGTTCTGCTTGCCTCTGACAGTTACAGGTTGGCACCTAAATACCATTTTCCTGTTCAGTTTGAAGATGTGTATTCCGTAACGAAGTTCTTCCTCCAGAGCAGCGTCCTCTCCCAGTATGGGGTGGACCCAGAGCGGGTCTGTGTTGCAGGGGACAGTGCAGGTGGCAATTTAGCTGCAGCTGTGGCACAACAGGTAAAAAAAAAACAAACCAAAAAACCTGGTTTGCTAACTCAAAAAAAATTTTTTTGTTGTTGTTTCATGAAAACTTACAAAAGACTAACAAAAACCTCTGCTCAAAACAAGCACACCTCCCAAATGTGTCTCGTGGTCCGCGTACATGGGGTGTTGCACAGTCTGCAGGCTGTCAGTGAGGGCTCTTGAGTCTCCAGGCAAGCACATTTACTCAAGCCATTTAATGACATCAAAGTAGCTTTGATGCTATGATGTCCTCCAAACCTTTATACCCTAAAAAAAGGCTCTCTGCCCTATAATTGGGGCATATATCACTCTATCCTTAAGCACATTTTGACTGTTTTAAGTATGTTGTTTGAAAAGGGAATTTTAGCATTTTGACTCAGATGTAAATAGCAGCCAAAAAAAAAAAAAAAAAAAAAAAAAGAATAAATTTTCAAGTATCATTTGAAAAACGCTAAAGTGCCTTTT
>JAVJGI010000003.1:29051894-29069146 GCA_035590275.1 Ibycter americanus | reverse complement strand
GGGGGGGCACCGAGGCGAGCCCTGGGGTGGCAGCGCGTGGGGCTGGGGGCACCGAGGCGAGCCCTGCGCTGGCAGCGTGTGCTTTTGCAATGTCAGGTTTGTGTCACTCTGCTTTCCTCGGCTGGCTTTGGAGCAGGTGTAGACTGAAACGTAGAATGGAATTGGACTGCCCTGGATTTAAAAGCTGAGCTTTCTGAGCTACAAAACTTCTTCAGCCTTAGTTGAAACAGAAGATGTTTAAATAGAAGAGTGATGGTGATGACTGAATGTTCAAAGTTTCATAACCAGTTAGTCTCCAGACCTGAGAAAATTTTGAAAACTTACTGCCCTGCACATTGTACGTATGAAATAGCGGTAATTGTGGAGCCTGTGTAGTTTATGCGATGCCTAAAAGCATAGGATTGTGCTGCTGTTATTTACTTGGGCTACAGATTTCTTACTCTTGATACCTGATATGAGAGATGAAGTGACAGGGCATATTTATTGTCTCATTTCCTTAAAGCCATCTTTGGATTAAATTTATTTTGAATGGCGGGCAGGGGTCTGAGTCCAAAGATGTTCTGTTGTACCATGAAGCAGTTGAATTGATGGGCAGAGTTGGGGCATGATGTGAGCAATTTGTAATTAACTTGAGTTGGGAAACGGTGCCAAAGCTGTCCTGTGAAAACTCCCCTCACCTGCAGTGGAGGGTATGGTTTCCATACATCCACGGCGCAGCGTCGGCATTCCCTGCGGTGGGAACAGCCTTGCTTTGTGATTTCTTTTCATTTACCCAGAAAATCCTCCTTTATACTCCTTGTCTCAGAAGTGTTGTGAAGCACGGCTGTGCCACGTGCCAGATAGGCGCGAGTTTCTTGTGTTTCTGGGCTGAAAGCTGTATTGCAAACATGGGAAACCGCCAGCTTGGATGTATCCAGTGCCTGCCAACAGCCCGGGCCCTCCTAGGCAGATGCCTGACCCACGTTCTTCACCCTCGTGGCAGAAGGCATTAAAGAGTTTTAGATCTGGTGGATTAATGAGGTAATGGATAGTATCTGTCTTCAGCAGTATCAACAAAACAGTTTAATTAGTGAAAGCAGAGAATTCTAATTTAAAATTTCTCTGGTTTATTGTCATCTAATTGCAGAAGTAATCATAATTCAGTCTTCACTCACAGGTTTTTCTATAGGCAGTCAGGCCCAAGAAGTTACTCTTTCACTGGCTGGCTGCGGTAGGCGTACAGTGTGTCTGAGGGTTTTCGGCTCAGTTCGTCCTGGTGAGGCTTGGGAGATGGCGAAAGCATAATCCCAAGCAAGATGCTTGAACGGGGGTTTAGTAGGGTGCCGCGTGGGTCCTGGAGTGCCTCGGCATCGCAGCGGCCGCTCGGCAGGCGCCTCGCTGGGGTGCAGTGCTGGTAAGGCTTGGCACCGGACTGTGGTCGGCGAGGGGCATGCAGACCTCTGCTGCGGCCCGTGGTGCCGTGCTGGTGGGGCACCTAAAAATTTCAGGGATTTTGCTGATTTTACTTGAGACTGGAAGAGCTGTTAATTCATTCTGCTGTGGGAAGTTCAACAGTATAATCAGAAATAAACAAGTGTGAATCAAGCTGTATCAGGCCTTAAATGTAGACATTCATTTTCAGTTTTGGGAAGAGCTTGATTTTGTTTTGCGTTACTCCACCTCTTGAATGCCACTACTTTGTTGCTTCACAAAGTGTCAGATGCTGTTCATCATCTTGTAGTATTAGTAGGTAGTAATTACCAAGTTTATCTGTATTCTGCTTCCTACAGCGAGGCCAAGGGTTAATAAACTAACATTTTTAGACGCCTCTGTGATAAATCCCGCACAGTGACAGGCATTTGAAAGTAGCAGGTGCTGCTGTTGGTTTCTTTCAAAACCTGCTTTGCATGGAGGCTTCTGGTGCTTGTCCAGTTTTTGCATGTCGCAGGAGCACTGAAAATGCAGCTTTCCAAAATTTCACAAGCAGGGAAGATACTGTTGGGAAGAATGTGTAACGTCATTCGCTGCAGCCTGTCCTCGAAGGGATTTTTAGAGGACTGGTGAGTGTACTTGTTCCGTGGCCTTTGCACAGTGTCCAAGCTGCATTGTTTTGCATCCTGCGTCAGATGCAAATCTGACTTCCCTGAATTTAGAGCCTGTGTATATTGGACACCTAGAAAATAAATTGAAAGTACGGCACATGGTGATGCATCACATCAACCAGCTGCAACAAACATTAAACAGTCAAAAGGGTCCACAGGGCCGTTATTTTGGTTGCCCGGAGGAGACAGACTGTTAAAATGGCGTGGTTTTTACCATACTGTCCAGGACGGCTTATGTGGCCACAGTAAAGGTTCTTATACACGTGGTCTAGATGAAGATCTCGTGGCCAGTTCAGATTAAAACATACGATTTACTCTCTGTTTCCTTTAAGTACTTGCTTTATTCTGCTGCTTCAGCTTTAATGCAAAGGTGGTAATGGCACAGGAATGTCTGTAATTAGGAGGATGAGCCTTAGCACCTCTTAATGTCCAGAATAGAGGATGATTGCTACTTGGGAACCGCGTGTGTAAACTGCAAACATCATTTGTCTAGCACATCATTTCTCTAGTGGCACTAACACGGAGGAAGTCATACCTGTTGAATTATAAAAGACACCTTGCGGTAACTATTCATTACTTTCAAAGGCTTAATACATGTTTTCCTTTGCCTTACGCACGTTTTAGATGCAAATGCCATGCAGACCAGCTCGTTAAGATAAAATGCAGATAAGGTCGGTTCCCTTTTGTTGTAATGTTTGTATGATTTTTGTCCATGCTGAGGATGACTTCTGTAACTGTGGATATTTCTAAAAACATTCCTGTAACTAGTCCTGTCCAGAAGGAATTTTACTGTGGTTGTATTTTGTGTGCTGTTAGATGGTTTCCCAGTGTGAACAAGGAAGGGCACTGATGTCTGCGATCAGGTGTTGCCGGAAATAATCTGCTTTGGTACTGTTGTTCGTTTGTAAGTGGTGGCAGAATAACTCCACACGCAAACGCGGTGGGCTCGGAGATCTGCTGGAGTGCGAGAAAAGCTCAGGTTCATAGGTCCAGGATTTTGGTTAACTGCTTTATCTGCCTAACAGCTGTAAGGTGTGGAGTCTGGCTGGGTTTGATCGCTTCCCTAGGGATCTCAGCATTCGAATCCCTCCTGCTAGTTATAGCCCCGTGCAGGGCAGAGGGGGCAGCAGGAGGACCCAGGGCAGGCAGGGGCTCCGGGGCTTTCCTTCGCCTGTGCATGCAGTGGTCTCCGCTGTTTGTGTTCCTTAGGGATTAGAGCAGTTGCCTATGATTATTATTTTTTCATTTTATTTTATTAACAGTTATGTGTTGTAAACTTAAGTTTCCCAAGTAATGCAGCAAAGTGAAGAACATTTCCGTCCTACAACCCCGTAATTATTTACTGAAAGGATAAACATGTGAGTGGATTTTTATTGCTGTCCTTGGTGACATTTGGAGTCTCTTCTGCTGTGAATATGTGCAGTTGTAATTCCTGTTGGTGTCATTGAGAGTTCGCGGCAATTAACAAGGAAAGAGAAGGGACCGTTAAAACTGTGTCACATTTGTGATGAAACTCTTTAATACAACCGAAGATAAAAACCCTACACATTTAATAGAATTGAGAGGTGAAGGTTTTGCATATGGCGTTTTATAAGGGACCGTGGTTCCTGTTAAGGATGTTCAAGCGAGTGAGCCGTCCACGTCACCCCTTCCCGTTCCCCCTTCAGTGGTCTGTGCAGGGTTAACGTCTTAGTCATCACTTTGCTTGGAGAATAAAGCCAGTGACAAATGTTGTTTTACACTGTTAGGTGCATTCAGAACTAACAGTAAATTGTCCTGCGCTGAGGCTGATTTGAAATGTCTTCCATAGCCTCAGTGGGAGCAGCAGGACGGTGACGGCAGCGGCGCTGAGCTGGTGCAGGTCGACGCACATGAGGCTGCTCGCGCGCATTGGGCTGTTTGATGACTGTGTGAGGGTTTGATGTGTGCTGACCTCAGGATGAAATCCAGCTACATATCAGGAGAATTGCTTTTCCTTTGGGATCAAAATTTTTTTTTTTTATGTCTACTTGCTGTCAGCTAGCACCCTGTAAAATAACTCATGTTTCAAATCAGCAATGCAGCATACAAACATATAGAAGAATATTTTTACCCAAGAGATCTTTATTTTAGGTAGCTGGAAAAACTCCCTTTAAATGTACTATAAAGAAAAAAGCCAAAATTTGTGATAGATGTAATCTGTCCTTGCTAAGTGCAGCTTGAATTTTCAATGGGATAATTGCTCTTTGGCATTAATTAGAAATATCAGCAGCAGTTTGTAAGGTAAAAAAACACTTCTCTCACTAGGATGCTAAACAGTGCACTTCAAGTTCATCTTGTTTGAATCTATAGGTTGCACAGGAAAACCAAGGAAGCCAGGACTGAGTAAACCACAACTGGCTGCGAGTTTTGTGTAGCTGGATTATCACTTCCCTATGCCACGTGTATAATCGGCATTAACTCAGCACAGGGCACGGGCCAGGGTGTGCTGCAGCCAGGCTGGCCGCTCAGCCCCTGGGGCTGCGTGTCCTCCTGCAGCCCCGCTCCCTCTGGGAGCTGCTCGTTTCTGCTGGTGAGCAGTCTTGGAGAGAAACAGCTCCCAGCCCTTATTTGAGCACAGTCAGAAAGCGTGCAACTGCCTGTGTTGCTCTTAGGACCTTATGCTTTTGGCAAGTATGCCAAGTATTTGTTTTCACAGAAAAATACCTGGGGATGTGAATATGCAAGCTGTGTATCGGTGGCTGAATCAGAATGCATTTCAGCACAACAAAAAGAAATAAGTACTATACAGGTTAAAATATGTCTAGTCATTTGACGTTTTGAAAAGTGAGCTGTTGCATGGTCCTCCGTTGCTAGCCCAGCTGCGTTTGACTCATTTTGTCAGTCTTCCTTTGAATTCACAGGTGGCGGTTTAAACTTCTGCATACGGTCCAGGTTTTCCTATTGGAAGTGTACCTTGCTGTCTGCCCCTGAGGGAGGCTGCTGTGATAAAGGGAATTTTTTTTCACTTACATACTTGTCAGTAGTGTTACATTCAGAGTTAGTTCTTACGAAAGCGTGTCAGTCTTGTTTGCAGTGGCACAGAAGAAAATTAACGGAGTGCGCACTGAATTTTCCCCTTATCTTGCTATACCACATTTTATGTATCTTGTAGTGAGATGTTTTGTTTCTACGGTTGCAGACTTTGTGTTTCAGAAGATTAATAGACTTAGCAGCCCTGTTTGCTAAGCTTCGTGATGATAACAATGCAATAAGTCATGAGACGGTCGCAGATCATCTGGCAAGGCAAAATACTTTTGGGCTTGAACTTGGAGCAGGTATTATTTGCAGAGAAAAGTAAAATGTTGAAAGCTTTGTAAATAATGTGTCCTGACTTGGGTGGCTGTAAGTTCAAGTTTGCCTGAAGAGCCTGCATGGGAAGCTCAGTTGATGGCATCTGCGTTCACCCTTTATACGTGCCCACAGATAGAGAGAGACAGCACTTACGAAGTACATGCATGGCATTTAACGCAGCAAGTACAAAGCACAGAATTGTGCCTCTGGCTGAGCTCAGGTGCGGACGCTGGCGGTGCAGGCTGGAGGAACGAGAGCAGCGCGGTGTGGGATGCTGGGCTCCTGCAGCCGCTGCTGGCTGTGCCACCTGGAGCGGCTCCGCACATTCCTGCTGCGCTGCTGGCTCCTGTGCAGGCGAGTCCGACTGCGAGCGGTGAGTAAGGGCTTGGGAACCCAGAGCATTTTTGGGCTCTGGGCCCAATCCTGCTTCCAGAGAAGTTAATGGGAATTTTTCCTTCTAAAAAAGGGATCAGAACTGCTCAGCTTGGTCCCACAAGGCCCTTCGTGCTCCTCCCTCAGTAATCCTTCAACCCCAGGCTCCCCGCTTTGCACGGGGGAGGGTGGTCCGTGGGTGCATGACGAAGCCCACCGCGGGTCCGGTCAGCCCACCGCGGGGCGCGTGGGCCGGGAGCGCGCTCCTGAGGCCGCTTTAGCTCTGGCATTGCAGTGACGTTATCTCTGCTGCAGTGACTCCTACACAGTCTTCAAGGAGATAAGGTTTTCTTTTAAATTGAAGTTAAATGCTGTAGGAGAAAATGAAGTTTGCTGTGTTAATTGGGTCTAGATATACCCGAGGTCTTGAGCCCTTAAACTCCGTGCTCCCCGGGGGCACCGTGGAGGAGCGTGCGGGCTCCGGGAGCTCACTGAACCAGGCAGATATGTCAGGTTTTCCGAGCAGGTTGCCAAGCTGAAGGCAGCAGTAATTAGGCCTGGATTCACCATAGAAAATAAGTGTCTCCGGGTGCGCAGGCGCCCGAGAGCCGGTGCTCCAACATCTGCCGAGTTCGCTGGCAGAGGCGTGGGCGGGATGGCGGCTGCTCTGGGGCTGGCGCTGCGGAACCGGCTGCCCTTCCTCCTCCTCGCCGGTCCCCGAGCGTCGGTGCCGTCCCGACCGACACTGGCTATTTCGGTGTTGCTTGTGCCATCTGGTTTCCATGGGAGAAAGGTCCTGTCAGCTGCACGTACTGATAAACACGGCATGATTTACTTGTGAGAAACAAGCTCTAGCCTTTTTTTCTTTTTTTTCTTTCTTTTTCTGTGGCACTCTGAAGCTTGGAAAAAAAATTGGAACAACAAATGTTGCTTCTAGTGTTTGGAAGACTTTATTAGTGCCTGGGCAGCATTCTTTGTTGGTTTTTGGTGAAATCCTTTCCATATGTAATTTCATACGGGAATCCTTCGGTGCTCAATACGCTGGCAAACTTAAATGGACTTTGAGACTTCTTCCACAAGCAGTGAAAAATCAAAGGTAGCGGGCCCATGATACTGATAATGTAATTATGTGCTTTTCAGCTTTTTGATGTGGAACGGTTAAAAATGTTCTGGGAGTGCAGGCGCTTGCTGCTATGACTTAGCTTTGCAGACTGCTTATAAGAAAGTCCCTGGGAAGATATCTTGCTTGCTGCTTATCAGCATTTTGTTGAGCTCCTGGATTTATGTGCAAATATATTCCATAAATAAATCTTTAATGATGTAATTCTTTTCTGAAAAGTAGACGCAGCCCTGTTCAGTTCTTCTAATTAAATACAGCTAACGGTGGCAACTAAAATATAAGAATTTGAACTTCTTTCACTCCTTTTTCTGCGTGATTGGCAAAATTATTGCTTTGTGTTTGTTGGCTTGTTTTGTTTTCTACAACTTCTCAGCATTCTGTCTTTAATCACCATTTTAATGAAAACTGCTTTTTCTTAAGTCTTTTCAGAAGCTATATTCTGAATATTCCATGGGGGTTTTTTTTAAGAGTAGAATTTTGAACTTTCATATTTGGTATTTTTAAATGGCATTTAGAGGTAAGAGTGAGAGTACAAGGAAGATGGGAGTCTTTTGAGGTTTTTCTGAAAATTCCTTCACTGCGTTGTTCAATTTGGGTGGCTTGCACAGGTGTGTTAATGGGAAAGGAGACGCATTGAGGAGAACTGGAGGATAGACAGGAGTCTCCCATGTGAGAAATTCTATGGGAAAGCAGATAAAAATAGCGGAGGGTAGGCAGCGATGAGAAATGTTTGGGGTATTACACAAGCCTCTGCAGTTGCCGTACAGTGCTGCGAGCATTACTCGGAGCCGTGCTGGGGCTCGCGGGCCCAGTGTGGGATCGCTGGGTCTCCTCGCCCCAGGAGCTGGGGGGGCCCAGCTGTTGTGCCTGCCTGAGCTCCTTGAGCACGTGGCTTGCACCCTCACCGTCCGCTTGGCAGCGGGAGCCTCTGCCACAGCTCTCCTCTAGAAAGAAAGCAAGACGAGGAGCTGCAGAACTGGCGCTCGGCACGAGTGGCACCATTAAATGGGCTTGAGCACTTTTTTGTATTGGGTTTTCCTATAGTGTCATTCTTAAAGCTGTTATTTTGGATTGTTTAAAAACCAAGAATGTTTCAAGTAACTCTAATGACAGGGGTGTAACCTCCGTGCTTTAGATACTTTAAAAAGCCATCTAAAATTTTTGGTCCACACCTGTGGTCCTTTGACATGTTAATGTCAGTATTTTTATTCTGTTGTGGCAGGTGTTTTGGGGAAAGTGATCCATTTTTATGTTGCATGAATATATAGAGGCCATTTGTTCTGTAAGAAGAATGAATGAGAATGTGAAGGTTGTGCGTTCTGGGATGTGGCACTGGTTGAGCATAGAAAAGGTTGCCTACACAGCGAGCAAAAAGGGCACAGGTCACTTCTCCTCGGTCAGGAAGGAGCCTGTACCAGAGACCAGCCCGTGAGCCCCGTGCGCAGGGCTCGGCTGGCGCGGTGGGAAACGCCGCCTCCGTGGCCTGACCCAGGCAGAACGGGCCAAGAGAGCGAGGCACAGGCACGTGGTGTTGGAACAAGAGCAATCTGGCAGCTATTATGATGTGAGACCATGAGGAAAGCAAGGATGAAAGGGGGTAATGAGGGGTCTGTGCTCGTTCTGCCTTGGAGACTTTCCTTGATTATTTTGTGTAAGACGGGACCTCAGATATAGTTCGCATAGCTCAACCATGCAACAGCCATAAACAAAAACTCAGCAAGGTAGTGGGTTATGACCCGATCCATAACCCAGAAATAAAAATTATTACAGATCTGACTGGCTGAGCTGGAAACCCCCTGTAGCTACCGTTTGCGGTGATGCAGGAGAAGAAGCTGACACACTGCACCTTCTATGCCAGGCTGCTGCTTGCTCATTTTTAAATATAAGTTTACTAAGCTGAGATGATAACAGCCTGTGGGTGATCTTCTCTGCCTTTGTGTGTTGCACCAGCGGTGTCCCTGCAGCCGTTTTTGCTTCGTGGCCCCGGGACCCCGTGCTGGTAGTGGCTGGGGTTTCTGCCACAGGGCTGCAGGTGTGATGGTGTTGCAGCTCCCTCCCATGTGAGCACAGACCTGGAAGGGCCTTCTGGGTGCTGCAGTAACCAGAAATAACACCTTTTTCATCCTCCCCTAAGTTCATCTTTATCACTCACAGCAGAAGACTAAGAATTAGAGAAAGGTTGTATGCAAGCATGTGCTGAAGCAACGTTACACCATTACTCTAGCTGGATCATTCAGGCATCAGGGATTCCATGAACAAAAACGCAGCTCTTGATGGAGTGGGGAAGGCTAGCCTTAAACCCTGCCACCTTGCTGCCATCTCGCACTGGAACGGCCTCGCTCCCTCCGTCACTCATGGCAGTTCTTCTGTCTGAGGTTTGGCGCAGAAGCAGCTGTTTGAACAGGGGCTGTTAGCGGGTTGTTTTTCATGATTATTGTTAGCTACGTAAATACCATGATTCAAGATGAACAAGCGTAACAATAAATTATAGCAAATGTTGATTAAAAAAATGGTTTCAAAGACGTTTTTCATGTCTTTCATAAAATAAAGCATAGTCATTCAGGTTTTGTTACTTCTTTTTAATACCAGTGACTAATTTGGAGCTTTTCCTTCATATCTGAAGACACATGTATTTATTTAGCTTGGGTGAGATTGATGTGATTAATTTTGCATCATGTTTCTGTGCTGCTGAGCACGGTATGTATAGTGATCTCTGTTAAATCAAGGAAAGCGTCTCCTAAATTTGATTAGTTTTGCTGTATGCTGAAGAATCATTTTACTCTTGTATTAGTGCACAGCAATTATGTTGGATACCTCAGATGGTGACAGAGCAGAGAGAGTTAAAAACGCCATTGTCTAGGATTTCGATTCTTATATAAATAATGACAAGAAATTACTTTAGATTCATTGTATTTTCTGATAAGTCATACAAGGTTTTACTATCTTGGAAGGGTATGACCGATAAATAAAACGTAAGGCCAGAGTGTATTGAAACAGAAAATACTCTACTTTGGATTTGAGATTCTTTGAGAAACAGAAAGCTTTGAACAGAAACACAGTCAGCTTTATCTCCTGTCTTGCAGCAGATGCTGGAGTGGTTTTCCAGCACTGTCCTTGCCCCGTGCCTCACGTTAGGTTGAGAGGAGCCAGGCGTCCACCCTGGTGTGGAGCAGGCAGTGCCGTGCCTGCCGGTGACCGGCTGGTGTCAGAGGCGTGGGCCCCCGGGGGTGCTGCGCCGGCGTGCGCTCCTTCGGTCCGTACCGCACCAGCAGCCCTGTTTTCACATGTTCTTGTATAATTTTCTCATCCTTGCAGAGAAGCACGTGATTGTCACAGTATTGCCACAGCTCGCCATCACCGAGCTGAAGTGACCAGGCCATCAAACCCCGAGTTCTAGCTTGCTGTCGAAAGTGGAACTCAGCATAACGTGTTCTTCATTATCTGTATTCATGTCCCTTTTTGTTTGCCCTCAAGTCAGATGCAAGATGGAGCAATCCAAGTAATTATAACTTCGATTTGCCTCGCTAGGTGCGTGCCTGTTGACGCAGCAGGCACTTGGTGGTAAGGTGCCCCGCGCTGGATTTTGCTTAAGCCACCCCGGCAGGCTCCGCTGTGGTGGGCAGCCTCTGCGGGGTGAGCAGGGGGCCTGGGGGTTCAGGGGAGTGGGACGGTGTGCCGGCTCAGAGCAGGTGATGTGAATGGCCTCTTCTGCTTCTGGTAATTAAGTTCAGATTTAACCGGAGAGATTCATTTGACGTGTGCAAGGTCGCATCCAGACTCCTCATTCATAATTATTCACATAACAAGCAGTCATAGTGAGAATGGGCAAGAACTTTGAAATCTAGAGTTTGGTGACGGGGGCAAACGGGGAGGGGGGTGCCCAGACTGAGGCAGGTAAGCCAAGCTAAGTGGAGGAGCTCAATGGCTGGAGCAAATGCTATTAGTAATAATGTTACTACTGACCATATATATGCCCTAATCCATCAGGTGCTCACCAGAGTGGTCTGTCAAGACTCATTTTACGCACTGCTTTATCCAGCCATTTCTGGGGAAGGAAAACACCACCCTTTGCAACCAGGGCCCTGCAGCAGCTGCTTTTGGAGGGGAAGTGAAAAATGATGTATCTGATTGTGAAAAGTGAGAACCTTAGCAGTAATAAGGTGCCAGTGTATTTTCCCTTGCTGTGCAGTAGACGTTAAGGCATCTGAGCTGCAAGAAGCTAGGCTGGGTGTCTGCTGCATCCCTCGTGAGAGAGAGCTCCTCTGGGTAGCTTTTCCTCCCTGAAACCATTGGCATCAGCTGAATTTGATGTAAGAGGGAAGCAATTGCTTCGCTTGCTGAGTCATGGACAATGCTTTTTTCCTATATGTTGCCATGGATGATACTAATAATCATGGTTCTTTTTATGTGTGTGTATGTGTATGTGTGTATATATATATGTATATATAATGTTATACACATGTACAGTTAAAAATGACCTGTCAATGTGGGAATGTTTTCCAGTGATGTGCATCTGTCCTTTTTGCTGCTGTTACAAGTAGCTCCCAGTTTTGAATCTCAGTTGTGGGACTCATCCCAAGGTTTGCCATGTGGCTGTGTTCTTGAGGAAAACGCCCAAAACGTGCCGCATGCAGGACAGCCCATGTTACCGTTTGGCTGCAGAACCGACAGGCACCTCCAGCCTGCTCCCACTAAAACAGGCAGGACAAGTAACAAGAATTACGAAGTCATGCAGGTGCGTGATGCAGGAGAGAGTAGGGAGTGTTCTGCAGGTGAAATGTGCCTTGCTGGTGGCAGGGGATGGGATGGGGCGGATGATTTGGAGTGACCGACCTGCTGGGCCAGCGTGTTTGTGCTCCCTGTGCTGCCCCGGACGTGACGCTGGGTTTGTGGGAGGCTGATCCTGGTTTGATGCTGCTGACGTAGGTCATCTCGCTCTGCTCCTGCATCACTTGGCTTACGTACGTGTGCAGTTAATCAAACAAAATGTCTTTAATGTGCAGGAGTCTGGTTAATAAATAGCTCTGTGCTTTTTGGAAGAGTGCGTAGTTATTTTGTTACGGTCTCTCAAATGTCTTTGTATGGAAACACAGTGTTCAAAATTAATATTAATCGGAGCAACCACGTAAGACTGATTTTAACAAATAGCTTTTGGTTATTCCAATTCAGTTTGTTTTCTTTTTCAAAAAAATTATTTCTTGGAGTTTTAAGTTGAATCACTAGATTACTGTTGTTTTTAAAGATAAGGAACTTCTTTTTAGACTCGCGTGGGAAATGACACTTATTTTATGGTTGAAATTCCCCTATGCCAGTATAATACAGAACCTCCTATTTCTAAAATATATTATATAAATGTTATGGTAAAGGAGTTACAGGATGCATATGTTTTCACTACCAGAAACAGTATTCGCAGCTTCAGTGGTGTGGATGGATACATGAATGCTTTGTAATACATAAACTGATGGCAAAATGGATTAAATGCAGAGTCGTCCTTCCTCCCATTTTGTGCCTCTGGCTTGCAAGTTGAAAGAGCAGAATAATAGCTAGCATGCACACTTCCTAGTCTGGAGACAGACACTGACCTTTCCTGATTTTAGTTTATAAATACCCATCCATCTAATGCTGGTCAGATGATCTGAATTCTGCAAGTCTCAGATTTTGTGAAGGAGATTGATATATACCATAGATGATAAAAAAGGAAGAATTTCAACAGGTCTATTTCTTGATTTGAAAGGGTTTTTTTAATTACAGTAATAGTGGTTAATTCATAACCATCTACTTTTAAAAGGAAAGGGGGTGTATGAAATTTGCAGTATAACTTTCTGACTTGAAAATAGCATATACTTTAAAGTAAGAAAAGATTGGGCTATGGGATTTGTATGTCAATGCCATTACACTGTTGGTGACAGCTGGTTCACAGTTTGATTAGGGACGTAAATCTTGGAGAACCAATTTGAAGGAAATACCATATTTCTGCACACTGCAGTAACGTGTGTGCAACTGGAGGCACTTGTTGCCTCTTTTTTTTTCCTGTTATTTATCCAGTTTTCATGAACTGAGTACACTTGGATGTGTTAAATTCAGATGTCGTGTCACCGTTAGGTGTTTCTGCTAAAACAGTTTCAGAAACTGTGAAATATACTCAAGATAAAAAAAACGGCTGATGAGGATCTGCCTAAGAAGCCCACTGAAGTCAGTGGGAGGTTGCACTGCCTTCCCAAGCAACTCTGCCAGAGCTAAAACAGTACAGCAATAACCTTTAAAACACTACTGCTAGTACTACTACTACTAAAACTATGTGTATTATGCAAAATATCTGGGTCATAGAAGTCGTGTTGGCAGTTTTTTTACAAATCCGGTATGGGACTTGCTTAGTAGGTCAGAGCTAAGAGGTGCTTGTAGTTTTACCAAGTTCTCTTTTAAGTTGCAAGTCGCTGGGCTGTGGGGGATTGTGAAATATGCCTCAAATGATAAAGATTCTGGGATTCCTGCTGTGGAGCTGGCTGTTCTGTGCTGCTGCCTTTACTGTGCTCTACTTTTTCCCGATATATGTGAAAGTATAAAATTGAGAGAGGGGTCTTTTTGCTTTTATGTGCTGTTGTAGGGGTGTAGCAGTTCCTGCAGAGCTAGAGTATGAGACCAATTTGGTTTGTTCAGTAGTAGTTTACTAAAGAATATTTTACTTTAACCAATCCTTCACTGTTATGTGGCCAAGACATTAATTAGCTCATTGTTTCTGCTTAATTTTGTGACAGCTCTATAATTATATCCCTCAATTGTGCCATGAAGTAATTGCTGTGTCTTTTCCAAATTTCACATTGAGATATGTTATTGGTAAACTGAATTTGGCAGAGGTGTTTTGAAAATACTGTAAGGCAGTCAGTAATTTTTGTATTTCTTTATTTAAAAGACATTGGGCAATTTCAGGCTTTGAGACTGCACTGTCAATGTAAATAGAATATTGAGTTTGTTCCATTTCCTATCTCATTAGAGTCATTGTCATGAGGATGAATTCACGTTGTGTAATTATCTGTTCTTGCTGAGAGTTCTCATGTCATTGACACTGGTGTTTTCAGCTTCCACTTTCTCTGAGTGTGAAAATAGCATTCTTCACTGCCATGTTCTTCTTTGGTGTTGTGCTTTTTGCCTGTCCAGCTTTATATATCTTTCTTTCTGAGAGACGTGTGTGAATTGAGACAGAGAAAACAGGAACGGCCAGCAAGCCCAGTTACAGGAAGAGGGAAAACAATGGCTCTTTGGGAACAGTCCCCAGTGCAGTGAGGCACTCCTGTTCAGATAGCTTATTTTCATGTCAAAGACTGTAACAAGAAGAGGAGGAAAAACATATCGTCAACCGGGCTGTGCAATATTTCTTTATAGCAATAATGGGAAGTAATAAAAACAGAACATATTTAATCAGAACTTAGAAACCATAATCTCATGGTCCTTTCTGTGTTAGTTTCACTTTCTCGGGCACTTCCAGATAACCTTTCCATTGATTTGTGAGGCTGTTTCTTAATAATTTATTTTCATTGACCCAGCTCAGCAGACAACTAAGTCATCTATCTTACCCTCTTACGGAGTGACTTCTCAGTGTTCCTTCTCCCTTTTTGTCTCTTTCTGAGATTCACTTTTTAATTTGCTTTCAACATATTTAGCTTCAGTTTCCTTGTATTACCACTAATCAGTGAAGGCGAGGTTATGCTTTGGCCAAACTGATGTTGCAACATTCCCAAGGCAAGTAGCAAATACTTCCAGGTTCCAAAAGGTGAACTGCAAAAGCCACTTGTGTATTAAGAACAGCCTTTAGTACAGAATGGCCTACTAGGTGGAGTCTGGAAACTGTCACCCCCCAAATTTTAATTAAATAATAAAAAAAAATTAATAAAAATCAACTCACTCCTTCTCCTGTCCCCTGACTATGGTTCCTCCCTTTGGATTTGTTGCAGTCTTTCCCTTGTTCATCAGAGACAGTCCAAAGAGAGGCACCACGTTTGTCTGCTGGTTTGGTTTTTAGTTTTTTTACAGACAGCGGTATCCTTTAGCATTTGAGGCTTACTGGGGACTCCTTACTGGCTTGGGATATAACAAGAGAATTTAAAAGTGAGGGTGAAATAGTTTATGCAGATAAGGAATTAAAACTCTATGCTAACATCTTCCTTTATTTATTGGAGATATTGAAGATACACCTCTGGTCTGAAGTTGGTCTTTATTTTTGCTGAAAGGCTATTTTTAAAGCTGACATTTCTGTCTGTGTTTTCAGGTAGATAACAAATTCTGGCAAAACAATTTTTCTTCCAGTAACTGTGCAGACAAAATATACATCTAGCACTTCTTCACATTCAGAAGATTTACCTTTGAGGCATCACAGTTCCCCGGAGTAATGCTTTTCTTTTGGTAGCTGGCAGCCTGCAGAATGAAGGGTGAAATTTTGCCTTGTTGAATGCAGTTACAGATATGTCACTGACCTCAACAGGAGCAGGATTTTGCTCTGTGGAAGTGGCTAGTCCAGCTCTAAATAGAAAACTTATTAAAAAGCTAGGAATAAAACATAGTTTTATGAGTTTTACCAGGAATATTACTCCTTTCACTACATGTGAGCAAAAAAGATAGCTTTCATCTGTTTTCGTTTTGTGTGTTGCCTTTGTGTTATCTTTCTTTGCTTGTTACGGGTGATGACTACTGTAATGAGAGTGAAATTAAGTATCTTGCTTTGAAAATTTGGCCTTTAACTTGCTTTGGCTTTAGCATGTAAAACACATCAATTGCAGCTCTAACTCTTCTTGGTGTTTGGAAAAATCAATGCTTGGTATGGATTGTATACCAAACTGATGAACGGGAGAAAATCTTTGCTTAGAGTCGTTTCACAGCTTTGTTGTAGAGCTCTTACTGCCTTCATCAGCATCACCCTCTCGTGAGGGTTTCACAGGGTATAAACGTTTGTAACAAAATAACACTCAAAAGTCATCATTTTGCGCTCTACAAGAGTGACGGTGGGAGGAAGCAGATCTATTATCTGTGTCTGTGGCGGACAAGGTCAAGTTGTGGAACAACTTGACGGGAGGCTGGGCAATGTGTTTTATGCTTCTGACAGCTCTCTGATGGAAGTGGCAGTCCTGCTCAGTCTGGCACGTGGCGGCTGGGGATGTCGGGAGCCCATCCCACCAGGGCGCCCAGGTGGGCCCGCTGCTGTGCAGCCGTGGGCAGGCAGCTTCATGAGGTCCCAGCATGTTGCTGTGCGCTTTCAAATCTCATGGTGCTAACCTGCCATGGCTGAGTAGTGTGGCACAGGTGGGAGAACCAAACTTGTTTCCCTGCACACTTGTTATGGAACGAGTTTTCAAGACCTGAGTTTCGGCTGTATCCCCAAGTGCTGATCAGTAGTGACTGCTGGCACAGGATGACTCTGCCTCTCTTGAGTTTTAGGCAGTTGAAGCAAATGAATATCTGTGCTTACCAAGAAGACACCTAGCTGTTAACTTGTGCTTGCAAGTAATTATGCACAGTTGTTTGTCTTTTGCTAGCAGGGATTAAAAATGTGGGCACGATTACAAGTGTCCTGGCAAGGAAACCAGAGTGCGTGTGTTATAATCTTATTAGCTGTATTAGGTGTGTCTTACTTCTCCTGTAGTTTGTTGTTTTAATCACTTAGTCCCTGGAAAAAGACTGTTCATAGGTTTTCCTCATCTTGTTGGTTTGCATCCATGCCCGCCAGCTTCCAGGCTTCCCAAAGATGTGTTCCTGATGCCAGTGTCAGCGATGCTGCTTTGGGGGTGGTGGTTGTGGTGGGAAACAGGAAGATTACGGAGCAGTATCTTCAGAAAGACAGGGAAGGGTGGGATGCTGTCGGGGGTTGCAGTGCTGGCAGGAGAATTGCCACTGGCGGTGTTGTCCGCGGGCTGTGCCGATGTCCCACAGCATGCCGTGGGCAGTGCTGCAAGGGCCCAGCTCTACTCCAGGCTGCTCTTTCGAGATCTTCAGGCTGGGACAAGAGTTATAATTTGTTACAGAGTTACATTTACACATGGCACCAGGCTTCTGTGGCAAAGCCGGGCATCTCGCCTCAAAGAAGCGCCCGTTCCACCTTGGCATCTGAGGGGATGGGTTTACCCTCTCGTTTCTCGATGTTAAATGCCTGGGTGTTTTTTTAAGTGAACGATGTTAATGGAAGGAAGCTGAGCGCCGAGTAACCCTCTCTTCCGGAAGGGGCAGGCGCGTTATTTCCCGGGGCCTGGGAGGGCAGCGGTCCGGCTAGTTGGCGGTGGCCCCAGGACGCCCTGCGTTGGCCACTCGGGCTGCGCGGCAGCGAGGTGCTTGGGGCCGGCAGCCCGCCCTGCGCGGGTGGCCCAGAGGGCACGCCGCCTGCC
>JAVJGI010000003.1:29025224-29051794 GCA_035590275.1 Ibycter americanus | reverse complement strand
GGGGCTGATCCTGCCCGGCACCCGGCGCTGAGCCCCGGCCCCACAGCTGGAACAGAACCACCTCGGTGGCTCCCAGCTGCGAGTGCGGCGCTGCTCCGTGACCCCCTGCCAGCATCTCCTGCGGCACCGCCGCCACCGGGAATCACCGGCTGCTCTGCGGCGGGAAGGCTCAGCCCAGGCACGTTGCTGGCAGCGAGGGACCGGAGCATCCCTGGGGACCCGAGCATCCCCAGGGACCGGAGCATCCCCGGGGACCGGAGCATCCGCGGGGTGGCTGGAAGTGCTGCCAGCCAGGGAGACAGGCTCCGTTTTGGAAAACTCTCACCAAAACCCACCGTGGGGGTTTGCTTGGCCGGTGCCAGCCGGTGGGGCCGGGGAAGTTCTGGGTGGGATGGCACTGGGGGCTCTGTCCTTGGGTGAGACGTGAGTGCCGGAGGGGGGATCCTGGTGCCTGCGACAGGCACTTGCTTTCGCTCTGGTGGTGAATTTAAAATGCCTGGCTGTATCTGTGGGGCCGGTGCTTTGCTCTGCTGGCCCCGCAGTCCCCGCTAGCCCGGCGTTTGCCGCGGCGGGACGGGATCATGCTCCCACCGGGCTGCCTGCCCTTCTCCCTGCAGACCTGCCTCTGCTTTGCCCTCTGCAGCACCGCGGCACCCCGCACCGCTGGGCTTCATGTGAGAGATGGCGAATGCCGAAGTGAGCGTCCCTGTGGGTGATGTGGTGGTTGTACCAAGTGACGGAAACGAAGGGGAGAACCCGGAGGATACCAAAACCCAAGTGATCCTGCAGCTCCAGCCGGTGCAGCAGGGGTGAGTTGGGTGCTACTGGTGTGTCTGGGAGGTGTGGGGTGGGATGTGGAGGGGGGGTGTCCCTCTAGATTTCCCTGGCGTGGGGACCGAGCATCGCTGCGTTTTCCAGGTCTGCGTCGGTTTTGTGCCGCGCACGGCAGAGAGAAAAATACAACGCAAAAAGGCTTTTGTGTGCGTCGCTGTCACGGCGCCTCCGAGGACTGAAACCGTCCTGCGGGGATGTGTCCGCGCCACACTGTCTCTGGATCATGGCAGCCCGGCAGCAGGGGAGCGGCGAGGTGGTCGCGGTGCTGCCCCGGCCACGCGTCCTCCCAGCCTCCCTCTTCCCTCTCCGGCCCCAGGGTGGGTTTTTGACACCCCACAGCTGCTGTACGTGCTGGTCTGTGCCTGTGAGTCCGGATCCGCCTGTGCCTTTGTGCCAGCTTTCCCCTAAAATAATCCTCCTCTCAAATACAATGGAGCTGGGATGGTGGAGGGAATTTTGCGGTACCCCTGGCAGCTGCTGCGGATAAGCGGCTGCCACCAGGCACTTCATCTGAACTCTCCATCCATCGGGATGTAAATGTGCTGGCTCCAGTTGGATAATATTCGCAGGGCAGGGTGGCTGTTGGCCTGACGGTGCCTGTCCTCTGCGAGATCAGCTGTGCTGCAGTGTCACACAGGGCTGGGAGGGAAATCCTGGGGCACTGAGCTCTCCTTCCTGTTGTCCTGGGTAACTGCCGGTATCAGAATCCAGAGGAAAAGGCAGAGGGAAGCGCTGCAGAGCTGCTTCGGTGGCGCTGGCAACGTGTGGAGGGTGCGATGACAGGACTGGGAACGCCTCTGCGTGTTTCAGTCCTTGGGATTATTATCCTGTTTTGTATGTGCCAAAAACATGCCCGTGATTGAAACTGTATCAAACGAAATCCACCTCCCTCAAGGACAGGCAGGGAAGAAATGAAACGAATTTTTAACCCCGTGCTGTGAATCCTAATTTCCCGTGATTTGTGTAGTTTGTTTATGGATGGCTGCTTTCACAACAGGATTTACCAAGAGGGCTCTGAGGCCAGCACCGCCGTAGTGGCCGTCGAAACCCACACCATCCACAAGCTAGAAGAAGGGATCGGTGAGTTCCTGCTTGGCGTGGGCAGCATCCCCTCCTCCGCAGGGCTGGTCGCCGCTGAGCTGGTGTCTCCAGTTCGCTGGGCTTCCTTCTGGCTCTGCCCCTGCAGATGCTGTTTCCCAGGCATGGATGTGGGTGCAGGGTCTGGGCATACTCTGGAATAAGAGTCTGCTGTTACTGCTTGGTCTCAAAGTCCTGGAACTGAGATCCTGGCTCTCCTGCAATGAATGGTAAGGGCTCCCAGGGGGTCCAGGGGAGCCGAGATTTCGCCCTAGTCTTGGTGTGCAGACGCTATCAGGCAGGCACGATGGCTGCGAGGATGGCGGCTGCGTCTCAGCACTGGCTGGAGCATCGGACTCCGATTGCTGGGCGAACAGCCTGACGGTTTGGGTCGGGTGTTCAGAACCACCGAGGCGGTTGGCTCCGAGTGCTCCCTGCCATCCTGAGGAGTATGTGGGAAAAGGCTCCTGTCGTTAGGTGCTGTCACTAGATCTTGACTAGTCTTCTGCTTCCTGTGTGGGTGTGGGTCTTTTGGCAGTATTAGCAGAAACTCTGCATGTGAAGAGCGTATATTATCGGTAAATATCTGATATCACTACTAAAGAGATACCAGAGCTCCAAGAAATCTGGGAGAGATCTGTGCTTCAAATTTCAGAGTTTCCACAAAGATCGTTCTCATTGACATACACCCCCCCCCGCCCCTTACAGATGTGTTGGATTTCTGATCTCACGTTCTCCTGGTAGATGAGCTTCGTTTTGAGTGTTGCTATATGAAAAGCAGATGCCAGTTGCTCTTAGAGCCTAGTAATTGGAGAAGACTAAGAAAGGACCGATCCTGAACTGGGACTGGCCCTTCTTTCAGTTTCCTGAGCGTAGGTCTCACAACCTGTGAGCCTTCAGCTCCCGCCTCAGGGGGTTTGAGCCTCTTGGGTGGAAAGATCCATTTTTCCCTCTTCCTCCCTCAGACCCCAGCACCATTGAAACCAACGAGGAAATTGAAATCGCCTATCCCATCACCTGCGGGGAGAGCAAAGCCATCCTGCTCTGGAAGAAGTTTGTCTGTCCAGGAATTAATGTCAAGTGTGTAAAGGTAAGGGAGTTTTCGCAGCAGATTCCTGCTCTCGAGGTCTGTTGCTTGACTTCCACGGGGCTTTCTTACTTTGTGTGTTTCATCTGAGCCTTGCCCTGGAGCTGAGTGACACCGCCTTTGCGGCGTGCTGGGTTGTTAGTGCTAAAGTTGTTTTTTAGCGCAGGGAGAAGCAGAGGAAGAGTGGGTTAAGGAGCAAAGGTCTATCGCCTCCCTTATGTTTCAGAGTTGTATTTGGCGCTTGACGAGGGACTTGGAGCTGAAGGCAGGCAGGGGATGCGTACTGAGCTCTGCCAGTGCTTTGCTTCCTTGCCTCTTTCCCTCGGTGTCCTGATACTCCGCTCCTGTCGCTGCCTCAGTGAGCAGGTTGCATCGGGAAGAGAAATCCTGCCGCTGCCTTTTCTGTCTGGGAGCGTGCTAACGTCACAGCTGACGCGCTGAGGCTGAGCCCCGCTGCTGCAGCGAGAGCGCTCTGTCGCTGACCCTCTGCAGCAACTACCTGAGTCACTGGAGCAGGACAGAACAGATGCCCGAGGGAGTACCTGTGTCAGCTCGATGTTGTTTGGCTATTTGATGTTAGGGGAGTCTCTCGTAATGATCTCCGCGATGACTCTGGGTGTTCACAGGAGGAGCTGATTTGGTTCATGCTTCATACAAAAGCCTTCAGGGCTGTTCTTGGCTAGAGCTGGGTGGTTCCAATGCCGAGGGCTGGCAGATCGTCCCTGCAAACGTGTCCATTCTGGAGCTATAAGCGTTGCTGTGCTGGGGGGATGTAAGGTGGTAGGGATTTGAGAAGCAGCTCCTCTTTCTGGGTAGAGGCTGGGGCTCAGATGAGCTGTGCGCTGGCTGTGTGGGATGTCCCGATAGTCTCCCAAAGTGGTGCTACCCTGTTTGCTGAGCCTTTGTTTATCTCATTGGCAGTTCAATGACCAACTGATCAGCCCGAAGCATTTTGTTCACCTGGCTGGGAAATCTACCCTAAAGGACTGGAAGAGAGCCATTCGCCTCGGAGGAATCATGCTGAGGTATTTCACTTTCCTACTGCTGTGTCCAGCTTCAGGGCATCATCGCTGCAGCTGCAGGATCCTGAGCAGGCGTTTTGTCTGCTCTGCAGCCCTTGGGAGCTCTTCTGGAGCCTCACGTTACCTGGCCAGCAGCCTGCAGAGAGCCTGGCCCCGTGGTCTGAGGGGCAGGATTCCTCGTCCCGTACAGAAGTGGCCTTGCCTAGGGGGCCTGGTACTTGGTGGGGGTGGAAGAGGACTGGAGCCCTGTATTCGAAGCTAGGGGATGGCTTGTATTTGCCATTTGAAAGCCCTGCAGATGTTTTGTGTGCAGAGTGTCCCTGGATCTCCCTTCCTCCGTCCTTCCCACGGCCGTAGCATTCCTACGTGGAATACTCCCTTTTGTCTCCAGGCTGAGATCTGAGCTGAGCCTGGTTCTCTCTCCACTCCCTGCACAGGAAGATGATGGACTCGGGACAAATTGACTTCTACCAGCATGACAAAGTTTGCACCAACACCTGTCGAAGCACCAAGTTCGATCTCCTGATCAGCAGTGCCAGAGCACCGGTGCCGGGGCAGCAGAGCGTGGTGCAGACTCCTACATCAGCCGACGGTAGGAAACCAGTTAGGAATGCCACGGGAGTTTCCCTCTGACACTCCTCTCCTTCCCTGGACTAGTCATATCAGGTTGACCCCAGACACACGCTCTATACCTTCTCCCCAGGCACAGCAGGGCAGTCCCACCGTTCAGCTCTGGTTTCTGGGAAGGAAAATGCTTTTCCATGTCTGCTCAGAGAGGTCTCGGCAGCATCTGTCAGGGAGCTCTGCTCTGCCGTGATGGGGGGCTGGAAAGCAGCCGGTGTGGAGCAGTGACTCGAGGCAGCTTTGGGAGCCAGGGGAGGCTCGCTGTGCAGGGATCCCTGTTCTGGGATCACCATGTGAGCAAAACACCTGAGAGCGCTCACACAGTGTTTTCTGATGTCTTTCCTATTTGAGGGTCTATTACAAAGGCACAGGATGGGCTAAATCTCAGGAATGAATTTAGGGATGCTGACCTCCTCCAGAGCAGCCTGCTCCACATCATCTGAACATTCACGAGTGGGGTGTGATGGCTGGGCATGATTTGATTGTCATTCCAACCACAAATTCTCAGCAAATCCCATGCTTCAGAGCAGAAAGCGATCTCTTTGTCGAGGTTAAGGAAGATTACTCCCAACCGTATCGCATCATTAGCTGGGCAGGTTACATTTCTCTGAGGCCTCGGGTGGGTGAGACAGCAGTTGTCTGCAGGCTAAGGAGAATCTCCTGGAAAACGCCATGGCCACGCAGTAAAACCTCACCGTGGCGGCACATTGGTATAGTTCCCAATTTGATCCAGAAACTTAGGATTGAGTCAGATCTGTTTCCCTGCTATAAATCAGCTGGGACCCTGACCCTGTCATTTCCTGAGAGATAAGGGCATCTCTAGGGTGCAGAGCGCCCTGCTGATGATGCAAGGGGAGAAAGGTGGCTGGGCTGAGGCTTATTTGTTCCCTTCTTTATTTCGATCCCTTTCTGCTCCTCTGAAGCTAGGACTCCAGTCTGCTTTTTGGAGGGCACGTGGTTTCCCCTCCAGAAGCCCCAGCGCCTTTCACAATCACGGTTCCAATGAGAAGCAGCAATATTTGCTTTTAGCTAATTTGGTTGAAAGAAGCCAGGCGCAAACAACCTGACCACGAGAGTGAAAAAGAGCCTGGGAGGGGTGACGGGGGTGGAAATCAAAGCAGGGATTCAGGGCTGGCACTCCAGGTGCCGCAGAGGGAGCTGACGTTGCCTCTCTGGCAGGGAGCATCACCCAGATCGCGCTGTCGGAGGAGAGCATGGAGGAGGGGATCGAGTGGAACTCGGCTCTGACGGCTGCCGTCACCATGGCCACTGAGGAAGGCATGAAAAAGGACACGGATGAGATCTCGGGTAAGCTCAGGCTGCTCGTTAGGTGTTTTCTTTCCCTCTCCTCGCCTGTTACATTTTGGAGACTGAAATCCTGAGGATAAGGAGAGTTGAGGAGAGTTTAGGCCATGACGGAGCTGTCCCCCAGCCCCTTGGCTATCCCAGCATTTCCCAGGCAAACAGCTCCTCACCGCTGCAGGCAGAGCAGGACTTGTGGCTGATGGACGATCCCCCACATCAGTTGCTACTAGTTACAGTGAGGGGCTTTTTTTTTCTTTTCTTTTTTTTTTTTCATTCATTCTCAGGATGTAAATGCCTGCCAGCCTGGAGCTAGGCTGAAACCATCAGGGAGCAGTGTCTTGTTCGTACCGGCAGCTCTCTTGGCTGTGTCTCTCTGGCTGCGGTGCCTTGCGTTCCCACTTGGGATTAATACGGAAGCTTAGGTAGAATTTCCTCAAACAAAGATTTTCTGCATCATGTGAAGATGTGAAATGTTGCCTTGGAAGTCATGGTGCTGCTTGGAAACATGTTACTGATTTGCTGCCTGGGTCTGGTTTGCTTCTTTTGGGATTTGGGGTTGGGGTTTTTTGCATATCATATCCACCCCAATGGCCAAATGAGAAGTCATCTTGCAAAGTTCCAACTTGTCTGAAAGGTTTAAAGTAGCCTTGTGGGAAAAACGCCAAATGCTTGTGCATGTTGACCTCTTTTTTTCCCTCTCCTTGTGCCAGAGGACACGCTGATGTTCTGGAAAGGCATAGCTGATGTGGGGCTGATGGAAGAGGTTGTGTGCAATATCCAGAAGGAGATAGAAGAAGTCCTAAGAGGCGTCCAGCAGAGGCTGGGTCAGTCTCCATTCCAGATGACAGGTAGGTTGTGAGCCACAGGCTCTGGCTCTGCAGTAGGGAAGGATGCTCAGAAGGGCAGCTGCGGGCAAAAAAAGAGACGAGGGTCTGTCCCTACCATTTACAGCTGTTGAGTCAGGATGCTGAGCGGGTTCCCACACGTTAGCTGGGCTGCAGGAGCTGAGCCTGGGTGCGGTCTCAGCCTGCCCAGCTGTGAAAGTGCATTTGCTTCGAGGCTCGAGGACACAACATGCCACCCTGTCCCCTGAGCAGAATGGCCCTGGCGGCATGCTCAGGCTGTCGGGTGGCTGTCCTCAGCTCCTGGCCCTCAGGAAAGCCTGTCCAGATCCGCTTCTTGGACCGGAGTTGGTGAAACACTTTTCTCTGGGACAGTGCAGGCTTGAACAGGTCCTGCCCTCTCACTTCTCATTCTGTCTTCACTGGTGCCAGAAAACCTGTTTTGGGGGCTGAACCAGATCAAGGAACTGATCTGGGTTAAAAATAACTCCACTCCCCTTTTTAGGGTTATTTTTAACTTGGATCAGTTCCCTAATCCAGCTCAGCACATGCCCCTGTGAGCAGAGGGTTTGAGAGCACCTCTTGTTGATGCTTTTGCTGGAAGAACATCCCATGTAGCCACAAACTTCACCCTACCCAGGATATTTTATTTAATTTTTTTTTAGTTTCTAATTTAGCTTTGGGCTGGCGGATCTTTGTGTCTGGTAGGTGGCAGCTTTTGGAAGCTGTAAGTGATTGAAGTCAGTGGATTATAATAGAAATTTTGCACAGCTTTCAGTGGAGCTGGCATGTTAATGACACTGTCAGCAGCATGGGGTGATGATTTGTAGGTGGAGAGCTCGTTTGTATCTCTGTGATTGCAAATTATGCTTTCATTTGCAGCAATTTTTGCTGCTTGGGTGACACATCTCAGTTTCATTTTCTCTATCATGTGAATGGGATTATTTAGTCCTTGGATGTCAGAAGGATGAGGGAGCTGGGTCTGCCCTTGTTCGACTAGCCCTTGTGAAAGAGCAGAGGTAGTTTTACAAAAACCAGCAGAAAATTTTTTGGTGTAATACGAACATTTTTTGAGTACCTGACTGAGTCCCGCCCGTGGGACTAGGCACTCGTCCCCATGCACTTTCCTTGCAGATGCTGCAGTCTTGAACAACGTCGCTCACACGTTTGGCCTAATGGACACGGTCAAGAAGGTTCTGGACAACAGGAAAAACCAGACAGAGCAAGGAGAGGAACAGTTTCTTTACACACTGGCAGGTACAGTCCAGTAAGGCTTCTAATCCTGCTGCTGCTCTGGGGAACCGATGTGACTTTCCTTTGACATAACCCCCAGTGAACCGTATTTGGGTTATTGTTCAACACATGCTGCCCCAAAAATGCATCCCAATCCGCTTTCCATCCTAGGGCTTGAGTGGAATTTCCCCTCTCCCTTGCCTGGCAGTGAGCAGTCGCTTGGGGCATCTGACAGCCCAAATTCTGCGCCGTTTGCTGCAGCCAGGGTGCTGGTGGTGCGAGTCCGATTCCGCCTGCATTAGGGAATAGGTGCTGCCAGCTAAGAGCGGTGCTGCCATCACCCCAGCTACAGGCAGTGTCGTGCTGTGCCCGAGCTAATAAGCTTCTCTGTGTACGGGGTGCTGAGCTGTCTGCTTGCCTTGGCGTGGAGCTATCGGGTGTCTTGCATGGCTTCCCCTGAGCCGAAGCCAATAACCTGACCTGGATTCCCCAGAGCCACTTGCTGGATGTATCTCCCTCCTCGTCGTGTCCTGTAGGACCTGTTCTTATCTGGGATGTCCTAGTCCCCTACTGCCCCGGATAAATGAGATTACTGTGCTATTCTGGCTTCCCACGTTCACACAGATGAGGGTTGAGGGAGGTTTGTTGGCCGGGCAGTGCTCCCTGTCCCCGGTACAGGTGCTTGGTGACCCAGCCAAGTCCCAGAAGCAGTTCCAGCTGCCGGGGGGTTGTACACGCTCCCTTGTAGGTGGGTCCAGCTTGGGGAGCAGAAATGCCCATCATCTCCTCAGCAGGAGCAGCCAGCTGGTACAGAGCACTGCCTGCTGCTTACCCAGGCGCTCACAGCCGCCCGGAGCAGCTGAGGGGTGCAGAGTGTTGACCAGGTCCGTGTGGGTGGCAGGAGAATCTGGCCTTTCCCTTCAGCGCAGCTTGATCCCGAGGGAAACGCTAAGATCGTGCTCGTTCGGGTGTTCAGGAGGCCTGGTGTGGCAGACGCGGGGTGTACCGGCGGCGGAGCCCTGAGCCCCCGAGCTCCCGCAGCACGCTGGCCCTAGCTGCTGAGCCCTTCTCTTTGCAGACCTGGAGCGGCAGCTGGAAGAGCAGAAGAAACTTGCCAAGGACCAGAAGGCGAAATCCCAAACCATTCAGAACGTGGTGCTGATGCCCGTCAGCGCGCCCAAGCCCCCCAAGAGACCCCGCCTGCAGCGCCCAGCCTCCGCCACCGTCCTCAGCCCCTCCACCCCCATCCAGCAGCCGCAGTTCACGGTCATCTCGCCCATCGCTATCGCGCCCGTCGGACAACAGTTCTCCGTGGGCAACATCCCGGTGGCGACCATTAGCCAAGGCTCCAGCCCGGTGACTGTTCATACCTTGCCGTCTGGCTCCCAGCTCTTCCGATACGCCACCGTGGTGTCCTCCTCCAAGACCAGCTCCTCCGACACAGTCACCCTCCACCCGTCCTCCAGCCTGGCGCTGCTGAGCTCGGCGGCCATGCAGGACAGCGGTGCCCTGGCCAACGTGGCGGCCGTGGTCAACCCCGTGGAACTGGTGGCCATGGAGTCCGGCCTCACTTCCACCATCCAAGCCGTGGAAGGCACCTCAGATGACGGGCAGACCATCATAGAGATCGACCCGGCGCCGGATCCCGAAGCGGACACGGATGAGTCGGAGGGGAAAGCTGTGATCCTGGAGACAGAGCTGAGGACTGAGGAGAAAGTGGTGGGAGATGTGGAGGATCATCAGCACCAGGTCCATAACGTGGAGATTGTGGTCTTGGAGGACTAGTGAGGAAGGCAAGCGTCAGTTTGGGGAAGAGTT
Source organism: Ibycter americanus (assembly GCA_035590275.1). NCBI lineage: Eukaryota > Metazoa > Chordata > Aves > Falconiformes > Falconidae > Ibycter > Ibycter americanus. The sequence goes on along the minus strand of JAVJGI010000003.1, from coordinate 29,041,952 downwards.
GGGAATTTGTTTTATTTTGGGCTTTTTTGTTAAGCATCTTTTCCAGCCACCCCATTTGTTTCCATGGATATTTCCATTGTACTGTATATTTTATATATATATATATGTGTGTGTGTACATATATATATATAAAGACTTTTTTTTCTTTTAAAACAAAAATGCTGGAGAAACACGTGAGACCTGGAAAAGGCTCCGTCTCCGTGGAGCACTGAACAATACCGCCTGTTCGCAGGGTCGAGGAGAGACGGGATCTCTGCTGAACAACCCAAACTGGGAGGAACTGGACGAGGGCTCCCGGCGCTGGGAGCGCGCCGTGGCCTGGCCATGCGTGGGGGGCTTCCGCTCCGGGCCTGCCCTGGCCCCAGATATTTTATTTCAGAGAGACAATAACCAGTGGCTGGAGCGTTGATGTGACTGTGGGAAGGGGTGACAGCTTTGGGGTGGAACAGGTACCTCATTTGTATTTTTATTTTCCTCCAGGGAAGGGGATTCTGTCGGACTCTTCACTGTCACCTCAACTGGGATTTTTTTAATTATTATTCTTGCTTTGGGGAAGACGACAGTAACCCCAACTTTACTGTCCGTATTCTCCTCCTCCTCCTCCACACAAATTGTTTTTATATCTATATTTTTTGGTATTTCTTTGCTCTCTCCCTTCCCTTGTCCAGATTTCCCAGCTGCAAAGCCCTGGGACCTCCTCTCGCCAGTCTCGGGGGGCTGCTTTATCCCAATCCCACCTCTTCCCGTGGCACTTTTCCCCCATCCCTTTCCCCGCCTGGCCAGGCTCAGTGCTGCAAACGCCGCTTGGAGACTCCGAGATCACTTCAGCCTTTTGCGGAAAGGCAAAAAAAGAATCAACTCAAGCTTAAAACCACAGCCTCCCCCGTGGCTGCTCCCGTCGGGGTGTACAAAGCATGTCGTGCTGTTGCTTTCCGGGAGAGCTGGACTCCGGATCGGGGCAGCTTCTGTTTACACTGTGTGCTGGGGCTGCTCCGTGCTTGTCGCTACTTGTTCGGTGGGTTTATTTTTGTATTTTTTTTTTTTTCTTCTTTCTTCCTATAATCTCTTGGCAGGATTAGAACCAGCACGTTGCTGAAATAACGTGCGCCCCGCTGTTTTCCCCCTCTTCCCCTCTTTTTGGTGGGTTTTATTTTTTTTTTTTTGGTTTTTTCGGTTTTTTCGCTGGCCGGGGTCCCTTTGGGCCCCGCGGTGGGAGGACGGACGGGGGAAGCGCCGGGGCCGTTAGAGCTGCGGAGGTTTGGGGGGGCTGGGGGGGCTGCTTGGCTGGAAATATTAAGCAAAACAACAGCAAAGGAAACACACCTGGGGGGCGGGCGGGCGGGGGGAGGAAGATGTGTTTGGCTATTTTTTGCATTAAAAGGAAAACTCGAAGGATGCTCCAGTGGTTTATTTGCGGGCAGGTGGGCGGCGGCGGCTCCGCGGGACCCCCGGGATGCCGCCCGCTGACTTGTAACGTGTCTCTTCTCTCTACAGGTTGGTACTAAGAAGTGCCTTTCCTGACGTCTCTGCTGCTTGGGACCGCTTCTAGAGCAGCCGCTGCTTTTTGCCTTGCTTGCTGCCAGCTAGACTGCGACGACAGCGCATCCGCCAGGCACCCCCCTGCCGCCCGCCGAGGGCCGGCGCGCTCGGGCCCTGCCCTAGCCTGCTTTACTGTAAAAATAAAAGTTTGCTGCGAAGGTCAGATATCTTCTGCCCGAAAACCAAGGAGAGGAGGAAAAAAAACCAACCCCCAAACAAAAAAAAACAAAAAACAAACCACCCCAAAACCACCCCATCTCGATCGTTGCTCTAAACTGCTGCATCTGTCTATGCCAAACTAATCGATACCGATTGCACCACAAAAACCCCCGCTGCAAATTCAGCTGCGTGGAGATTACCTTCCAGACAACTTTTCCTGAAAGCAGCTTGGAAATCCCGTGTCGGAGGGTCTGCCACATTTCCATGCTCGCACCGTGGGCTCCGGCCGGCACTCGGGATGGGTAACTGAGCGCACCAGCCTAGCCCCGGGCCGCACGTTTTAACGTTCACCTTGCCGGTAACCCCGGCGTTTCTCTAAGTACAAGACCTCTGACAGTGTCACGCTGTGAACTCGTGGTGGCACAGCTTTTCCTTGAGATTGCGGCCACCCAATTTTACACGTACTTTTAAAATAGGGAGGGGGGGGGGGGGGGAAGAAAAAAAAATTCTGGAGGTGGCACTTTCATCATTTCCAGTTTTATCAGTTCAGCTACTTGTTTGTCCATTTTATTGGAAATTTTAACTACCTGTAAAATCTAAAGATGGCTGTTAGTGTCACGCCGATTCGGGACACAAAATGGCTAACGCTGGAAGTGTGTAGGGAGTTCCAAAGGGGGACTTGCTCACGACCAGACACGGAATGTAAATTTGCACATCCATCGAAAAGCTGCCAAGTTGAAAACGGACGCGTAATCGCCTGCTTTGATTCATTGAAAGTGAGTAAATACTATATTATTTTCAAGGATATACGGTTAATGAAAGACGCGGTTGTAGCCAGAGAAACCCTGCAGCCTGAAATGGAGCAGTTGCTGGCTGCCAGCAGTGGGATGTTTTGCTGCTCTTATTTTATTGATGCTCGTTGATTTATTTTGCTGTTTTCCTCAGGGGAAGGGGAAGGATAGGGGGAGTGAAGGGAAAATACGCTTGACAGGACTCAAATCCCCTGGTATGGCTACAGTGACTGGCTCTTTGCCTCCAAATTATCCTCTGCCTGTAGCTGGAATAAAGGGCACTTCACGTAGAAACAGCAAAGTCACTGTAAGGATTCTTAGTTTTTAATAGCACAAACCACGTAAGCAATATGAGGATTTGTTTCCATCTCGTAACTACCAGCGGGTTGTTGGTGTCTCTGGACAGCTGATGGTGAATCTTAGAAGAGTGTTTTCCTCCCTAGGTTATTTGGGCATCTGTGAGCACCCTGCTTGTATTTCTATGTTTGGGACTGCTGTGGTTATCCTGCCTTTTTCACAAATGCACTTGCTTAAGGGAAGGACAACACTTAGCAGAAAGCAAGGTGCAGAGCTCTAGACGTGCTGTAGCAGGGAGGGTGCAGCCTCATTGTGTTTTTAGGAGGCATGCCTGAGTTAGGCACTATAAATGTATTGCTGCTGTTTTGCTGTAGCTGTAGCTTCAGTAGTTAGACATGTGGGTCCCGGCGCCTTCCCTTCATTTCTTATGAATTAAATAATCTTAACATTTAAAATACACATCCCACAAACAGTGTGGAATTAATTCAGTAGAGTCATAAAAAAAAATATCAAAAGTTTGGAAACGGAAATGTGTCTGTCAGGATTTTTTCTGCAGTATAATTTTCTCTTCCTGGGACCAAATCCCGGGAAGTGGAGTAGAGACCGAGCTGGCTCATGGCAGAGACATGCTCTGGGGAGGGAGTCGTAGCTGTAACCAGCTACTGCAAGTCACTTGTGCGGCCGAACCCCGATCGCAGCGGGAGCTGGGCAGGAAGTGGGTTTGTAGCGGTTTTATATAAATCCTGCAACATTCCCGAGTTTAAAAATGTGTCTTGTCTCAGATCAGGGTAGAGAGTGAACCTTTAAAATGCTCTCTGGCCTGAGATACCTGGCCCCATCGCCCCCGGCCATGTTTCAACTCATGGATTATGGAATGGTTTTGTTTCTGTGTTGTTCAAATTTAATTTAAAATTACAGTCAATATAATGTATGTGGGGGGTGGGGGAAGAAAAATCCATTTTAAAATGTGGAAATGAAATGTTACTATGCATTTGCAATAGTGTTGGAGTTCAGGACAGTGCCAGAGGCCGTGGTGCTGATGGGGAGTCCTGGCCCCAGGCATCACCCTCACCGGAGAGCGACCCAGTGCCTCTGCCCGCCCTCGCCATGGTGGCTACTAGCCCTGGGCGGCAGCAAGCCCACCTGGTGCTTCCTTGGCATGGCATGGCACGGGCTAGCCACCACTGTGAGGACGCTGTGCCTGCCGGGTGCCGTCATTGGAGGCTGTGTGGCCAGCCGCAGCGGGGACGGCTGTGCTGCAGTGCTGCTCCCATCTCGGCCTTGGAGGTCTAAATTTGCCTCTGTGTGAGAGGCTGTGAGGGTGAAGGTTCATTTGCTGGTAAAACACTACCCGCAATGTCCCCCGGTTTAATTTCCCTATGATCTGTCGTGGCCGCAGTGGCCTCACCCCACTGGCCTGGTGCTTTTCTGAGCAAGGATGAGACTGAAAATGTTGAAACAAGGCACCGGAATTAACTGGATATGAATCTCCTTTGCTATGGGAGGCATCACCTGAGTTTGCTGTATGTCATCACCCTCCACTCAGATTCCTGGCGTCCACGGTCATTGGAAGTGCCTTCAAATCTCTGTGCCGGACGAGGAGGCCTGCGGCACTGGAGCCGGAGCGGCAGCCTGGCTTGTGTCTGGATGAGAGGCGGACCAGGGGCTGGCCAGGCTTCCCCAGCCCCAGCAGTACAGCTGGCTTGTCTGTTGCCGTCAGCAGGGCTCTTCCACTTCCTTTTTTATTGAAGGAGATAATTATCACCTCTCTAAAGAGCTGCGAGGTCCACGGATAATAACTTGGTAACAACACAGCATTATTACATTGCTTTGGAATAGTCCATGGAAAAGAGACTCTTCTGCCCATGTAAAGCCAGCGCAGTAGCCGAGCTGTAAGCTGGGAAAGAATATGCTATTTAAAAATACACTGCTTACCAGCTGTGTTTACTTGTGTTCATGCTGAAAGGTTTACTTGTGGCTGAGGTGCTGTGTGCTGGCTCCCAGGGGATCCAGCGGATCCCCTTGCTGTAGCCTGGGGAACAGGGCCGGGTCATGCTGCTGCCGCCGCCAGAGCCAGGAGACCCGCTCGCTGCGTGAGCCTTCGCATGTGTTTGTCAGCTGGCTCCCGAGCTTTTTAAATTTTCTTTTTCTTAATTTTTTTTTTAATTATTATTATTATTAAAGTAGCTTCTATAATGTATGAGTACTTCTGGTAAACAGAAAATGGAATGCATCCCTTCAGTGAGTTCCCTGTCCAGTCCACATAGTGGAAAAGCAGTTGCTCAGGTTTGGTTTTGTTTCAGATCTTTGGCAATTTCTGTGTGTGTGAAGCTAAACAAGCTCTAGTTACTTGGTTAAGTTTTGTGCAATGTCAGAAACCTTAGATGTTATGCAGAAACAATTTAGGGAGATGTTATACCAGATTTGTCTGGACCCTGTAACGTCAGCTGATAGTTTACCAAAGAAAAAGAAAATATTTTTGTTTAGGATATTCAAAAGTAATTTTTAATATTTCAGTAATTTGGTGTGGATATAATGTCCTTGCTCTTTCCTAAAATAGCACTACACCTACAAATTTACCTCATTATTAAGATACTTGATTTCTTATAAATCTGCGTAACATTAGTATTAACCAAACAGCTGTTATTGCATTGTCTCTTGGACATAAGACTGATATTTAGTCACTGATTTTTTCTTCACAAACTGTGAATGCATCTTTCGCTCATAGCACTCCCAAGAATTCATGTGTCTTGGAAAAAATGCTTTATATTAGCTGACATCAGACAGGTGTGTGGTAGTGCTGCAGAGAGCTGCAGCCCCCGGTAGGAATACTTGCTCATGAGCTGGAGATGGCCGGTGTGCTCTGCTATATTTAGAACATAAACAGGCAAAGCAGATACCTTCTGAGGGGACCCCGTGAAATGGCAGTACCCTTCAGCTCTGCCCGGCCAGACTTTGGCCTCCGTCCCAGGTGTCCTCCGCGGGTGTTGTGCAGGGACGGAGCACGCAGCCAGCCGCAAGCAAACACAGCTCCTCTGGTCTGCTCATAGGAGGTAAAAATAGATTTCAGAAGTGCATCTTTCAGCTTCAGTAAAATACTTCCCCCCTACCCCCCTGTGAAATGAAAGCAAAAACAGCGTGTGTAGGTCTGGAGCAAAAAAAGAGGGGCATTTACAGCCAAGGATCTCTGCTCCATGTTGTGTTGCTGCCCGTGGGTGCCATTGCCGGCGTTCGCAAGGGCTGCTTGTTGAGCTGTGGCACTGCAGCGTTCATCCCTGGACACGTGTCATTTGTTGGGAAATATGTCCTGTGTGTGCACCTCATGGGTTCTTTCTTCATCCGGAATTGGTAACAAGCAGCAGTTGTTATGTGTTAATTAGGAGCGTGGGGGAGAAGAAGGAAGACACGTACATTTCTGTGATGGTGGCAAGGTAGTGCAAGACAGAGGTCAGGGCCATGTCAATCAGAGCAAGATTTTATCATCTTGCTGTTGAATACCCTGCTTCATAATTAGTTCTAACTGGAATCTGCAAGGCTGTCCTGAGGGTAGTGTGTTAATCAAGATAAATGCGTGTGGGATAATCTAGCCCTTAGATATTAGGAGGATAATTTTAAAACAAGAATGATTATGTAGTGTATTCAAATTGTGCGCTTGAGTGGCTGAGTCAGCTCCAGCTTTGGCTCTGCGTTGTTTAAATGCCGTAGGATTTTTTTCCTAAATTTGGATGCCTAAAAGCCTGTTAAACTGTCTACAGCAAAAATAAGCTCTTGAGTTCCTAAATCAGGAGTCTGGTTTGCAACAGAAATTAGAATTTTAGCATAATTCTAAAACATTATTTTCTCCACACACACACCCCCCCCCCCCTTGGAAAAATATGCCTAAGTAGAATTCATTTTTGAAATTACATTAGCTTCATCAGATGTTCCGATAGATGAGTCATCTGACGTTTCCTGAAAACTGAGATAACAATGTCTTAACAATGGGGAGATGGATGTCAAATGCAAATCTTGTGGGAGGCTGCAGATGCGCCGAGGACACCCCATCAGCCTGCCTGCAGTTTGTGTGTGCCGTGTCCTTTGGCTGCCACATGATCTTTCGTAGCCGTATATTTTTGAAAGCATAAAGACAGTGAGGAAGAAAGCGGGGAGGGGGTGATGAGGACTCGGACTGTTTCCTGTAGTGCTGCCTGGTTGCGGTCAGCACTGCTGCTAGCCGGCACTTCTCCACTGCAGGCAGTGGGCTTTCAGCAGGGTGGGAGCTGTTGTGATCCAAAACGTGCCAGTTCTAACTGATCTGAACTTCACAGGATTTCAGCAGCCTTGGTAAACATGGCAGGATTTGGTCTGAATCACAGTTTATCCCCTTGGAGCTGACATCCACTACGGGCACTGAAACTTTCAAATAAATTTTTGCTCTCTTCAGTTACGCTTCTGCTAAGGCAGCTACTTCATGCTCGGCTGGATGTCCCAGTGAAGTGTAAAAGCTTTTTCCTACTCTTCCTTCAACAGCTGAAAAGTCTTGAACACTCGTATTTCTCTGCTTTTTTGAAATTCTAAGAAAAAGGCAGAGACTGCAAGTTCAAGTCTTTACACTGATGATGTCTGAGCTTGAAGCTCTGGTGCCTTGTGTGTAAGATCCGCCAATATGTAGTATGTTAGTAGTTTTTATCTTCTGTTGAAGAAGTACTTATTTTTTAAAAATGAAACTCCTGAACTCTGTACAAGTGATGCGCCACTTTTTACCAAGAAACCTTAAAAATACATAAATGCATTATTATTATTATTGATGAACTTGGCGAGCAGCTTATTTCTGCCGCCTCAGAGATGTAATTGTTAATTGTTCAAATCTCTCTACTGCATCACTGCTTCAAAAAATAATGATTTTTTTTTTGACTTGTCATTCCCATTCGTGTTATACTTACCTAAGGGTGCAGAATAAGGACCTTATTTATTTTAATACCAAAAAAAGAAAAACACAGGAAGTGTATTTCATTAATAATGTGAGAGTGGCAGATCATTGGCTCTATCTCTCCTTTAATGAAGGCAGGAGAAAAACATACAGAAACATAGTTACAGATCACTAGCAGGTGACTGTTGGTTAATGTTAACTTTGTGGTATATGGCATCGCTTGAGTGCCCGGCAGTAACAGCATTCAGGGCGCAGAGTTGAGATTCAGCTCAGGGGCTGGGAGGCAAATGGACACATGTCTGATTCCAAGGAAACTTGTAAAGCGGTAACCCTTGGAAAAAAATGAAAATATAAGCAGAGTTCAAATTCCTGAGATGTGATTTGCCATTTTTCTCCTCTTCAGTTTGCCAGTAGGCTGAGCTGCAGAAGAGGAAGCAAAAGGAAAGTGGCAAGTACATTGGGAAAATGGTGCAATTGTTAGGCTGAGTGGCAAATAGTCCATTAAAAAAACAATCGAAACCATGCATGTTCCTCTGTGGGAATATAAATGGCATTTTGAAATCTTACCAAATATTCAGACAGAAGAGTTATGGCTCACTGTGGTGTTCGGAGTCCGTATTACAGATGCAGCTCTACATCTGCAGGAAAAAAATTAAAAAAAATGTAAAACATTGCATTGCAGCATTTGCACTGTCATTTTTCTAGAGGCTGTACATAATAGAAACCAGCGTGGGTTTCTGTTATGTACAGTTAGGAACTCTGCCGGGTACAGTCAAAATCAGTAAAATTCTGAACTAATTTGTGGGGAAAATGTAAAGAGGTGTAAAATAAGAAAACCTTATGTCAAGAATATTCGGTCATTTGTCCCAAGTCTTCAAATGAGTGGTCAGAAGCAGCCTGTGAGGCCTCTTTCCTTCCCGGGATGACCCCAAGTCTCCATTTTTCTAAATACGGATGCCTTGTTGCCAGGGTTCACTCTGAAATTTTTTGGAAGCAACAATTACATTCAAGACTGAATGATCACATCTGGTTTTTGACTTTGGAGAGGCATTAATGTTTCTTCGTTGGGACTGTATAGCCTTGTTAGCCCAACTGGATACCATTTAGGAAATACTGTTCTGGGGGCTGCTTAGAAGCCTGTGCTTCACGTCAGGAATAGTGAAGCTCCCGTGTCGGAGCTTCTGGCATCTGAGAATGAGACCTCTTCTCTAGGAGACTGGCCAAAGCCAAGGCAAGCCTGCAGCCCTGCACCAATTCGGTCAGATTCAGAGTGCCCTGTTACGAGAAAAAAACAGTATTGTTTCAGGGTGGGTTAGTAACTGGCACCTTTTTAATCCTCACTCAGTTTTCTTGTGCTTCCTTCCATGCAGTGTTGTTTTTCCCTATGGATTGTTGGTGGGTGCGTGGGGCTGGGCTCAGTGGAGAGCCATTCCGCAGCAGCGGTTTTCACCCTGGGAACCAGCGCCTGGCACCGGCCTGCTGCTGCTGGGGAGTCTGGACTCGGGGCGGGGGGAGGCAGCAGTGCCCCACGCTCAAGCACAGGCTTGGGGTAGGGAAGGCTTTGATGAAGAGCAATTAAAAAGTATTCCTGTGTATTGTATATCTTTCCCCTGCTCTGTGTTGCTTTCAAAGGGAACAAAAGGGAGAAGGCAGTCTGGTGCCGGCTGGAGCATCTTCACGGGGCGGGTGTGTGTGTGTGGGAGCACTGCCTGCGGTGTCAGGTCAGCTCTCCTGCTTTGAGGACCAGGATCCCAGACTGTGCAATTTCAGTGAAACTAATTGCTTGATTTTGTCCACTGATTGCCTCGCTGTGTGTTTCCTCCCAGTGGGTTTGTGTTACATGGCTTGGGGGAAATAAGAGGGTGATCTTTCCAGTCTTTAAAGGATATGAAGCCATCTCACTGAGTCTCTGGCTTTCTGAAGTGCTAATTGGCATGCTTGCTGGCAGCCTTAATCGCAAGGGACTGGACTTCTACAGGTGAATGTGCCAGCAGGCAGCACAGTGGCAGCTGGTCCCTGCTCACCGGACTGTGTGAGCCTCACACTGTGGCTCAGGGATCCAGGCTTTTCTTCATTCAGGGCTGCACCAGCAGCACTTAGATTAGTTCCTGTATAAAATAACTAAAGAGATGCTTCTATTCTGATCCCGAGTTCTCTTTACTGCATTCTACAGTGCCACTAGAAGGATCACTGTGATTGAAATAAGATTTGAGTAAACACTGAATTGTCAGGTACTGAAACACAGGATTATGCAAATAAGAAAGCCTTTTTGGAGTTCATGTTTGAATTTATTGAAATACTTAGAACATCCCCTTTGTTAGGGAACATCTAATTATTTAACTGATACGGAACACCTGTTTAGGTAGTTGGAAGCAACTCCAGCATTTTGATCAAATAGAGAAAAATACTAAGATCTGATGAAGTGGATTTTTAAAGAAGAATAATAAATCCAGCTACTCCATTTGCAGGGTGTAGTGATGCTGGAGTGCTTCACACCAGCAATGGCAAGCCGAGCTCCCGCTGCATTAGTAGCAGCAATGTAGGAGACCTCAAAGGAGCTCTGCTTCGTGTGATCCATGAGAAACTGTGCTGGGAACATACTGCATACCCAGGTAATGCCGGTTTGAGCTGCAGAAGCTCTGGCATGTCCCCGGTGGGAGCTGACCCTGTGCCCTCCCTGCAAGGGTAGGGGGCTGGCAGGGTCACAGCAGAGTGGTCAGGTGTGTGCCTCCTGCCCAGCCAGGTCTGTTACCTGTCCATGGGGCAGTGGGGTTCCCCGAGGGGCAGCGGTAGGGCAGCAGTGATGAGTGCCATCGTGGGCATTGCCCCCCATGGTGTCTGCGTGTCTGACCTGGAGCTGAGGTCTGCTCCATTGCAGAAAAACAGAGCTGCATTTTGTGGGCACTGCCTGGAGAAGTGGCATCCCTGCTTCAGAGTGAGTAGAGGCATTCCTGGGTATAGCAGAGACATTGGTGTCATAAACAGGATCTCTTTCCTCAGACTGCATTTTTTTATATCCCAGGCACTGCATGGACTTCCCGGTTGATAAAAGTGCTGAACTCGGCAGCCTTTTGCACACTTTGACTGCCAGCTCTCAGCCCTGGAGATCCTGAAAAGTTATCTTGCTTTTCAGAAATGGGATGCTGGGAACACAAGTGCTGCTCCAGTGGGAAAATGCTGATGCTTCAGAAGTTTGCTCAAAGGCTGCTGAAGAGTGGTGGTGCTTTAGCAGGAGGGTTTGAAGGGGCCGGCTGGGGTAGCGGGTTTGGATTGAGCTTCCTTCCCGAGAGCACTTCAAGTCCTGTCAAGTTCCTGGAAAGACTCTCTTCGGCTCTGGATTCCTCTGGAGCATTCCTAACTTGGCGAAATAGTACAGAGAGTTAGCAAAAAAAGACGAAAATACTATTTGAAGAAAGGAGCATTTTTTTTAGGAACCAAAGCTATTTACTTTGTCGGCAGGATTTAACTGAATTTGAATGGGATCGTTTCCAAGCTTAAATATAAACATAAGTAGTTGTGAGACTGAGATTTAAATTTGAAAAAGAGGAATGGCAAAGTTTGGAAATTGTCCACACTGTCCATCCTGCTGTGCCAGCTGCATGGGAGGGCATGTGTCCTTATGTGCCCGAGGGGCCAGGAAGTAGCTGGTGTAGAGAGGGGGCTGTGAGGATGTGGGAGGTGGATGGTCCTGAGGCCACCTCTCTTGGGGAAATGCCTGTGGGACCCGTAGGAGCAAGCGCTCTGTTGAACCCGAGAACATGGCAGTTCATGGCTGGGGCAGATCATGGGCAAGAGTCAGCTCAGGTACAAGGTTGTCTGCAGTGTACCTGGGGAGCAGGATTGTTTGTTTGTGGACACGCTGAAAAAACCCCCACAATCCAGGAGCAGCCACGCAGACCCAGGGTAGCTGCAGGTGTAGTAGGTAACCACCACTTTGCAGGAGTAAAGGAGATTGTTTTATGCTGCTCTTAAGTCTTTCCCGTCTCCTGGTCATGGGTTGACTTGCTGTCCGAGGGAAGCACCCACCTGCAGAGCTTCAGGAACATCAGAAACCCTATAGCATTTTCGCCCCTAGCAATGTTAATGTTGCTTCAATTCCCAGCTTTTCCAGTGTTGTTTTCCCTTTCCCTGTCCTTTCTCTAGACGTGCATCCTTTTAAAAGCATCCTCAGTCTTGAAAGCATAAATACAAGCTGATCATAAACATTACAGGATTAAGATTGCAGGAAGACACAAGAGTGAATTAATTGCTTTATATGTGCTGGAGAGAAATCTAAGGAATAACCACGTGTAAAAGTGTGCAAGTAAGCAAGCAGAGTTCCATGATGTATTTGTAACAGCAGTTACACTCTGGGAGCACAGAGTGATAATACATTGCAGAAGTGCATTTCTGTATCCTGACACAGGGATTCAGTTGAAAATCCTGTGCGATTTTGGTGCTAGTTTCTCTATACAGGGCAAGGAAGAGGTTGCACTTTTTTTTGAGGGAGAGCTCTTTCCAGCCTTTACTGGCCCATGGAGAGGTTTTCACTTCACAGGAGCCTGGCAGATTTTTAGCTGTGTGTGGTAGCTAGCATAGCAGTGTCAAGAACAGTGCACGTTTTTTCTTCGTTTGTTAATACAGGAACAAGAGAATGCATGTTTAACTGAAGCCTTTTGAAAACAACAGACAGAATGAAATGTTTTCTGGGACCTTGGGACTCGCTATAAACTGACATTGATGAAGCAAATACTTGGAGAAAGAAAAAATTACTTGGTCCTGCTTTTAGAGCAGAATTCAGCCATTGGTGTGCAGCAGCTTGGAGCGCGTTGTACAGCTGGAGACAGGGCGAGCTGAAGCTGGACAGGCTGCTGGCTCTTCTATCACTTCCCATTTTCTACAGTGGAATTGGGGGTTTGAGCCAGCTTTTGATGGTAAATTGTGCCTGTAATTCAGCTTTCTGGTGGTAGGGCATGCTGAAAAGATGATTCACATTAACATAACCTTGCTTGTCCAGTATGCTGGTAAAATCTTCCCTGCAGTGAACTGAGCTAAGCAACAGCTCGGATTTATGCAGTGACTGTAACCGAATGAAAATGCAGGCAAGTTAGGAAAAACCCAGATTGGGCAAACTGAATGAGTAAAGATTTCACACTCAAACTAGATGTTCCTCTGCAGAAGCAGAAGAGTCAGTTCTTTGTATCTATTACGTTATTATTTATTCCTTTTGTTTATTGAACACTGGGGCTGCATCTTGTGTTTCATGGAGCAGAACAAGATGCCTCCCTTGCACAAGGCATGTAGGTAATGGATGGACGGATACACATGGATATATATGGCAGCTTTATTTCAAAGTAGAGTACATTAAAATGGGAAGTTCTTTTTGATAGTGGAGCACAAGGAATTGTTTCATAGAAAAAAAGTAATTTGTGATTTAAATATTTCCAGTTGATGCTAGGGAGGCTTGCGATGGGCAATTTCTCACTTGGCCAAGCATTTGTTGCACAGAAGTGAATGTGTGTAGAACTGCAATCTGGCGAAGTATACCTGCAGCAAAAGAGTAAGGGCACAGTAACCTGAACTAAATATTTTAATCTTTTTCCAAGGCTGGACTGAACAGGAGGAAAAAAGAGATTTTTAGAACAGTAGTACCATGCAGCTTCAGTTAAAACTGGCTTTTCTGGAAATTATTATAGACTCTCGAGAGCATGAGAGTCTCCAGCCTTTAAAGTCAACTCAGCTTTTCATTGTTTTGAAAGTAAAATTGTCTGTACTTCCCTAATGGTACTAGCAAAGGTAGTTTCAATATAAGATTGGACAATAGTTTAAAATATTGCTGGAAGGAGTGTTTAGAAGTATTTTTACTTCTAACAGCTACATACTTGTAACAACTTATTTGCAAGTTGTATTTTGTGTTTAGAAAACATTCCTAGTGTTAATTTCCTTAATGTGCAAGCAGAGCAGTGAACACACAGGTGTAATTTCTACACTCTCACCTGTGAAAGTGTGGAATATATGGAGCAAGATTTGTGCTCAGGGGAGATAAATTTGCAAGGAAGCTTATTGAACTCTTTAGGAAGAATAAACCTGAAGGCATCTAAAAATGTAATAATGTCGGTGAGAAATTAACTTTTCTGCATGCAACTGTTAAATAAGCCTAATGGCAACAAATCAACTAAAGTGTGTGTTAAATATAAGGAAATTGATGCACTAAGCAAAGACCATTTTCAAAACATAGAAGGAGGTATTTATTACTCAAGGACTGAAACAAAGCGGGAGCAGGAGAGCAAGGCAGAAGCGCAGCCAGTGCCACACGGCAGCCTGAGCAGTGGGATCTGTCAGCTGGTGCAGGGTGAAATAAACCCTCTGTATTATGGCCTTTGGACTTGGACTTGGCCCCTGATGCGGCTGCCAGCTCGATCCGTGCTTCCAGAGGTGGCCAGCAATTGCCTTGCTCTCAGGAGCAGTGTGGCAGACCTCAGTCAGCCCAGGTAAATGGATTTAAGAAGTGTTTAAATGGCAACCCAGTAAGATGCAGTGCACTAAACTGGCCGTTTGCTAACACACTGAGAGGACCTATCTGAAGCATCTTGAGTAAAGCTGAAAGGAGCGAAGTAGAAACATGTGTAATCATATATTTATTTATTTTTTTAAAATCTGCTGTTTTCCCTAGTGACTTGAATGAGAGAAGAATGGGTGCTATCACATAAACTGGAAAATAAGACAAGCCATATAAATAGTCTGCATAATTTTTCAGAAATATCTAGATAGGTATGTAAGGGAGAAGGGCAGAGTGATTATAGATAAAAGAAAATTTAAATGCCTGCACAGTGTGATGCAGCTGATTTTTGTTTGTGGTACAGCTACTTGTATCATTAAAATAAATGAATTGGCAAAGGTAAGAATGCCATTGTGAGGAGGCAGAAATACCAGCTTCCTGGCAACTGTGTTGGGTTTAGTAGATCATGGATTACAGTGTTTAAAGCTTTCTGGGAACGTTACTTTCCTAAAGCCTGGAAATTGACTGAAATAAGCTTAAATTGTACAGAGTCAAAGTCTGGTTTATATACTCTGCCTTCTTCAGAGGCGTTGCAGTGATTCCTGTTACCTTGCAATCATTTAGCTGCCCTCAGTCACGTTTCGGGGGAGCAGGACCTTGCAGCCTGCAGGTAGCGTCGAGCCTGTTGGAGGTGCTTGTCACAGCTGTGGCTGGAGAGGGATCCCTCAGTTACTTGTCAGAGCTGACAACTAACTGTCTTCGCCTGCAGTTGGTACCAGTAAGAGGCATTAATCACAGTAGCTGTAAATGATTAAGGTTTTTTTTTTTTTATGTGCCTTGTTACTTTGAATAGAGCTGAGTGTTCCAAAGTGCAAGTTATATGCAGTGTTGCTCATTTTACTTTAAAAAGTTTTGAATCATGCAGATAATTAATTCAAATGATGATTTAAAAAAATCCAGAAAAAACTGACTGGGAAATTATTTCTCATTTGGTTTTAAAAACTCCTTGAGGTGAAAATAATTAGTCACTGCAGTTATAAATTGATACGGCTTCTTTACGCTGAAGTAAACGATTTTTCTTAAGGAGAGGTGCCAGTTGTACTGGTCAAGGTTCAGAATACCAGAATTTCTCCCTGCTTTTTTATATTACATCTCCTATGTGAACTACAGATGCCTTTATTTTATACTTAGGTGGGGGGAAAAAGGAGAAATAGAAAGAAACTTTATTATAAATTCAAATATCTAGTACCAAAACGATCTGGAACAGACATATAAAGTGATTAATCATAATTAACATTTATTTAACTATTACCATGTTGCTGACCCTGCTTAGGACCTGGTCAGGAGTGCGAGTGGCAGGGTGGTTCATTTGCCCTTGTCACCCAGGTTCGTTAGGGCAGCGCCCACTCAGGCTGTGGGCTGTGTGTGCAGGAGGCCCAGCACCATTGTCCTGCAGGTGCTGAGCGCTGCTGCAGTGCCCCGGTGTCTGCGTTTGCTTAACTCTCTGGGGTAACTTGCCTGTAAGTGTTTTTCAAGTACACGAAGGCTGGCAGGATGGGAGCCGTGAATTTAGATGAACAGAATGAGTTAGTTTCTTTAAAAATATATACAACTGTGTATAGAAGGAAAGATACCATTTTAGTTGCTGCATGCAGGATTGTGAATGCAGCTACTGCACTTACGCTTTCCTTTTTAAAGTACTTCTTGAAATCAGTGTTTTGTTAATTTCATTCTACTTGGTGTACAAGAAATTTAACCAAATTTCTTAGGTCTATTTTTATTTGCTTAAGTACATTAAGGATGTATTTTTTCAGGAAGTTCTGTAAGGCGGGGTTAGTTGGTTTGTTTTAGTTCAAGGCTGGAAGAACAAAGGCGTTTAGGTGCTAAAATGTTTGTGTTACTGTTGCCAGCTAAGGAACCAGTACATTGTTAAAGCCTTTTTGCCTCATTTTTTACAATACATTTGGCTGTAGGTGAAAGCAGATGGCGTATACATATATTGGGTTTTGGAGAAGAGCCGGGGGACGGGAGAAGGAGCTGCTGTGGGGCTGAATGGGCCAGCCTGAAGCCAGAGCAGGCTGCGGGCTGGTCCCTCTACCCTTCTTTGCATGTGTATTTTCACTTCACATCTTGGAGGGAAGAAACCTGTTCAGGTGGAAAGCTGCAGCTATCTAAAGGGTGGCTGGCTCCGGCTGGTAGTGACGGTGAGGTCTGATGTTCTCCACTTCACTGGGCAGGGTGCCAGGCGGTGCTGGGCAGCCCCTCGTAATGGTGGGACGGGTCCTCCTGCCCCCGAAAGCACCTTCATCTTGGTGGGGGCAAGCGCGTGGGGATGGCTACCCTGCTCCGCAGCCCGCGTGGGGTAGCCCTTGCCCCGCCGGGCGCAGACCTGTGCATGCGGCCGCTGCCGTGGCTGGGCGCCTGCCGAAACTGGGTGGCTGCAGCGGTGGCTGGCTGGGCGCGGGAGCCACCGGAGGCACAGCCCCTCTGCCACGCCAGCCGCCTGGCCGAACCGTGGGCCGAACCTGGGCAGGCACTGCGCGGGGCTCGGGGAG
>JAVJGI010000003.1:28993901-29025124 GCA_035590275.1 Ibycter americanus | reverse complement strand
CGCCACCGCCGCCTCCTCGCGCGGGGCTGGGGCTGGCGTACCGCCGCACTGAGGTGAGTCGTGGCACCCTTAGCTTCCTAGCTCTGCCCCTCTGGCGCAGGGGTCTGCGTGGGGGCCGCGGTCTGTGCCACGGTTGAGGCCCTGAGCAGAGTGTGGACTGTGGGGTGGGGGCCAGGCTCAGCCGCCCCTCCCCACCTCGGGGCTGAGCCCGGCCCTGGGGAAGGCGCTCGCAGGTGGGATGGCGCAGGCGAGAGGGCGTCTTCAAGGCGCACATTGCCAGGGGGAAGTGAAAAAGAAAGTAGTCAAAGGGGAAGAGGAGGTGATGACCATGGCGTTCTTCAGCTTACAGAAATAAAATGTGTGAGGAGGCGATTTAATCTCTAACTGGAAAAGAGGACAAAGCAGAAGAAAGAAAGAAATTAAAAGGAGAGACAGAAGACTGAAAAAAGGCTGAGATTAAAGGGGGTCAGGTGCTGTCACACGACCTGAAGGATACCAAAGGAGAAAGGACTCTGTTTTAGAAGCATGAGCAGGCAGAAGGGGAAGAGGAAGACCCAGGAAAACACCAGAGATGTCGAGAACTAAACCGTTCAGGGCAGTGCATCGGCTGGGTGTAGCATACAGAAAGGCTCTTAAATTCCTTGAGAAAATGCGTTTGCTCTCAGTTCCTGCCAGCTCTTTGCAAGACAGTTTTTGTACCTAGTTGCAAGCATGGTTACTGGTGTGATCTTAAATATATCTGAAAAGAAAACTAATGCTTATTGATGGATTTTTATTTTTTTTTTTAATATGGAGGAGGGTACACCTAATTTTGCCTTGTTGGAAACTTAACATTTGGCTTGATTAAGGCACGGAAAATATGAAACGAAGCAGAGACCACCTCTTAATGTTTGGGGCCATCAGCTGAAGATATTTTTAATGTCTGTAACAATGTAAAATATTTTTACATGGTGCTTTTCACACCATATAACATTTATTATTAGATATTTCTGGTGATTTTACATGTGTAAATGCTTAAGTGGTTAACCACTGAAAAAGTGGATACAGTGGAAGTTTAAAGTTACTTGTTACAAAGCTTTCAACTGTTTTACTCTGTGCTATATGTGCATGTGTATATACACCACACACTATACTGTTTGTATGTGCTCAGTATATACCATATATAATGTATGTCTGTATGTATATGAACATCAGAGGTTAATGACAGAAAACACCACAAAGCAAGGTTCACTGACATCAGTTGGGGAACAGGAGGTGTAAACTTCTAGAGCTGTGTTGTTTTTGGGGGTTTCCTGGGGCCGATGGCTGTGGGTGTGCAGTGCCGGGAGATGCTGTGCTAGCAGGAGCAGCTTCCAGTAGATGTTCTGTTCTTGTTGCCCCAGGGCGGCCGTGCGTGCCCTGGTGCTTCCAGTGCCACCTGGGAGGGAGCCTGGCCTCGCACCGCAGGGGCTGAGCTGCTTCCCGGCCCTGCTTATATACCACAGCTCTTACCTTTTGTGTGAAGCCAATCGGCTTTATATCCAGGCAAACGCTGCTTCACATCTCTTGAAAGGATCATGGAATTTAAGTAAGTCTGTTATCAAAATTGCTCTGAGGTTCCAGCAACGGGTTTGGATTCTGATGAAAGCATTCGGCACCCAGGCACAGAAAGGTGTTGTTGTCATTAGTTAGCTGTGAGCAGACAGTCTTGTAGTACCTAGGAGCAGACACGTGCTTGTGTGTGTGCACATGCACGTCAGCAATACTTATTTGTAATAGTTATTTGTAATACCTGTGTTGTGTGTTGGCAGAATGTAGATAACAAGAGGTATTCCAACTGTTACATGATTTACTAATCATAGTGCCTTGCTTTCTTCTGGCATGCTATCTATCTGTATTACATATGGTTCTTTTAAGTCTGGATGTTTTTAAAAATGCTTCTGTACTTGCTTTCTTTTTGGCATCAGTTGAGTAGTGTGCAGGAAACCAACAGAGAGCTCCCCCCAGAACACATGGGTGGAAGGCAGGGGAAGTGCTCTCACTACCTTTAACAGAAGCAGGGCTTTGGGGTAAGGAGAGTTTTGTTCCCTCCAAAGACACGAGGGAAACACCAAGTGACCTGAGTAGGATTAGACACCCAATGACCTTTTTTTCACCCCCAGGGATAAAGCTTAAAGATTTAGTTAAGTACAGGAAATGCAGCAGATGAACTATTTATTTAGTTTTTTAAAAGACCCGTCTTAAGATCTAGATTGGCAAAAATCTATAAATAAAATTTCTATGGTGAAGTATTTGAAACATAAAAAAACACTTTTGGAAAAAGAAAACATTCACAAAAGGTAAGGCTTAGTCAGTGTTTTCCTTTCACAGCCCACTGCAAGATATCCCCTTCTTCCTTTGAGTTGAGGTGGGGAAAAAGCAGTGTCTCCCATAGGCTGGGATGAGCTGGATGAGTGTGGCTTGCTGGCGGCACTGTGGGGTTCCCCGGTGGCAATGGCAGCCCGCTGTAATTCAGACTGCTTGGGGTGATGCTGGGTGTTTAGGTCAGTGCCCCAGTACAGCTCTCCCTGTGTGTGGCTGTTTGGTGTTGGAGGTCTGCTGGGCTGACAGACAAGTCTGCTGAAATGGCACAGAACTGATGGCTGCAGTATGGGCGGAAAACGCAGATGTAGCAAACCTGCTGCCCTCCAGGTAAATCAAGCTAGTGTTCAGACCAGATCACTGAGCTCCCTGCTGTAAGCCAGTCTCACCTTGCAGTCAGTCTCATGTACCTACTGGTACTTAAGGGCAGGGGGGCGGGGGGGAAGACCCTGAAGGCAATTTGATTTTGATTTCTATTTATGTTCTTCTCCCCTGTTAACTGCACTGATTTGAAAAATAGCTGAACCTGGCATTGATCTATTTTATTTCACATTACAATTGTTAAAAATTAAACTTTATGATGTAAATTACACTGTCAAAATGACTTTCTCTGTTTTATACTTCACTGCTGATTCCAGAAGGGCTCCGGAGCTGAAATGTCCCTTTCCTGACTTTTTTCTGTCTCTGCATATATGTGTTCTGATAAAGTTATGGTTGGCTGTGGTGGGTTTCCTTGGTTTGTACATAGGTATTACTGCTGCATGTATTTTTGCAGTGCATTGATGGTTTGGTTTTAGTACTTTCTGAAAAGTAGATGTTTTCCTAATTTTGTTCCCCCTGTACATTGCTTGAGACTGGAGAGCACCGCTGTCACTCTTTGGGAAGGTGTGACAGTGACACCTTCCTGACACTCCAGAGCTGCCTCGCAGTGTGAGCTGGCAGAGTGATGCTGTAGGGCATTACTGCTAAGATTTAGCAGGACTACACAGCCCTCAGCCTCTAGAATGCTGCGTGGTGTGTGGCTGCTTGGTGTGGCATTGGGAAGGGGGTGCAGACAGGCACCCTTGTCGGGGACATAAACAGGGATTTCCCTTGGGGTGGGAGGCTGGTAATTTGGGAGGACAGAGTTGTTATCTTGGCGATACAACCCGTGACCCTGGCTGTGGCGAGGAGATAAAGTGGCCATGAATCATTGGGGAGACATCCTTAGACGCCAGCCATTTCGCCCCATGTCACTTGAATCCTTGGCCTTGCTATGGATTATTTCAGCAATTGCAGCAACTGGTGTCAGGTGACTCCTCCACGTTGTTTTCAGGCTGCTGTGTTTTGTGCATTGACTTTGGTTTAGTATGTAAAAAGGAGACTTCAGCATCTGGAAAGGCCTTTTGTGAATTAAGAAATTGCTTTGCGCTTGAACAAATTAAAAATAGCAGTTGCTAAAAATACACCCATATTTAATTTTTAAAATTTGGAAAACGTTGCTGGATTTTGTTGTTTTCTGGAGCACAGCAAAAGGTCAGTTGTCCAGCACCATCCATAGTTGCTTCATTCTTTTCTCTCTGTTCTATTTAAGTGACAAGTAGTTGAATGTTATTGACTGCTTAAGTGCTGATCGCGTGACAAATTACTGAGTTCAACCTCTGCTCCTTAACTTTGTTTAAAACATGTCTTAGCCCTTGAGTGCTGAGAAAGGCAGGGCTTTCCACTGGCAGTGATATTGCTGTGTCGCTTTGAGTGCTCGGATGGCTGCTGGGAGCTGGGACCCCTATTCCCAGGCAGGAGCACTCCGTGTGGAGCAGTTGCTGGAGGACAGGGAACTCTTAAGGGCCTGCCTGATACAAATTCAGATACTGTTGATAGGACCAAGTCCGGGAGCGCGTGAAAGGCATCAGCAGTGAGGGTCCTTGCTCTCTGACCTTGCTCTAATTACAGTGAAGCCGGAGGAGGAGGAGGGTGGTGGATGGTGTGACAGCACCTGGAACAGCAGTGGGAGCAGCCGTGGGCGGCAATGCCAGGTCTCCCTCCAGCTGTCTTCCTCCTTCCTTCTCATCGTGACTTCTGGTCCCATCTCTCCTTCTCCCTCCTCTTCTCCCTCCTCCTCCTGTTTCTGTGGCAGGAGTGGATGGGCTCCAGCTGTCACTCTTGGAGTGGGAAAATTAATTTTGCCAGCACTGCTGAGAAGCCTGACATTAAGTGGCTTCATCCAAGTGGAGGAAGAGGAGAGAGGTGTGAGCTGGTGAAGACGTGTCTTGCCCTTTGCCACTGCCCTTGGAGGTGCCACAGTGGAGCAGGATGTGAGCACTGGAGCAGTGCAGGGACAGCACCGTCTTTTGGAACCCGTGCATCTCTGGATCCCATGAAATACCTTCCTGGGGCTTTGGGGGCTTGGCAGTAGTGGTGGGTGAAGCTTTCAGCTTGAACTTGTTTTATTGTGGGGAGGTTATAGTGTTAGAAAGATCTCATTTGCTATTTCACTTCGTTCTTGGTTTACTACTTTTGAGAGTCAAGTCTGGTTTCACTTTAAAAAAAAAAGTTAGGGAAAAGAGGGGAGTTTAATGGTGTTTTTATTTCCCTTTAACACTCAGAAATGAGTTGTTTCCTCTCTCATAGATCTGTGTGAAATATATTAAAGGAGAATTTAGACTCTTGAAGAGCAAACACCTGTAATGCAGCCCTCCAGCCCAGCCCTGAGGCTGATGCTCTCATCTCTGTGACTTTGATTCTGCCTCGCACATGCTGAACTTAGGGAAAAAGTGCTTCTCCAATGAGATCATGATGCACTGGTCTTCCTTCTGAATGTTACTTTTTGTTTCATCAGTTCAATTGGCTCCCACACATGGAAAATTTTTAATTTACCACCAGCCGTGCGGCTGAACACTTCAAGCAAGAGCATTCAAGTCTTCAGGTCATAGACATGTTTTTGAGCTCATACACGCTACAGATGATGTCTGCAGAGGCTGTATTTTCTTTTTCTCAGTGTATATGGGAAAGGTAGTGCAACTGTTGAAATGTCTTATAATGAACTTAAACTTCCATTAGTACAAATGCCACTTCCTACAGCAAGATTGCTTCTGTAAAATAAATACTCCCCCCCCGCCCCTTTCACCATTGTATTTGGGTTTTTGTACCTTCCTCCTGGTGGGTGGGACCCCCCCCAACCCGGGCCCCAGGGCAGCCCATTGCTGCAGCCCTGGCTCTGAAAGGACCTGGGAACTGCGCTTCCATCAGAGGAAAGCTGCTGCTTCTGTCTGCACAGCTTGTTTTTGTGACAGTACATTTCAATTGTCAGTACCCATGTTAAAATAAACAATTAAAGGGAATTCTGACCACAAAGCAGTATTTTGCCATATTTCATGATTATTTAAATTTAGAAAAAATAAATCCTGCCATGTGTTTCCCATGAATTCGTGTCCATTTACCTCCTCTATTCAACAGCTCAAGCAAAATAGCTAGGGCAGATTAATCTTCACCCCTTTATTCCTTCAGAGCCCAGATACTCTGTAAGACCTTACAGATGCTGGAAAACAGTTTCTGCTGTCTGTGTGTACTTTCTGTTCCTCTAGTGTTATTGTCACGTTTCGTAAGCTTTTCTGAGTTATCATTGACTTTTTTCCCCCCAGTATGTGACTTTGACAGAGTTCAGCTTTTCAGGACTTTGATACTGAGTATTCATCCTGCGCACACGGTCCTGAGCATCCATGGGCTTTTACCTGGGTCCTTTCCAACAGGAACAATGCATGTATCTGAAAATCGTACCAGGGCTGCTGGACAGTGCCAGGTCAGTGAGCAGCCTTCCCTCAGGAATGGATGGGTGATGTGGGATGTGCCTGTGGCCAAGGGGATGGACAGGCACCATCCCCAGCTGTGCCAAGAGCCCCCAGCCCGCTCCTCAGTGCTGCTGCGGTGTGTGGGCTGTGTGTTGCTAGCACTGTCTGGGGCCGTACAGAACCCCAGCTCCTCAACTGTGGGAACTATCGGACTTGTTCTAGCAGTGTGGATCTGTGCTATGTGTGTATGTATGTATTTGCATTAACAAGGGGTTGCATTGTTAAAAGTAAAACCTATACAGGGGCTTTAGAGCGAAGGTAGAGAGCTCCTGAGAGCAAGTGGTGTTTTCTCATAGCCTTAATTATATTTGCACTGTACTGGTACAGACAACGTAGATACTATCTTTATTTGTGCACTGTGGCTTACAGTGGATCTTTTGTTCTGTCATTTCATTGTCATTTTGTTTTATGTAAAAAGTGAGCAAGGCCAAACCTCTGGTGTAAAAGCTAAAAGGGATACAGAGGGTGTGACTACAGCAGTGCTGCTTGTTAGATATGGTTTAATTAGTGCATACATCCATCATGCAGCTTTGTCTTTGTAAAATATCGATCTGCAAGTGTTATGAGGCCTGGAAAGCGCTTAGTGCAGGAAATTATTCCTGAGGTGTATGAAAAAAAGTATCTGTGACCGATACAGGGCTTGTTGAGTCCAGCTTTGCTGCCGGGTCAGCAGCATCCTGCTATTCCCCACTGCTTCATGTGGTGCAGTACAGAGCTCTGAACAAGAAATTCTTCATTGGTATGGGTTGAAACTTGCAATTTTTGTTAGTGTTTCCATGTCCCAGTGTTAATGACTGTTGGATCATGTCATGGCATTGTCAGTGGTGGAGCCAGACATTGACCTGAGGGTGCGGTGGCTGAACACTGGACTGAGCCTGTGCCTCGGGTGTTGTTTCATTATTGCATGGTGAAGGCAAGCCACAGCCAGCTCCCACAAATTAGAAATTAAACAAAACTTTACTTGTGGCATTAGGTGATCTCTCCGGAGCTGGGCAGAAACAGGCTGGGCTGGTGGACCCAGTGCCATGTGGCTCAGCCATCCTGCTCCATTACCTGCTGAACCCCACTGTCTTGTCCGCAGCTCTGCTGCTGTCCTGCACTGCCTGAGGCCAGGGAACTGCTTCCAGAGCTTTCGTGTGCTGCTGGCCAGCCCTGGCTGTCTGGCTGGGACGGTACCAGCAACAGAGACCCAAAGGGGCCAGTGTCTGCAGCACTGCCCGGTCCTTTGGTCTGTGGAGGGCCACTCCGCGCCCATCATGCCGTGAGCACAAACTGTGCATGGTGTGTGCTGGGTCGGGTTTGCAAAGGCAATGCTGGCTCTGCTCAGCCAACCTAGCCTAAGTGCCCCTTTGCCCTCTGCCTGCATGTCCGCAGGGCCGTGCCGCGGCGGCTGGCAGCGCTCCTGCCGTGGTGCTGGGCTCATCTCACGCTGGCCCGGGACACTGCAGCCACGTGCTGGCTTCTGGTGTGCCCTCCACACGCGTGCTCCGCTGTGCTCTGCCTCACAGCCCTGCCACACTGTGTGTGGCATTCCGCAGAGTGCGTGTTTCTAACGAGGCAGTGCAAGCCTTTCCCACCGGATTGGTATCCTCCTCTCATTCTTTTTGTTTTTCCATGTAGTTGTTATACCACTTCAGGGTTGTGTTTGGGTTTGTTGTTTGTTTTTTTTTCTAAATAAACATGACAAGTGCATCCCAAAATATTTTGTGAAGCAGTGCTTTATGTGAGGTCTCAACTTGTTGCTCCACTGCTTGGATTCTCTGGCCCAGGCCTCCAGCTATACGCCCAGTTGCTTGATTTTGCCACAGCTGTGGTTATCCTGCAGGGACTGGAAGGTTGTTTATTTGGTTAGGGAGCTTTTATTGTGCCTTAGCACACACTTGCTAGGTAAAACAAACCTGATGTATCAGCCTTTATTTGCCCATGACACTTTTCCTTTGCTACCCTTGCTTGCTTAAACTTGTTGTTTAGAACTTGTAAAAGATTTTTAACTGTCTCTTTTCCTGCCGATATCAAATATAAAAACTGATTCTCTTTTTTTGCCAAGGAGATCAGAATTACAGACAGATCTCTGTAGTAATTTTTAAACCATAAACTTGGTTAAGTTTTTTTATTTCTCTGCTTCTGAACCGTTTCTTCATTACATCCTTTTCTTCCCTCATTTGCCTCAACAGTAATCAAGCTTGTCTTCATTTTGGCATGGTTTGTTTGCTTTTTTTATCTAGGCTGTAATTATTTTAAATTGGTCTTTCTCTCTTCCTATGCATGCCCCTGCAGATGATGTAGTAAAATTTTGGATTTGTGTTTTTTTCTAACATAGTCCCTTTACTAACATCCAGTGCTGTTATCCCATCATCAGTGAGCAGTGCAAACTATATTTTAAGGGTAACGAGTACTTTTCAATGTGGAAGATGGCCATCAGGGAAATTTCATGTTCTCTTCAACTTTTCTCCCCTCTTCTGAGGCTGCTGCAAAGTACCCTTATGGTCTGAATACTGTGTTGCTTGAGAGCCGCCAGAAACGTGCTAATTTTATACACCAGCAAAATGCTCTCCAGGGTTGCACCTTGGTGTGATGGTCCATGGTCTGCCGCCTGAGTCCTTTCCTCAGCTGTGGTTTGCACACTCCCATGCAGCTGCCGGTCATTTCCAACACCGTTTCTGTGGTGGTTCTTAATGGGAGCAGGCAATCACTGTGAAAGGTGGCGGGGGTCCTGTGCTGCATTGCTCATATTTGACTCACTTCCTGAAGCTGTTCTGTGGTAGGTTTGAATGATAGTGGTAATTGTTCAAAATTAAATATATCCTTAAATTCTAACTGGTGTATTTCAGCCCTCTTTGGCCTCTCCTAAGTATTTTCTTATCTGCTCCCCAAGCTGAGCAGCTGTGGTGCTCTCCTCTAAGCTTAGGAAGGCAGAGGAGCAGCTGGGGATGTGGTTTAACTAGGCCACAGCTTAACTTCAGTCATTAGCACAAGTCCTTAGCTGGAGTCGCCTGGGGATGAAAGGAGCCTGTGCAGCAATCCTGCTGTGTTTGCCAAGGGTTGTCTGTAGTGGGGCTGCCCGCCGCCCTGGCCCAGCACCCTGTGGAGGCACCCAGGCAGGACGGCCCTTCTCTGGCCAGTCCAGCATCCATGGCAGAGTGCATCCCCTGCCCACGCTTGCCTGCCCTGCCAGCTGAGCTCCACTCTCTGGGCCCTCCCAGCCTGGCCGCTCCAGCCCGCTGCTCCGCTCCCCTCCTGCCCCTCTCTCAGATGCTTTGCTTTTTTTGTCCAGAAGTGACTAAGCTTCCTGTTATTCCACTCCGTCAGTTTTTCCCCAATACTGGTGTCGTGTTGAGCAATATTTACTTGCCAGCAGCTTCCTCTGCCGCTGTCCCGCTCCGGCTCCGTTGTATTCCCACAAACCTTTCACCAGCCACGCTTTGTCACTAGCAGCCCTTATGGATGTTCACATTCACTCAGTTGGACTTGTGTCCACCAAAGCCAGGATTTGTAAAGAGAAGTCAGCTCCAGAAGAGTTTTAAGTAGTTAGTCCAGGAATGTGCTGGGATCTGATGTTCCACCTGCAGAAGCGACGAAGTGGCACTTTGTTTCTTCCTTTAAGCAGCAGTACAGGTGCAGCCAGGGTGGGCATTGTTAAGTTGTCCTCTGCTATCCTGAGCTGGTAAACGCTGCTTGTGTGTATTAAGGAATTGTTTCTGCCTTCTGTAGGCACATTTTGATTCAGAAGGGCTTTCCTCCAGACAATTGGAAACCAGACGTTTTTCCTCTGGCAGCAGCGGCTCAGGCGAAGGCTTTCTTTCTGGAGCTCGGAGGGTGCCCAGTACAGGGCAGTGGCTGAAGGTGTTTCTCATAGACCCCCCCCCGGGTGTGAGAACCTCCCCCAGCCCCACAGGGCAGCCTTCTGCACTGAGGCAGGCTGGCCGGGGGCGTCCCCAGTCTGACACCCTGCAGGGCTCACGCACCAGGCCCCTGTCTTGTGCCCTTGCTGGGACCAGTGGCAGCAAACTGCCATGGGTACCCAGAGCTGCCGGTATAAAAATAACACATCAGTCAGAATAAACAAGTTATTTTTGTGTTAGGGGTGGCCCTGTGTAACTGACTCAGGGCCTCGCCTTGCTCTGCCACCGAGGGCTTACTCAGACATCCTGAGCATTTAGAAACAACTTGAGGCGTTTCCCCTGTTTTTCGGACAGTGGGATGGGGGCCAGTGGGGTGTGGGGGGTGTTGGTGCCCCAGGAGGAGCTGCTGGCTGCCAGGCGATGCTGCTGCGTCTCGGCAGAGTGGGTGTCTTGAGTGCCAGGTCCAGAGGTCCTGCAGCAAGACAGGCGCATCTTGCCGGAGCCAGTGCCAGTTCTGGTTGTGTTTGTGCCCCAGGTACCATTAATTATACTGGCATTCCAGCAAACTATGAGGGATACAAAGCACTCAACCTTTCTGAAAACCAGCCAATTTATAAAAAACTCTGAAATTCGCACCTAAATCCTTTAACTAGTAATATCTGTAGTGCTACTGGTGCAGTTAAATGGGAGGAAAAGAACTTGTTTTGCAAAGTTGGTGCAGCTGACAGTGACTGCCTCTGCCCGCTCCTCTGCTGTGCTGCAGGATGCTGCAGCGATACGTTCTCTTTGGACAAGTTTAAAATTTTACTTTCCTTCAGAGAAACATTTTCTGAAAGTTAATAGGGATAAAGTTGGTAGAAAATGAATAGTGCCCACAGAAATTGGGCATGAAAAATAACACAGAATGGAAAATAGTTTCTCTTATACAGAATTAAAACACTCGGCACGCACAGACTGCGGCAGGCCTGGCTGTGTGGGGGAGAGCATCTCCCCCACCCCCCTTTCTGATGGCACTGTACCGCTGTAAAAAGTATTAATTTTAATTGTTTTAATTTGCATGCGGTGAATTCTGTTAATTACTAAATTATATGGAACAGTACCTGTTCCCAGTTAGGCTCCATGGGGTTTATGGTGATAAGCAACAACCATATAACAGAGCACTCCCTATTTCTGTAGGCTGTCTCCCTCTTGACTTCCAGAGGTTTTCTCCTACAAGAGCAGGCAAGGCTTTAAGTGTGCTGTAAGTGCTTGCATCAGAGCCCGTATTTTAGATTTAATGTTACCCCTATCTGACTTACAGAGATACATCATTTGCAGTGGTCATGCTCTCTCGGTGGCCGGGGAAGAGCGCTGCTGGGTGCCACGCCACTTGCCGAGCCATCTGCGCCATGGGCAGGTGCGGGTGGCTGCCCCGGCTGGTTTGGCCAAAGGGGCTGCCTGAGCAGCTGTTGGGTGTGTGTGGAAGGAAACACCTTTTTTGACTGTAAAAGGTACCTGTGCAAGTCCTTGTTGTTTGTTTGCAACCACATAAATAGCTGCCTGCCTGTGCCTGGCGATGCGAGTGCTTTGGCTAGCGTTTGGCAGGCGCTACCTCCGAAGCACCTGCCTGGGCTCGGCTCCCGCTGCCGGCCCCACAGCCGCCCATGGGCGCTGACTCCACGTTCTCTGCAGCTCCTAGTGTTGCGGACACTGGGATGTGAATTATGGGTGTCTTCTGGATCTTTCCCAGAGGAAGAGGAAGCTGCTCTCTGCTGAAGGTAAGGAAGAGGGGTAATGAGTGGATATTAATGAGTGGAGAGGATTTAATGAGCACTGGTCTGGGGAAAGTTTAAAGGAAGATGGGGCAGCGTGGGGAATTTGGCTGGGCTGTGGCTGTACTGCAGTCAGGACACGTGGTACCACGTACGCAGTGAGCTGTTACCAAGGCTTTGCCCATGCTCTGCCTGCAGTCTGTGTTTGGCACCTCAGGAGCAGAGATGCGACCTTCCTGCTGCAGCCCCCTTGGGTGCTGCTGTCACGGTGCGGGCAGAGCCTGCAACTCTGGGCCTTCCCGTCCTCTTCATCTTGTAAAGACTTTTGTTCTTCTCCTCCACCCCTCTCGTCTCCTTTCCACTCAGTAGCAGTTGTCTAATTGCCTTGTGGTGGTGTGCTGTCTGCAGTGCTTTTTTGTCATGCACTTTTGTCTTACCTATAAAAATCAACTGTTTCTATTTTCTCTTGTATTCCCTTCCCTTTTTGTTTATATTGGCACTGATTTTGATGGTTCTCCAGAGCTTTGCTTACCTGTCCTGAGGGCATCTCTTTCTGTCACCAGCTGTTCCTGGCACATTTCGTAGAGCTGGCCTCCAGGTCTCTTAAAAAAACTGCAACTTACTGCATCTCCCTTGTGTCTCAGTACCTGCTGTCTGCCAAATTTCATGTGTAATCTCTCTTTTCCACCATATCCTCTGCTCTTGAAACACCTCCTTGCCTTCCACACCCAGTAGCCAGCAGAGAGAGTGAGGAGGAGTTGTGAAGAGCAAGAGGAAGTATCCTCTGCCTTACCGTATGGCAGATAGGTAATTAATTTTTTTAAATCTGTAAAGTGGCCACAAGAGTTGTGTGACATATAGCCAGCTCTTCCCCTGTTTCCTTTTGAAGTGTGTTTACTGTTCCTTTACATAAAACTTATATATGATTTCTAGTAATCAGCCTAACTCTAGGAGAAATATTTCACTATTTGGTGAAGTATGAAGTTCAGGTAGCGTGTTTACATGCATGTGCAAAAAAAAAAAGGGCCAAAGATAACCATTATACTTAGGTTGTAATTATGATGCAGTAAAGAGGAAAAAGAGGAAGAGCGGTGTTTGTCTTGCACATTTAAGGAAAATTGCAAGTCTAATTTTCTGTCAGCCTAAGCTTTATCTTTTAATGATTCTTCTTTGATTTTTACTTCAAAAAAAGACAGAATTAAGCTTTAACAGAAAAATTTCAAAGGGATGGAGATACTTAATTGCCAGCTGACAGAAATCAAGAGGAAAGGCGTGGGATGTGCCAGTGCCCTACTGTGGGCAGCAGCAGCACACTGTGCTTCAGCGCTGCTGCTGATCTGTGGATGCTTTTACGCTTGAGATCTGTGTGTTGTCCTTGCTCATAGGTGCACGCTGCCCGGTTCGTTAATTCCTGTTGAACTACTGATTAAGTCTTGCAGAATTTCATTGCCGTTGATAACTTGTTAAGTGTAGTAATGTCAAGCTACAGGAAACTTTGTAGCTGTCTAATTGGAGCACAGGCAGCATGGTGAGCTGTGGTGAGGAGCTGTATTTCACACTGACCCTTGGACAGCTGGCCTTGTCCTGTGTTGGTGCATGATTGCACATTAATTACCACTTTGTTTAGTGTACTTCTGCTTACAGCAGCTTCTTTCAGCTTCAGCTCCATCAGTGCAATAAATAATAATCTGATGCTGACACTTCTTGGCTTGGTTGGCTATGCAGACCAACTGTTCACTCTGGATTCTTCTTGCTCCCATTTTAGGAATACAGTTAAATTAAATACCTGGTTTAATTTAATTAAATACCTGTCACCGCAGGTACATTTTCATGGGCTTTAGCAGTCTGTGTCCTCCGGGCTGTGGGGCACATGGCGGTGCCAGGACCAGTGTCACATGGGTGGCTGTGCCCTGGGGCACCAGCAGCCTGGTGTTTCTTTGGAGATGGGGCGGTGGGACCATGTGCCATGGGTGCTGTTGTGGTGCAGGAGCATATGCCTGTCCCAGGGCTTGGCCACCACGTGTGCATCAGCCTGGCTGTGAGCCACTGCTCACGATGCTCATTTCTGCCATCAGTTTTAGGAGGACTGCATTGACTACAGAGGGTATGGTTGTTATTTTTCAAAGGTGTGTTTTATTGGAAATCACTGTCTTGTGAAAAGCTGAAGGCATTGGCTTCACTGAGCTTCCTGTTGTGGAAAACAGGTGGAATTTTTCCTTAAAAATTGTCTGATTTCCTGATTGTTTTTTCAGAACAGAAATTCTTCAGCTTTTATTAGTTTCTAAAGATCTTGTTGGATGGGGAAAGTATTTCTGCTTTCCTCAAGTACCTTTGTGGTTTTGTCCTTTCGGTCGCAGCAGTGATGCTGGCTGGAAGAGGGATGTCTGCTGCCCTGACGTGTCTTGGTACTGCAAGCCCTAAGTGTTTTTCCTTCCTTTTCTGTGTATTATGAGCTTTTTCTTTTCTCTTTTATATCTCTTTTTAAAAACAACCCGGTAAGGGCAGTCTCCGTTGTGGCATTTCATTGTCCTGTGCTTGACTTGCTGGATGCTGTCTTGTGCCTGGCGCTGGGATTAGTCGGACCTTTGGCAGCTGGGTGCAGATGAAAGGCGCATCCTTCATCCCACAGTGGGGGATGCCCCAAGCGGTGTGGTACAGCGCTGCCCCAGCCTCTATCCCTGAGCGCCTGATGTAGCTTGGTAGGGCGTTGCCAGTCCCTGGGGAGCGACGAGCCGGGCTGGCACTGATGGAGTTTGCAAGGCTGGGCAGCACTTGGTCAGTTCTCTGTGTGCCTCCCAGCAGTGGTACTGTGGTGGTGGCAACTGTGAACCAAAAGCAAACCTGCACTGTTGAACACATGAGTCACCTCTCCCTGGTGCTGCGGGTCAGCACAGGACAATGAAATGGCACAGCGGAGACCGCCTTTATGGGGTTGTTTTTAAAAAGAGATGTAAAAGAGAAAAGGAAAAGTTCACAAGTTCACTGTTACTGCAAGGGTTGCAATGTCCAGTTTTTGCCCGCTGTGATGGACATTAGTGTTCCATCGGCCCTGGCATCCTCACGTACCTCAGAGCTGAAGCCCCTGTGGAATTTACATCTTCAGGCTTACTGTTTTGTGGTGTAGTGACATTAAACTGGTTTTGAAATCCAGTGCAATTAGGGGTAAATGTGAACCATGCCTCCTCGTAGGCTTTCTGGTGTGGCTATGTGTGTTATTTCAGTCTCTCCTTTTTCCTTTTTATTTTCATTACTGTGCAGACTGAATGGCCTTAATTTGATGACTATATAAGTGAACTGTACAAAAAGGGCCAGAAGTGTTAAGTTTTTTGGCTGCCAGAGGCAGAACTGGGTGTCAGCTGCCACAGGCACATCTCTGCCTGAGCAGCACCCACACAGGTGTCCTTGCAGCTGTAAAAATGGTGTTATTTGCTGTAATGCCTAAGAGTCTCTGTTGCAGTCCCCTGACATCTCTCCCCCTTCCCCTCTGTTGCTGCTGCTCTCAGTTTATTTTGGCAGTACCAGCTATGTGCAGCAATTAAGTAGAAAGGGTTGGATGTTATTGAAGCAATATGTTTCCATCTAAGAAAGTTTACTGTATCGTAAAACATCTTACACGTGTGGGGATTAGGGACCAGAGAGCTGTTTGCATTCCTGAAAATCAGGTCACTTCTCCGTGCCTCCTTTCAGCAACTTTCAATGGACGGCCGTGCCCCGCAGTTAGTGGCTTTTCCTAGCCAGCGAAATGTGCTTGCTTTATTTTGTCTGGTTTGACTAAAAATGCTGGCCAGCTCTTAGAGAACTGCACAGGAAAGCAGAGCGTGCCGCTCAGCAGATATCAGTATGGCATTACTGGAAGAGATTTAAGATCAGTTCTCACACTGCTAATTCAAAGTTGTTACCCTTTCCAAAGTTTTGGAAAAAAGGTTGTAGTGCTGAGAAGGTAGCTATTTGCTTTTACAGGTAAAAATAGCAGTTGCTTCCCATAGCACCACTAACCTGCTGTTTGTTCCTTGTGTAAAGACTTGTTAGAGCCCCATGCTTGGTGTTGGCTTCATGAAGATTCACTTTCTGCTTTTTGCATTGAAATGAAAGTGTGAAAGTGGCATCTCAGAGCAGAGCTCAGTGGGTGCATTTGAAATCGTTTCCCCAGGCTTTGGTATTGATTCACAGAACAGTTCCCATCTGAGTGGTTGACCTTGGTTTCAGGGAAATGTTTTATTTATCCGAAAATAATTTTCATATTTGTACAGAGTACCTCAAGTCCTGTCAAGTTTTGCATTGTATCTTTCTCCTTTCCCCAGAAACAGTTGCTCTCCCCCTAAACTGATTGTGTCAGCACGGAGAAGGCATCGTTTAGCTCTTTGCCATTGGTGTGTTCTCAGGCATCTCTGTTCATTGTGCAAGTCTGCCTGCTCACAGGAGGAACTGCTGGTCTTCCCGGATGAGACCTCATCTGCCTTTTAGTGGCGAAAATGACCATGTAGATGTTTAAAACTTGGAGTACAAGTTTTCAGTATTTGACTGAAACTTATGATAATTTTTCAGCACAGTTTTGCGATACCAAAATCAGCTGGAATGAGCCCATACCTAGTGCAGTCCCTTCCAAAGGAGGGAGAGCAGCAGGAGCGGCGCAGAGAGGTCTTGCCAAATACTGAGTATCTCCTGCAGGGCACTAGAATCCTGCACCTTGCCGTAATTTCAGTTAACATTTGGGGCTGGTAGCATCCCCACAGGAGAGTTGACCTTGCCGAGTGCTCCCTTGATTAATCCCAAGTCAGTGTGTGTCTCCTGTCACAAAAGAAGTGTTAGAGCAGGTCCTCTGTGAGCTGGCTGTGTTTTGGGGTAGGAAGCACAGTTTGGGTGTTCCCAACCTCTAATTAACCCTTTGGCAAATCCATTCACCTCTAACTTCGCAAGCTTGAAGCAGAGGGTACGCAGTGGTGAGGCAGCCCGGGCTGCGGTGGGGTGGTTCTGCTGCAGAAGTGGACCTGAACAGGCACGTCTTACATTTGGATTTGCTTGGGGAAAGAATCTGGTTGAGAGAGAGACTTTGCCGGGAGAAGAAATCAAAAGCACAGCAGGGCAGTACAGCACAGACACCTGAACGGGGCAGGGTGAGTGGAGCGTGGTTGCCAGCGGCTGCCGGTGTGCTGAGGTGCCCAGCCCAGGCACAGGACCCACAGCGGAGCAACTGCATGGGGTCCATGTGATGGGTGGGTGAGTGGTGGGAGAACAGCAGCACTGTCTGCTGCACCCAGGGTCAGAAAGCAAATGGTGGGGTTCTCTGTTCAGGTGCTGTGACCACACAGGGTAGAAACTTGGGAAGCTTTGTTTTACTTGTGCACAGTTGTAAAGTCAAATCCTATTTTGAAATGAAGTTTAATAATTTTCCGTATTTCAATCAGAATTTGTCATTTCATTTCACTTGAATAAAATAGTATTTTAACAATTACATCCCTCACTAATGTTGTTAGGTAATTCTTAGTCAAATTTAAGAATAGTTTCAGTCAATCCATATTCATTATTTTTTAATCAATAAAATACTTGCCTGACAAATTTTTTCTAATTGTATTTAAAACAGCATGACAAGATGCTGTATTTGCTAAAACAAAGGAAAAACACTACAAAAGGGGTAGCAAGAAAGTAGACAAATGTATAATTCTTATGTAAAGCATGTAAATAAAAAGCCCGGACATGCTGGTGTGTTGGCATTTTCAGGTTACGATTCCAGTAGTGATTTCCAGTGTTGGTGGTGTAGGGCTGCAGTTTTCACTGATGCTTTTAAATCAACCTCTCTTCAATAAAAATGCAGACAAAAAATAATGGCAGCAATTGACCTTCAGATTGCTAAAGGAGGGCTGTTGGTGTACTGTTGGAAAGTTGAGAAAAATTTATTGATATGACGTTAATTTTTTTGTTATTCAGCAGTGACCTTAACTATAAATGCGAGAAGAGGCTGCATGGCATTGGGAGGCTACTCAGCCACTGACGTCTCGCCCGGCACGGCAGAGCATTGCAGTCTGTGTCCTCATTTCACCTAGGGCTTCGTCCCTCAACAGCCAAGTTATTAATTAGGATGGAGGCAGGTTAGATGTCTCCCAGGTTTCACTAACTGTGTAATACAATATGCCATTTGCTTAAAACCTAACACTACAAGGGACCCGGCATGAGTAGGTTTCAGGAGAAATTAAACCCTGCCACTGCAAAAATATGCTAGCAAAAGTAGCGTGCATTGTAAGTAAGGGGTAACACTGCATGAAAGTTTGTAGGGATCACTTCCCTTAATAGAGTAAATACAGAATGAGCCTTCAGAATAAGTCTGATGGTTGTAGGGTGTTACAGCGATGAGTGTTTCAGACATCCAAACAAAACTGGTGAGATGACTTTCATACAGGAGAGCAGGGGTGGGGAACGTCCTTTTTATCACTGTCTGTCTGTCTGTGACCAGCTCCCCTTTGTAGTGTCTCTATGGCCATACCTGAACACCTGCATTCAGGCTTTCCTTTTCCGAATGCGCCTCCACATTGTGTCTTGTCTGAGTGTTGTGGCAGCCTGTTACCAGCTTGTGGTTTTATTTTGTTTTTAAATTAGTCCCACAGGACTACAGTGCTCTGCAATTTCTGTGCCTTGAAAAAAAGGGATGGATACATTTCAGCAGTGGTGGTGAGGTGTGGGCAGCTCCAGATACTGCTGTATTGCTGAGGATTCGCTGGCTTCTGCTGCTTCCCCCAGTATTTAAAGGACTGCCTTTGAATTACTATTATTAAAAAAAAGGGGCACTTTGCAGAAGGGGTGGCAGTGCAGGCAGGCACAGCTATGAGTGCAGCTACAGCGTTGTGGAAGGCTGTTGGAGCAACATCTGGAAAGGAGATGCAGAGCTTAAAGAGGGAAATTAATCTCATGTATAATTAAAGTGAAATTTTCTGAAAATACGTATTTTTTAAAGGATATTTTTGGTTTTGCAGGGGGTATATTGTGAATTGGTTATCAAATCACTCCCGTTTAGAAAGAAGCATGGCAGTTTGCAGCTGTGATCTGTTCATGTTGCTCACGTCTCAGGCGCCCTCATTGCAATGCAATGGTGTATCGTTGCCATTAAGCCTCCTCAGAGCTTAAAGGGGGGGAAAAGTGTGCTTCCCCTTTCTAAAGTAAATGATTTATTATGAAGAGAAGAGACTTTTCCCCCTCTCCCCTCATCACCCTCGTTCTGGAGCTTACCCCAAGCCCCCTGTGCACATCTTGAGAGGGGTCCTTCCATCTTGGGCCACATCCAGGTGCAGGCTGGGTGTTCTGGTGCTGGTGGTGTGTCAGAAGGGCCAGGTGCCCTGTCTGAGCAGGGTTGGCATACGCAGTGGGTGTCGGGGGAGCTGAACACGGCCTTTGGGGTGCTGGGGCTGGGGTCTCTTCTGCAGTGGACACCCCTGGCAGGATCGGTCCAGAGATCGGTACAGTGATGGTGCCTTGCCCTGGCTTGTGCTGCTTGTTTACTTTACCTGTTCATGTGTTCCAAGTCAGATTTATTATGAAGATGCTGTAGTAGTGCTGTGTGTCGTGCCAGTACAATTTAGGGAAGAGCTTTATAAATTGAGCATCGGAGTGGCATTGCTCCTGCCATGGAGGCATGACTGGTGCCACTCCAGCGGCATGTTCCACTTGCTGCAAGCTCGAGCTCACTGTATTTGGCCTCAACTTACACTCTGTTTGCAGATGCAAGCAACAGGTGATGGCAATTTCCCTCTCTTGAAATCACAAAAGCAAGATTTTATTTTTAAATTACAGCAATTCAGTTTTAAATATAGCACCTATAATGGAGAATTCTCCTGTGTATTTACACTTGGGTGAGGACACTAATTATCCAATTTAGATCACCATGCCAACCACCTCCCCTTTTCACCAGGTAGGATAGACTTAAAATGCCAGCAGGCTGCAAAAACAAATCAAAATAGTTACATCTGGGGTATTTTACATGTGCATATATCTGCCTTAAAGGTTATGTTTGATGTCTAGTAGCAGCACTGTGCTTGAGTCAGTGGGACCGTAAAGCGCGTGTGGGCAGGCGCTGGCGGCAGCAAATGCCCTGGGCAGCAGCCACGGAGCTGGGGCTGGGACAGTGGGAACACCCCTGCAGACAGCCAGGGAGGGTTTCTGAACAGTTATAGAATACATCACCTATGTAAAAAGTTTATGATAACATACACGGTGTCATCCCTCCTATGGTATTCCCTTTTTAAGTTTGCCCTAAATAACGTTGACCTGTTCCAGCAGCTCTGCTGCACATGGGCCACGGCCTTTTTGTTTGTTCCCCCAGTGTGGGTGCAGTGTTTGACAACTTGCCTGTTTTCTGTTGTACCACACCACAAGAAATTGGAAGCCTGAAAATATTAAATAATAATTATGCTGCAGTACATCCGTTAAACAGTTGCAGTGGAACCCGATGGAGCTTCACCTTGCTGCTCATTTTAATCATTTACTTGGAATTGCTGAGATCCTAAGAGCAGAGGCTGGACAGCAAAGGGACTGTTTTTCAGACCAAGTCATTTACAGGGAGATTATACACTGAGAACAGAAATGTTGATAAAAGTAATCCTCAGTACCTGCAACTGGTGAGGCTTTGTGCAGCGCTGCTTTGTTCACAGCCACTTGCTGGTTGGCACTGCGTGAAGTTGGAACGATAAATAGATTAAATATTGCGTGTGTTTTACTTGATTCTGACATAAAGTCATTCATTTTACTCTTAAAATGTTAGTTATTACATGCTTGAGTAAGGATCATGCGGATTGCTCAAGATTGCTCTGAAAGGATTTTACGGCTTTAGGAGTTTAGAGAGAGGCAGTTTCTGACGTCCTTGCTAGAAATGTCTGTAATTTCTAATACTGTCATTATCCACGTGCAGCCCCTGGGAGGTAGCCGCCTCTTGGAGGGGAATTTGGTTTTCCTGTATAGGCCTGGAAAAATGTAGTTCCCTCTTGTCTTGCAGTACAGCACAGGCTGGGGGGCAGGTGGAGGGTTACTTGGGCAGAAATCCAGTGTCACTCTGTCTCAGTCTGCAGTTTGTATGTCATAGGAGTGATGGTGGTGTA
Organism: Ibycter americanus; assembly: GCA_035590275.1. NCBI lineage: Eukaryota > Metazoa > Chordata > Aves > Falconiformes > Falconidae > Ibycter > Ibycter americanus. The sequence continues at coordinate 29,004,284 of JAVJGI010000003.1, read as the reverse complement.
AATATAAGTATTGATAAGTTGATACATATAATGTGTATATACATACATATGTGGATATCCAAATACTTGTAGTAATATGAATACCAATCCCAAATTGTATTGAAGGATTAGAAACATATTTCTGTAAGCTATTGATGCATTTGCCAATGGATGTTACAAAACAAAGATTCTGGGCGTTTTGGCAGGGTCTCCAGTGGCCACCTTACCCCCCAGTTACAGGCTGATCTGAGCTGGCCATGCACTTTGGTGATGCTGTCGTGGGTGCTGCACGGGAGGAGGAGGGTGCAGGCATGAACGTCCCCATGCCGCTGTTCCTGGAGATGGGGGTCGTTCTGCAGTTCCCCTTGTTTCTCCCTGTGTGCTCCTCCTCGGGTTTGTGCAGTTTGCATCGCCAGCGATGACAGGGCAAGGGCTTGGCCGGGCTGGAGCAGAAGGTGTGTCCATCCATCCCACGTCGCTGGCCAGGCGATTGCTGGTGCGCATCCCCCGCTCGGTCCCCCTGCATGGGCTGGCAGGAGCGCAGAGCCGTCACAGCAAAGCCCAGGGCAGCTCCCAGCGGAGTTCAGAAACAGCCGGGAGGGTTTTGCCGCTGTGCTGTTTTCTTTCCTTCTGGTTTCATGCTGGGAGCCTGCTTACTCTGTTTTCTTTTTTCTTTCTTTTTTTTTTAAGCCTGTTGAATTTCATGGCAATTTGATGGCTCCTCTGCATTTCTTCCCATACAAGTGCCGTTAGCTGTATAAGCCAAAGTGATAAATTAGAGGGTTTGAGACTTTTATCTACAAGATACACACACAAAGGCGTCATTAAGTGGTCACTTCAGTGTGTTTTATTGCTACTTCATATCTTGCTAGATATGAAAAGATGCACAATGATAATTAAAAAGTATAAAACTTGTAGCCGAATCAATTTAATTATTATAACCAAGATCATATCATGCCAAAACAGGGAGACAAAGCATCTCAGCAAATTCAAATGAGTCAGGTTTCTTCTTCTGTAGAGGCAAAGCAGGTGCTGCAGGAGGCAGGGGTCACCGGCACTGTCGGCACGGGGAAGCAGCGCGATGCAGCCGGAGCAGGGCTGTGGGGGCTGCTGCTGTTGGGGCACCCGGGTGGGGCTGCGGCCCCCAGCAGCGTTGGTACTGCCACAGGGGTGGCCGCCGGCCCCTGTTAGGTCCTGTCTCTGTCTGAGGGGCTGAGTTCGGAAGTAAGTGTTTTGCTGTTCTGGTAGTGCAGATTTCAGCAAAGAGCTCCCAAAGTGACCAGGAATAACTGAGAAAGGCCTCTTACTACTGGTTTTTTCCCCTCCTTTCTGCAACAGCAGCCATAAAATTATAGAACAAAATACATGGTAAAGAAATAAATCAGTGAAACGTATTTGGAAATAATTCTGCTCAGCTGCTGATGACTTAATTTAGCTGAATAGATCAAAATAGTGCATTGCACTAGCTGCAGCACAGCATATACGTTACGGCTGGGTTTATCAGAGACAGAGTAAAGTTGTCCCCAGAGCCAGCAGCCGTGATGAGGTGTGCAGCTGGAAGGAGCGCGTTGCAGGCAGTGTGTCCTGCACCGCAGCTTCGCCTGGCTGAGCTGAGCGGGCACTGTGAGGAGGCAGTAGTGGCTGCTCACTGCCCCAGGCATGCTCCCCTGGCTCCCTCCTCCTCCTCAGTCCCGAGGAAGGCAGCTCTGGGCCAAGAGGGGCTTTGTTTCAGCTGCAGAGGCTCCTGCAGAGCCAGGTGCCTGCACTAGAGGGTGGACCCCAGGAGGACAGAGGGGGTGCGGGGGGAGGCAGGACAGCCCCAGGTTAAGGTTTTCGAGAAATAGCAGCCCAGCCTTAACCCAAGCTTGAAATAGCTCCAAACCAAAGCTAAACTCTTTTCCAGACTGTGGCAGAGGTTTGATTGGTATTCCTGGAAGCAGGACTTAACCAAATCCACTCAATGTATTTGCTAAATGTTTACAGTGCTTTAAAAGCAGAAATTATTTGCTTGCTTTCTACTACAGGACCTTTAATAAGTTTAACAAGTAAGTTTACGGTCAGAAATGAAACAGCTGCACTTACTTGCACCAGGTTTGCTGAAGCACTGCCCAGAGCCAGGTGGGGATGGGAATGGGGTGGTCCCTGGGGTGCTCGGGAGCCTGCCTGGGACTACCAGGGAGACTCCTGCTCTGCAGGGACTTTAATGCTAAAGCCCACTGGGTAGATGGAGGAAGGTAAAGGCCAGTAAAAACAAAACTATTTTGTGTCTTGTTGACACTGTGAATTGGCTGGTTTGGGGCTTTGCAGAGGAGATTGGTCGAAACACAAGCAGGGAGAAGGCGCCAACGGCACAGTGCGTGTGCCGTCGCTGCACTGGTGTGGCCATGGGCTGCGAGGTCCCTCTGCTCTCGTGACATTGTCACGCTCCCCACTACGAATCTGCTCTCCAAGACCCATATTTAAGGACTGAATAAATGTGTGTTTCAGCTACCTAATAAAGGCTAGGGCACGTTTTTGTTAAACATATTTTCTGCTTTTCTTTGTTAACACTTGGCAGCCGTTGCTGTCCAACAGAAAGCCTTACGGGGAGACAAATTCAAGCTGAATTGAAGGCTCTGGAAAGTTATCCCGATTATTTTAATCCTCTTACTTTATTGTTGCTATTCATTAAAAATGTGTTCTCCATGAAAACTTCATTAATGTCAGTACTGGTAGAAATCTATGCTTGGTGACGTGGGGCAGTGCGGGGCTGTGCTGGGCCAGGGATGCTGGCTGGCTGGCTGCAAGCGCGCCTCGGTGTGCGTGCAGCCTGGGGCATGGCCCTTCTCCTGGTGTCACCTGCTGCCACAGCCATGCAGTGAACGCTCCTCAGTTTCTGTGCTTTATAGTGGGGTTATTCAGCTGTGACTGGCCGGTGTGTATTTATTTGAAATCCTTTGTTTAACAGAAATTCAGTAGTTGTTGTCAATATTTATTCTTGTCCGCTGCTGTTTAATCAGCTCCTTATCACATTTTCTGCTGCTTTCCCTCTGTGAGCAGGGACTCTGCTGTGGGTGTTGTGGCTGCCAGTCTCTGCGTGGCCATACCGGCTCTGCGCTGTGCCATCCCTGGGCTGCTGTTGGACCGAAGCACTTGCACCCCATGGCTGCGGGAGGGGTTTACTTTGACCACTGCGGCTCTGTACTTGGTTTGTAGGTTGGATTCTACCTTACTTATAAGTTTCTTTAGTTATTTTGAGGCTAGTATTACAAAGCTGGGGCTGGTAGCAGTCCACGCACCTCTCCAGTCACCACTGGAAGCAGGAGGTGGGACTGGTGGGGAGGTAGAATTGGACTGTTGCTCAGCGAGACATTTAGGGATGATTTTCCGGACCAGAGAAGTGAGCTTGGGCAGATCAAAGCATGCTGGTGATAACTGGGGAAACAGATGAGAACTGAAGGGCAGCCTGGGCTGCTAACAAGGGGAGAGACCGCAACTGCCACATCCATCACTGCCGGCCTCTGCGCCTGCAGTCCTCTGTGCTCTGCACGTTGCCGGGCGCTCGCTCTACTCAAGGAGGAAACGTGTATTTCAAGGGAGGCTGTTTGTCTCTCCCAGTTCCCCATGTGTTTCTTGTAGGCAGCTGCACCAGCATGCTTGCTTACAGGGTAGCCTGACCACGATGGTGCCAGGAATGTGATTATTGTATGTAGAAACAAGAGCCTGCTGGGTTTTGCCATGCTATGGTGTTTTTTTCATTTTATGCATGGAAACCGCTTATAAAACCAAAAATATGCAGATGATTTTCATCTTTTTTACTCGGGCCTATCTCAGCATTTGCCCTTCTGCTGGTGCTCTGGGGCTGGCAGGCTTTCCTTTAGTGTACCGGTGCTGTGGAGGAACCAGCAAAGAAATGCACTGCTCCAGTGACTCCAAAACCAGCAGAATGCAGCAACATCCTTCTTGATCCTCTTGGAGTGGTACAGGAGGCGCAAGAGCCAGTGAGGTTGCAGGCAGATTTGGTTCTGACATGCTAAATCAGACTTTGGGCTGGAGCCCTGAGTACCCCTATCCCTCCTCTGTCAGGACACTTGCCAGTTTGAAATCAAGAGCAGTGTGCGCCAAGGACCAGCCCTGCCAGGGCCTGCACAGGGGTCAGGGGCATGGGTGACAGTGCCAACTGCCTAGATTTTAACAAGTTTTGCAACAGCCTAATTTAAAAACCATAAATTTGTTTTTAAGGATAGATCCTCAGGATGGTTTCTGCAAAGTATAAAATCAGTATGCTGTTTGCTCACTGGATGGAGTGCTGCTAGCAGGTGTGATTTACACCTCCCGTGGTAATCTGGTCCCCAGTGAAGAGCTGTGTCGTGTGGTTACGTGCTTGCACTGCCTGTGCGAGCAGCTCAGGATCAAGCACACCTCGTTACCCTTCAGTGAGCGGTGGGTTTGTCTGGCCTGAGCCTCTGGAGGAACCTCAGGGATGTGGCTGGGTGAAGGATGCCTGTCCCCTCTTGTATGCCTCTTCGGGAGCAAAACACAAGCTCCCCACACATCTGGAGTGTGCGGTTTTGGACAAAAGAAAACAATGACAGCCGTTTCCCCCCGGAAAAAAGCTGAGTTAATTTTCAGCTTTCACCTTAAGTGGAAAAAGCGTGTCTGCGGAGGATGTGAGCAGCAGCTCGTGTGCTGCCGTCAGTGCCCCTGTGCCGCAGCCCAGCCCTGGAGCACACTGAGTGATCTTCATGGGGCCAATGCCCTCACTTCCTTCCTCTGAAGGCAGGCATTTGCCACCAGCAGGCATTCTGGTTGCACATAAAAATTATTTGTGAGTATCCGAGCCCGCGCCATCTCCTTGGCAGGCTGTCGGGCCATGAGCTGGGGCCTGGCTGCGGTGGGGGTGTGCCACAGGGCCTGCCCCACGGGTGAGGACGGGCAGCCTGCCTGAGGGTTCGTTAGCAAGCATCGCTCCCAGCCGGTGGGTTTGCTGGCACAGCAACAGGGGGTGGCTGGCTGTGCGCCGGGGCGGCGGAGGAGCTGAGGTGCAGCGACTCCTCCTCTGGCATTTGTTGGGCTGTACATCAGTGCTGGGTAGTGCCTGGGCAATCTTGGTCCTGCCTCTGGATCACTGGCTGGCTTTGGAGTCGTCGGCATAGCTGCTGACTCTCTGGGACTGCAGTTTGTATGCTTCAAGTTAGTAAAATAGGTCCAGTAACTCTTTTCATTTAATATTAGAAAAGTTTGAATGTATGCTTGGCAGGCCAGCAACAAAACACATGCAAACAGTTTATTTAAAAAAAGCAAATGATAACTTACGTGTGGTTAAATGTTTTCCTGTAAAACACATGGGCATCAGTATAAATAGTTTTACCATTTACAGGCAATATTTGGATTTTACGTAACAGCTATCTTCCCATTTGGGTTTTAATGCGCCGAGCTCTCTGCTGTCAGAAGAATTTATACTCCCTAAAAGAGGGAGGTGTTTGCATGTTTGTTTTGGATCAAAAATACTTAATCTGTTACAGCTGCGCTGTTCAGTGTGGCTGCTGGTTTGCTAGCTCTGGCTGGCGCAGATGCGAGTTAGTTGGGTACCCGCAGCACGGGGGGACCAGCAGTGCGGGCACAGAGGCACCAGCAACAGGCAGAGTCCCCCAGTCAAGAAGAAACGTCAGCGGGAGCATCCTCGGCTGTGGCTGTTGCCATTCAGTATCATGGCATGCTTGGAATACCCAAAAGTGATTGGTTTAATTACATCAGTCATTAATAATTGTTAGTGGTGGAGTGGCAAATGCTCATGCAGTGCAGCTGGGATGCACAGCACTCAGAAGTGTGTCTGTGGGCCACAGGAAGCTGCTGCTTTTCTTTTTAGGAGGTAGCCTGTTAGATATTAGGGGGTTATATGTCTGATCTTGAAAAGCAGGACTTGGTAACTAATGGTGCAGAAATGCTTTGGTGAGTCCATTGCACTGTTGCAGGTGGTTAAAAGCCATGGTAGCTGCCGAAGGCTGTCAGCAGAAATTACAGCCTGCTTCTGCTCGACTCTTTTATGTTTAAAAGCCAAGTTCTTTGCATCCTGTGGTATGGAGGTTGTCTCATTGATTTAATGGTAGCAACAACAGCAATGCTGCATGCGGACTGCATATTTAACCATAATTTCACAAAACCACCTGACAAAAAAATGTTTGCTCAAAACCCAGAGCAACTCCACGAGGCTGGTGTTTCTTTCACTTCAATTTTATTTTGGAATAAGCAAGAGTAGAGCTTGGAGCAGAGTTTGGGCCACAGTTTGTGTTACCCTGTGGCACTGGAGGGTTGTTTTTACCTGTTGCACACGAGGTACCCCACAGTCACCTCCATCAAGGTGGGGGTCCGGCACTGGCTGCCCCCTGGCACAGAAGCAGCTCCTCGTGCCCACCCTGCCTACCAGTGGCCAGCCATCACAGGCACCCCACTGTTCTCTCCTGTATCTCAAACCCTGTTGCTAAGCAACAATTTTTAATTGGGGAATTAATTTGGCTCCAGGACATCCTGAGTAGCAATGGATGCTAAAAATGTAATTGAAAGGTTGCTACATCAGCCCTGTACTTATGCTGTGTTTATAGGTAACAGTCCCTTTTCTTTTTAAATTTTGTTGGCGGGGGGTGGTGGTGGGGGGCGGCTGCTCCCCCAGCACTGCGGGGCTGCAGGTGAGCCTCTCGGCTCTGAAGCCAGCAGCCGGCCTGCAGTCCATGTTGGTGTCCGTGCTGTGCCACACTGGGCTCCATGCTCCTCTGCCAGCCGCACCGGTGCAGCATTGTGGCTCTGCTTGCTGGGACCTGGGGGAGAGCTGCGGGTTTGTTCCAGGGGCCTCGGGGGAAGAGCCAGGGTTTATTCCGGTAACATCTCCACATGCAGTGAGTAGCATGTTGGAGCTGTCGGTTCTCCTCTGCCCCTGGGCTTCTATGGTGATATTTTAATGGTACGGTGTTGGTGGATTGATGAAAAACAAGAAGCTTCCCTGTTTGCATTTGTGAGCAGTAGTTCTTGTATAAACACGCACGGAGTTGTGTAGCAAGTGCTTGGTAACTCGGGTTGTGCTACCGCAGTGGTATAAAAATAGCATAAATAAACAGACCCAGCAGGCTGGCGCAGCTTAGTTTTAAGACTTTCCCAGACCAACTGCATTTACAAAACTTGTCTGTACAGATGTATGTACTTCAGATACACAGAGGATGATCAATATTACCTAACTCCAGCAGCATAGGGAAGAGCTCCATGTGGAGTCAGGCAGCTTGCCCTGGCTGAAGGAAGGGGTCAGTGGCACACACCACCTTGTTGGGTCTGTGTGGCTTTTCTGGTTTTATACTGCTGCAGAGGGATAACTTAAACAACGATGGCAGGATCACTGTGCTCAGCATGCGCTCTCCAGTGTTTAGCAAATGATAGCAGTAACTGTGACCTTTATTTAGTCTCCATCCATACAAAATTCATGTGTATTTCTGCTTCGGCTGTGCCCACTCTGTTGTGCGCTGATCCTCCCAAAACCTTCAACCTCTTCTGCAAAGGATGCCCCCTCCCCAAAACTGCAGGCATCCTGGCATTATTGGTCTGTCTAATCACTGGTAACATTGCAAATAGAAATGCAAAGGCAATGTCCCCTCTCTGCCGCTCTCCCCTGCCATGCAGGTTTGGTTGTAACCACACGGTGCTGAGCGGTGTGTCCCCCCATGGCTGTGCACCCCATCACAGTCCAGAATCTGGACATTAGAGGGAATACTGACAACAGTTATACATTGCATTACTGCAAATAATGTCCCTGTGGAAATAACCAAACGCAGGGTAAGCCCTGCTTTGAAGAACCTCAGCCTGAGATTCAGAGGGGTGCTGGAGGTGGGTTTGGTGGGCTCACCGGGGCTCCTTCTGAGAGGGGGTTCATGTTGAATGTCTCACTGGGTGATGGCACCGGGGTTGCCAGGCCATGGTGGGGTGGTCCGGATCCTCCCTGCCTTCCTGCCACCCCATAAGGACTTGATGTGGAAAACCTGCCATTGCCTGCTCGCAGAGTTTCTGAGGTCAGGGCACCTCAGCTTCAGCCATGCCCCTGCGTGGGGGCTGCTCGGGGCTCCTGCAGGTCCCTCATGCAGGTGCTGTGGGGTCTTGACGGGCTGCATATGGAGGAGTAATGGCCTTGCGAAAAGCAGTTTGCTAATTAGACCTTATTTATTGCATCACCAGGCTGTGCTTTCCAAGAAAGTTTTAGGCTGAAGCCAAGTCCACCAGAGTGATGAGTTTGCTGTTCTTCCTCTGTGCAACAGATTAGATGGTGTTTCTAAGGAGGTATTGGAAAGTAATTATTTTGAATTTGAATTAGTTTAAAATTCAGGTGGGTACTGAAAGCTGTAGATGTTTGCAAGATCTTAAAACAGCTAATGGCTCAAAGTCAGGGACCTGCTTTCAGACCTTGGTGCAGATACTGGCACAAAGCCTGTGCCCTTTGGCCTGAGAGTGGATGAGACTGGGGCTTCACCCGCACCTTACTGGAGCAGAGGTAGAAGCCAGCAGCGGTGTGGCAGAGGTGCCAGGGTCACAGGTGCAGGAGCTGGACCCGATGCCACCCTGAGATCTTCTCTGCAGATTGTGTGGTTGGACAAGAGCACCTTGGGTACCGCTAATTTGTAAACCCTCCTGGCTGCTGCTGTGATCTGTGCTGCTCCAGTGGCTCAGGTCTGGCCTTTGAAAGAGTGTTTGCAGGGCATGGGCGGTTTTGCCTGAAGCTGTGGGCTGTGCCACAGCTGTGGGTGAGCACTGGGGCTGCCAGCGGGTCATGCTTCTCTGCTGGGCAGCAGCGCAGTTGCACAGAGGGCTCCGCAGCACACTAAGCTCCAATTATCTTCTTGTTAATTAGTTATTGACTTCTGCTGATATATCCATTACATATTCCCTCAAGGAAAAAGTGAAAATTGTTAGTACCCACATTACCTAAGCCGTAACTGTAGCGGATTAAGGAGTTTGCAGTCTCAGAAGTGAATCCCAAGAATACTTTTCCCTTATTAAGCATGCAGTCAGGGCATTTTCTGGAAGGAAATTATTTTCAGAGAGCACGAATTGCCATTGTATTTCTAGCATTTAGTGTGGGATCTGAAAAACGGAACGTGCTGTGCTTCACAGAAAAGTGGTGGTGTAGAGAAGGAATTGTGAGGTAGTGACCTCATAAAAATGGACTAATTTCTTGCTTATCTATGTGAAAGTCTTAAATATCTAGGTGTAACATCAAAATCCAACACATTTCTCAGATGAGCCAAGTCTTGTAGAAATACTTACACTGTATTTTCAGAATGCAGAATTTTTGCAGTGATTTTCCCAAGACAGGATTGACTATGGTTTCTTTTTTGTCTGAGTTCGACACTATTTCTCTTCTACAGTTCGGCAGATATTCACATGAAATGCCTTCTACTTTGTGGGGAATAAAACCACATTGCAGGCAGATGCTTCTGACGGCCTGTGGGGAGGTGCCCAGGGACAGGTACCTTTCCCTGCTCCCCTGAAGGCAAAGGGAAGAAAAACTCCCAACCTGTCTGTGATCACCAGACCTTGATTAACCCCACGCTGTGCCTCGATGAGGCATTACAGGAGGCTGAACACGGCTGAGCTCAGGCACACGCATCCAGGCTGCGGCCGCGGCACTGTGGTCCCATGGTCAGGGTGGAATCTTCTTCTTTACAGCATTTTTGAGTAATGAAACTGAAATGTACAGAATAGGAAATAAATTTGTATATTAAAAACTAAGATATGCTAGAAAAAAATTAGAACAGCCCTTCACAGGCAGATTTATGCATGAGCAAACTCTAGCATTGGAGAGGCAGCACGAGTTTAAAAGATTTACTTCGTTAACAAGAGCAGAAGAAAATGTGTATTTGCTCCCATATTTTAAATAAGACTTAAAAGTTTGTGTTTTTATAGTAGCTGCTGTTTGCTAAGAGGTTCATACTTCTACCTGGTCTCTTACTGATAATTTAGACAGAAACCTGCACATCTAAAATGTGTCTGCCCCAATAAACAGTTATTTTTCTGTAAGATAATTTGAAAAATAAGTAGGAAAAACACATTTCCCTGTTGTTGGGAAGTGGTAACATAACATAGAAAGGCTCCCGTGCCTTCACTCCGTCCCTTCTGTTTCACAGTGTTTTCCCAAATATAAAGGTGAGTGCTGTTGTGTGGCACTCAAGAGAAGGCAGGGTGCATGCTGAGAGGCAGCAGTACTCATTTCCACTAGTCTAGGGAAATACATAGAAAATTCAAAGAAAAACAGGTATTTTCTGTCAGTGAATCATAGAATCATGGAACGGTTTGGGTTGGAAGTGACCTTAAGGCCCATCTAGTTCCGACCCCCTGCCACAGGCAGGGACACCTCCCACCAGCCCAGGTTGCCCAGAGCCCCGTCCAGCC